>OZ038495.1:86194782-86322282 GCA_964036315.1 Acanthosepion esculentum
ATATATATATATATATATATATATATATATATATATATATATATATATATATATATATATATATATATATATATATATATATATATATGTTCATACGTTATTTTTATAGATATAATTTCTTAAAGTAAATGCTCTGTTTTTTAATTAAACAATATTAATTACATTTACCGACCGGAATGTTTGAGATATTTTGTAGAAAATAAGCGCTCTCTGACAGGAATCGAACTTGTAACCCTGATGGGAACTACCGTTTGATCTGATGTGTTTTTAACCCTTCAGCCACAAATTAACACTGTTTAAGAAACAGCATTCACTTAAATAAATTATGTCTATAAAAATAAGGTATAAACAGAAAATATATTAAATAATTCTCGAACTTAATCCATTTCATAATAGATACATGTAGATATATTAAAAATACAATAAAAAACATGTATATATGTACATATATGTTTAGATTAATATGAATTTAGAATAAATGTGGACTAAATACAATAATTGGTAGAGAAGGATGGAAAAGTGCATTAGTATCGAGGGGATTTCTTTCAAATATTATTATAGATACAAATTATAGCGAAATTAAATAAAGTGCAAAAAATCAAGCAAAAATAAAGACATCTAAACACGCTCTAAATTTAAATGTTGTTACGTTTCTAACGAAACACTTACGTGGGAAGAATTCGAAATTTCAAATTCGAGTTTTATGATTAGTTCTTGTTCCGAAGAGTATAAATATCAGACATGATAATGATTTCATTAAATTTATCGAACATCTGTTCTCTGGAATTGTTCATCCCAGTTAATAGAGATTTCTGCCACATTTTTGGAAGGGTCCTACTACTAATATTGTTTTGTTTAGTTTCTTGTACATACATATTTTACATTGTATATAAACATTGGGTTTTTGATTTTTTCCCCATCCCTCGATGTTTTTGTAAATAAAAATTCATGTTAGGGCTTTTCATCGAGAAAATGTGGTATTTTGGTGATTGTGTTGTGAAAGTAAATGTGTTGTTATGGTGAAAGGAAAATTGTAAGTACGAATGGGTCAACGAATGAGACTAGATAGTTTTCAGGTAGGACTAGAGAAGACCAGTTTTTTTCCCCCTCCCCATTTTTAGCCCTTATGGCACATTTTGTATTTTAAAATGCAAATAAATAATAACATCTGATTGAGTGATTTAACGGGAAACTCTGGAGACCGTCAATGAGATAAATCCATTGGACATTTATTGATTTGTGACTGAATGGCTAACAGCACATCTGATCAAATGATCGTTCCCATTGGGGTTACAGGTTCGATTCCTCTCGGAGAAGCACATATTTTCCACGAAAAATATATATGAATGAATGAGAGAAAATCATGGAGAATTGTAGTTTAAAAACAGTAAAATCGACCTTGCTAACCGAACGCTCCTCTGTGGCCCAATCGGTTAAGGCACGCCAGGCTATATGACGGTACCGTATAGGATACAGGTTCGATTCCTGTCAGAGGACGCATATTTTCTATGAAAATTTCTCGGACATTCAGGCCGGTAAATGTTGTTAATACTGTTTATTATAAATAGAGCATTTATTTAAATATTTGTATCTATAAAAAGAACGTATAAACATAAAAATGTCTTAAAAAATAATTGTCGGACTTTGTCCATTTCATAATGTATGACGTAATTTGTTTACATTTGGATATGCATTGAGCAGATATGAATTAATGAGAGAAAATCATGGAGAATTGTGTTTAAAAACAGTAAAATCGACCTTGCTATCCGAACGCTCCTCTGTGGCCCAATCGGTTAAGGCACGTCAGGCTATAGAATAAAGGTTCGATTCCTGTCGGAGGACGCATATTTCTATGAAAAGATTTTACCTCTAAGCCATTGGTACACAGCAGGGATGAAGACGAATTTAGACGTATTTATTTTTAGACAAACACATCAGTGACCGGAAAACACGATTCGTTTTAACGAAGAGTCTTGCATCAGCAGCAGTAATAGTCACTGTTTACAAATTCACTTTTCTCCCCGAATAGCTCAACAGAAACAATTTTTTCAGGAGCATATATATATTGTCATCCACAGACAGACTGTTTCGCTGTTTCAATGTTTCCCAGCTCATCAGTGTGTTTAGACATCCGATTGCTTCAAGCCGGGATCAAAACCCAAGTGATATATATATTTTTTTCCTTTTCTATCTTCCACGTTTTCTTCTTTTATTCTTTGAATGATTAAGTTTTAAGATCCTATTTCGTTTCCTCACACCTCTTGTTGACAAGACCTACAAGTAAAATCTTGTGAATTGAAATAGTTATTGTGAATTAGGTGATTTTGGATTTCCAATCTATGTAATTTATATATATATATATATATATATATATATATATATATATATGTGTGTGTGTGTGTGTGTATGTGTGTGTGCGTGTGTTATAAATTTGTGTGTGTGTGTGTGTGTGTGTGTGTGTGTTATAAATTTGTGTATATGATCCCGAAAGAATTATAAATTATTGACAATTCGAAGTCAAAAATAAGTTACGTCTGTACTTGTGCATGTTTAAAATAATGAAACCTTATTTTTCCCAAGATGGCGTTGCTCGTGACTAAAAAAGATAAAGAAAATAAGTGAATTTTAAAAATGTCGTTAACATTTCATGTTATTTGTATTAAGTGTCCAAGTCGAGAGATAGAATCCTTCAGACTTGGTAGAAAATGAATGATTTGTTTGTTTTTTTATCCATGCGTTCTCCGTGTCGAGAATATGTTATAAATTTGAGTATATGATCACCCGCCAGAGTTATAAATTATTGGCAATTGGAAAAACGTTCATGGAATTTTAATGTTTCGAAAACACATCCGGTTATGCATTTCGCCGTTTTTTTCGTCTTCGATCTAATGAAGCTTAATCGACGAAATGCATAGTCGGATGTGTTTTAGAAACATTATAATTCCATGAACGTTTTTCCAATTGCCAATAATATATATATATATATATATATATATATATATATATATATATATATATATATGAATGAATGATGATTTTCACCCGCGAATTTTAAATTTTAAATTCACAGGATTTTTCACGCTGTTTATGGTGTTAAGAGTCCTCTTCAACAAACTGACACCATAAACAGTTTGAAAAAAAAACAAACAAAAAAACTGTGAATTTTAAATTAAAAATTTGCTGGTGAAAATGTTCATTCACTAATGGTATCTTAATTCCACTTGTGTGAAATATTTTGATCTGTTTAATGAAAATAAACACAGTGGTTTTGTGAGTCAGTTTTAACATTTAATATTTAATATTTAAAATTCTTTATTGTGTTAATAGAACTCGCTTGGATTATGCCAACGGATTACTACACACACACACACACACACACACACACACACACACACACACACACATGTATGAATAATAAAGACAAAAAGAAAAACCTATCTTAGTCACGCGTTTCGTCGTCCGATGGACTTTATCAAGGCAAATTTAAGGATTTTAATTTGCAACAAGTATTTATAAACAGAAGTGAAAATGTTATTTTTTTCAAAAAGTTTAAATTTAAGAACTCTCATGAATATTCATCAGGCTGACTGAAAAGTCTAGGTAAATTATGGAAGATGCTAAGTGACGTAATTTAGTATTGTGTCATCTGCGAATCTTATGTTGTTAAGATTGTGGCCGCCAATGCTAAATCTCGGTAGTGTTTTCAATTCCCTCAGGATTGCCTCGCTGTATGGGTTGAACAGGTCGGCTGAGAAGACGCATCCTTGCCTTACGCTCCTTTCTATTATTGTATATTCGCTGAACTCGTTCCCTATGCGCATGCGTGATATTTGCTGCCAGTATAGATTCTTAATTATTCTGATATCTTTCCCGAATATATCGAGGTTGGTGAGCAGTTTCATCATATCCTTGTAGCATACTTTGTTGAAGGCCTTTGCGTAGTCTATGAAACATAGGTACACGTCCTTCTGCATCTGTATCGCTCTGTCTGATAAAATTATGAGCATGAATATCGCTTTCCTTGTTCCAGTGTCTTTAACGAACCCGCACTGTTCTTGTTCTGTCTCTGGGCTGATTCCGCTGCGTGCTCTGTTCATTAGAGTACGAATGATGAGTTTTGTCACGTAGCTCATTAGGCTTATTGTTCGGTGGAGTTCGCATTCGTTTGCGCCTGGTTTCTTAGGCATTGCTACGAAGATAGATCTGCTGAGGTCTTCCGGCATATCTCCGCTGTTGTAGATTTCATTTTTTATTTCGGTGGTGGCAAAGTCATCTAAGGCTGTCAACGCTACCGCTACAATTCCGTCTGGCCCAGCTGCCTTGTTTCTGTTCAACTTGGCCAGTGCTTCTTTTACTTCGTTTTTTAGAATTCCAGGTCCGTCGGTAGTTCTGTGTATTGCTGGTTGTTCCCTTACGTCGTGGAAGAGTTCTCCAATGTACTCGTTCCAGCGGTGAAGAATATTCTTTTTCAAATATCGGATTTTTTTTTTTAGATATCTCATTTCCTAAATGATATACATTTTCCCCAAAGCAACATACATGACTTTAAAAATAAAAAATAAAAATAAAAGAAAATTGTTAAATGTAAAACTTATTATTTAAAATACAGGGCGGTCCAAAAGTAGGTGGGATGTATGTGGAATAGGTTTATGTATCGGTTATATTATTACAACTGAGTATCTTGATGAAACATTTCCTGAGAAACATTTCCCTGAAGGCAAGGATTATGGCATCATTCACCAACTTAAACAAGGAGACCGCCCAGAAGAGATGCAGGAGATTCCGAAGTCGCCTGGAGGCCGTGGCTGAAGCCAACGCCCATTTTATTGAATAAATATACTCTTTAATCTTTGAATACATTGTTTTTGTTTTTGCGTGATTTAGACGACAATTTATCCATCGCACCCGATATATATATATATATATATATATATATATATATATATATATATATATATATATATATATATATATATATATATATATCGGTTTTGTAGTGCGTATTCAATTTATGTAACGTAAATCATTCAGTATTTGTTTTTCGTTTGAATGATTTACGTTACATATATATATATATATATATATATATATATATATATATATATAGGGTGGTCCAAAAGTAGGTAGACTGTATGTAGAATAGGTTTATGTATCGGTTATATTATTACAACTGAGTATCTTGATGAAATATTTCCTGAGAAAGGGATTGGCTGAAGAGTTCCAATTTATTGTTCACCAGACTTGACCCCAATGGATTTCTTCTTTTCGGGGAGTACTCAAGGACAAAATTTATAGTCGAAAACCAAGAAGTTTTAGTGATTTGAAAAATTACATAAGAGATGCATTTCAAGAAATTAATCCCCAAAAAGACTTGTGCAAAAAAGTTTGTCGAAGCGTTAGAGGTAGAATTCAAAGGTGTGTAAATTGTGATGGAAAACAGTTTGAGCACCTGCGTTGATAAAATTTAAGGGCTTTTGTATTATTGTTCACAATAAAATTTAAGGGCTTTTGTATTATTGTTCACAATAAAATTTAAAGGCTTTTGTGCTATTGTCCACAATAAAATTTAAGGGCTTTTGTATTATTGTTCACAATAAAATTTAAGGGCTTTTGTATTATTGTTCACAATAAAATATAAGGGCATTTGTATTATTGTTCACAATAAAATTTAAGGGCTTTTGTATTATTGTTCACAATAAAATTTAAGGGCTTTTGTGCTATTGTCCACAATAAAATTTAAGGGCTTTTGTATTATTATTCACAATAAAATTTAAGGGCTTTTGTATTATTGTTCACAATAAAATTTAAGGGCTTTTGTGCTATTGTCCACAATAAAATTTAAGGGCTTTTGTATTATTGTTCACAATGAAATTTAAGGGCTTTTGTATTATTGTTCACAATAAAATTTAAGGGCTTTTGTGCTATTGTCCACAATAAAATTTAGGGGTTTTGGTTTATTGTTCACAATAAAATTTAACGGCTTTTGTATTATTGTTCACAATAAAATTTAAGGGCTTTTGTATTATTGTTCACAATAAAATTTAATGGTTTTTGTGCTATTGTCCACAAAAAAATTTAAGGGCTTTTGTATTATTGTTCACAATAAAATTTAAGGGATTTTGTATTATTGTTCACAATAAAATTTAAGGGCTTTTGTATTATTGTTCACAATATAATTTAAGGGCTTTTGTGCTATTGTCCACAATAAAATTTAAGGGCTTTTGTATTATTGTTCACAATAAAATTTAAGGGCTTTTGTATTATTGTTCACAATAAAATTTAAGGGCTTTTGTATTATTATTCACAATAAAATTTAAGGGCTTTTGTATTATTGTTCACAATAAAATTTAAGGGCTTTTGTGCTATTGTCCACAATAAAATTTAAGGGCTTTTGTATTATTGTTCACAATAAAATTTAAGGGCTTTTGTATTATTTTTCACAATAAAATTTAAGGGCTTTTGTATTATTGTTCACAATAAAATTTAAAGGCTTTTGTGCTATTGTCCACAATAAAATTTAAGGGCTTTTGTATTATTGTCCACAATAAAATTTAAGGGCTTTTGTATTATTGTTCACAATAAAATTTAAGGGCATTTGTATTATTGTTCACAATAAAATTTAAGGGCTTTTGTATTATTGTTCACAATAAAATTTAAGGGCTTTTGTGCTATTGTCCACAATAAAATTTAAGGGCTTTTGTATTATTATTCACAATAAAATTTAAGGGCTTTTGTATTATTGTTCACAATGAAATTTAAGGGCTTTTGTATTATTGTTCACAATAAAATTTAAGGGCTTTTGTGCTATTGTCCACAATAAAATTTAAGGGCTTTTGTATTATCGTTCACAATAAAATTTAACGGCTTTTGTATTATTGTTCACAATAAAATTTAAGGGCTTTTGTATTATTGTTCACAATAAAATTTAAGGTTTTTTGTGCTATTGTCCACAAAAAAATTTAAGGGCTTTTGTATTATTGTTCACAATAAAATTTAAGGGATTTTGTATTATTGTTCACAATAAAATTTAAGGGCTTTTGTATTATTGTTCACAATATAATTTAAGGGCTTTTGTGCTATTGTCCACAATAAAATTTAAGGGCTTTTGTATTATTGTTCACAATAAAATTTAAGTGCTTTTGTATTATTGTTCACAATAAAATTTAAGGGCTTTTCTATTATTGTTCACAATAAAATTTAAGGGCTTTTGTGCTATTGTCCACAATAAAATTTAAGGGCTTTTGTATTATTGTTCACAATAAAATTTAAGGGCTTTTGTATTATTGTTCACAATAAAATTTAAGGGCTTTTGTGCTATTGACCACAATAAAATTTAAGGGCTCTTGTATTATTGTTCACAATAAAATTTAAGGGCTTTTGTATTATTGTTCACAATAAAATTTAACGGCTTTTGTATTATTGTTCACAATAAAATTTAAGGGCATTTGTATTATTGTTCACAATAAAATTTAAGGGCTTTTGTATTATTGTTCACAATAAAATTTAAGGGCTTTTGTGCTATTGTCCACAATAAAATTTAAGGGCTTTTGCATTATTATTCACAATAAAATTTAAGGGCTTTTGTATTATTGTTCACAATAAAATTTAAGGGCTTTTGTGCTATTGTCCACAATAAAATTTAAGGGCTTTTGTATTATTGTTCACAATAAAATTTAAGGGCTTTTGTATTATTGTTCACAATAAAATTTAAGGGCTTTTGTGCTATTGTCCACAATAAAATTTAAGGGCTTTTGTATTATTGTTCACAATAAAATTTAAGGGCTTTTGTATTATTGTTCACAATAAAATTTAAGGGCTTTTGTATTATTGTTCACAATAAAATTTAAGGGTTTTTGTGCTATTGTCCACAAAAAAATTTAAGGCTTTTGTATTATTGTTCACAATAAAATTTAAGGGCTTTTGTATTATTGTTCACAATAAAATTTAAGGGCTTTTGTATTATTGTTCACAATATAATTTAAGGGCTTTTGTGCTATTGTCCACAATAAAATTTAAGGGCTTTTGTATTATTGTTCACAATAAAATTCAAGGGCTTTTGTATTATTGTTCACAATAAAATTTAAGGGCTTTTGTATTATTATTCACAATAAAATTTAAGGGCTTTTGTGCTATTGTCCACAATAAAATTTAAATGATTTGGTATTATTGTTCGCAATAAAATTTAAGGGCTTTTGTATTATTGTTCACAATAAAATTTAAGGGCTTTTGTGCTATTGTCCACAATAAAATTTAAGGGCTTTTGTATTATTGTTCACAATAAAATTTAAGGGCTTTTGTATTATTGTTCACAATAAAATTTAAGGGCTTTTGTGCTATTGACCACAATAAAATTTAAGGGCTCTTGTATTATTGTTCACAATAAAATTTAATGGCTTTTGTATTATTGTTCACAATAAAATTTAACGGCTTTTGTATTATTGTTCACAATAAAATTTAAAGGCTTTTGTGCTATTGTCCACAATAAAATTTAAGGGCTTTTGTATTATTGTTCACAATAAAATTTAAGGGCTTTTGTATTATTGTTCACAATATAATTTAAGGGCTTTTGTGCTATTGTCCACAATAAAATTTAAGGGCTTTTGTATTATTATTCACAATAAAATTTAAGGGCTTTTGTATTATTGTTCACAATAAAATTTAAGGGCTTTTGTGCTATTGTCCACAATAAAATTTAAGGGCTTTTGTATTATTGTTCACAATAAATTTTAAGGGCTTTTGTATTATTGTTCACAATAAAATTTAAGGGCTTTTGTGCTATTGTCCACAATAAAATTTAAGGGCTTTTGTATTATTGTTCACAATAAAATTTAAGGGCTTTTGTATTATTGTTCACAATAAAATTTAAGGGTTTTTGTGCTATTGTCCACAAAAAATTTAAGGGTTTTGTATTATTGTTCACAATAAAATTTAAGGGCTTTTGTATTATTGTTCATAATAAAATTTAAGGGCTTTTGTATTATTGTTCACAATATAATTTAAGGGCTTTTGTGCTATTGTCCACAATAAAATTTAAGGGCTTTTGTATTATTGTTCACAATAAAAATCAAGGGCTTTTGTATTATTATTCACAATAAAATTTAAGGGCTTTTGTATTATTATTCACAATAAAATTTAAGGGCTTTTGTGCTATTGTCCACAATAAAATTTAAATGATTTGGTATTATTGTTCACAATAAAATTTAAGGGCTTTTGTATTATTGTTCACAATAAAATTTAAGGGCTTTTGTGCTATTGTCCACAATAAAATTTAAGGGCTTTTGTATTATTGTTCACAATAAAATTTAAGGGCTTTTGTATTATTGTTCACAATAAAATTTAAGGGCTTTTGTGCTATTGACCACAATAAAATTTAAGGGCTCTTGTATTATTGTTCACAATAAAATTTAATGGCTTTTGTATTATTGTTCACAATAAAATTTAACGGCTTTTGTATTATTGTTCACAATAAAATTTAAAGGCTTTTGTGCTATTGTCCACAATAAAATTTAAGGGCTTTTGTATTATTGTTCACAATAAAATTTAAGGGCTTTTGTATTATTGTTCACAATATAATTTAAGGGCTTTTGTGCTATTGTCCACAATAAAATTTAAGCGCTTTTGTATTATTGTTCACAATAAAATTTAAGGGCTTTTGTGCTATTGTCCACAATAAAATTTAAGGGCTTTTGTATTATTATTCACAATAAAATTTAAGTGCTTTTGTATTATTGTTCACAATAAAATTGAAGGGCTTTTGTGCTATTGTCCACAATAAAATTTAAGGGCTTTTGTATTATTGTTCACAATAAAATTTAAGGACTTTTGTATTATTGTTCACAATAAAATTTAAGGGCTTTTGTGCTATTGACCACAATAAAATTTAAGGGCTTTTGTATTATTGTTCACAATAAAATTTAAGGGCTTTTGTATTATTGTTCACAATAAAATTTAACGGCTTTTGTATTATTGTTCACAATAAAATTTAAAGGCTTTTGTGCTATTGTCCACAATAAAATTTAAGGGCTTTTGTATTATTGTTCACAATAAAATTTAAGGGCTTTTGTATTATTGTTCACAATATAATTTAATGGCTTTTGTGCTATTGTCCACAATAAAATTTAAGCGCTTTTGTATTATTGTTCACAATAAAATTTAAGGGCTTTTGTGCTATTGTCCACAATAAAATTTAAGGGCTTTTGTATTATTGTTCACAATAAAATTTAAGGGCTTTTGTATTATTGTTCACAATAAAATTTAAGGGCTTTTGTATTATTGTTCACAATAAAATTTAAGGGCTTTTGTGCTATTGTCCACAATAAAATTTAAGGGTTTTGTATTATTGTTCACAATAAAACTTAAGGGCTTTTGTATTATTGTTCACAATAAAATTTAAGGGCTTTTCTGCTATTGTCCACAATAAAATTTAAGGGCTTTTTTTATTATTGTTCACAATAAAATTTAAGGGCTTTTGTATTATTGTTCACAATAAATTTGAAGGGCTTTTGTGCTATTGTCCACAATAAAATTTAAGGGCTTTTGTATTATTGTTCACAATAAAATTTAAGGGCTTTTGTATTATTGTTCACAATAAAATTTAAGGGCGTTTGTATTATTGTTCACAATAAAATTCAAGGGCTTTTGTATTATTGTTCACAATAAAATTTAATTGTCAATGGAATAATTGCGTTAGTAAATATAATTGTATGTAATCTCAAAATAAATTTAATTATTTACTCTCCACCTACTTTTGGACCACCCTGTATATAAATACATACCGTAATTCCCCATGTATAATATGCATTTTTTTCTAAAAATACAATAAGCAAAATCAGGGATGCGTATTATGCACAGCTAAAAAACGTCTTTAAAAAATTGCCGTACAATAAAATAAGAATTATCATAAAACTAAATTAGAATATTATTCTGTGTTTAAAACCATTTTTTCAAATCAGACCGGCCGTAATGAAGTTGGAGAGGTACAATTTATAGGGTTTGACTACCAAACAAGGGTTTGCGTATTATGCATGAGTAGAAGCTTTTTCTAACACTTTCTGCACAATTTTTGGTGTGCGTATTATGGATGAAGGCGTATTATACATGGGGAATTACGGCAAATTAACTTCTCAAACTAAACAACAATTACATTATATAAAAAATTCAACAAGAACATTTATTCACTTTCGTTCATTAGAAATTAAATTACATAGTTTACCTTGACTTTCAGTTAGTCTGAAGCATATTAATGAGAGTTCTTAAATTTAGAAAAATAATAACAATTTCATTTTTTTTCATAAATACAATTTGCAAATTAAAATCCTCACGTTTGCCTTGATAAAGTCCATCAGAGGACTTAACGCGTCGGCGAAGAAAAGTTTTCCTTTCGTCTTTATTCAAAAACACACACATACATACCCCCATATATATATATATATATATATATATATATATATATATATATGGATGAAATAACTGAAAAAAAATTGGGTGTTTTTTTGCGAAAGTACTTATTTATATGTTTTTATATATATTTAATATTTCAGACCACCTCGGTTCTTCCTCAGAAATTAATTGAATTACTGTATTACTGTATTTGGGAGTTTGTTTACACTTTACAGCGTTCGTCGTTAGACGCGGACGTCACGTGATGTGGAATGCAACTATGTTTGAATTTTTTCAAATTATTTCATCCATATATTATATACATATCAAGAAAGTATACGTGGCTTCTCATTATGCTATATATATATATATATATATATATATATATATATATATATATATATTGCTTATATATATATAGGATTGCTGCCTAAATACACAAATATATATATATATATATATATATATATATATATATATATATATATATATATATATATATATATATATACTGAGTGTATCAAAAATGGTTTTACAATCTTTGTGGACGCGTTCCTCACACCAAAACAAGAACAAAAGCCCATATAGCCATATGTCCGCCAATCCTTCGTTTTTGAGCTATTGAGTTTAAAGGAAATGTACGGTAGGTGGCGCTGTGTTGCTATGGAGACTAGGTTACATTTGTCATTCGTGTACATTTGTGGCTAATCTGACTTCAGAGTTTAACGTGTGTACTAGTGAGTTAACCGAGAAGTGTTGGCAGGATATTCATATCGTGAACAGGCAGATGTGATTGTTACATATGGCCGCGAATCATGGTAATAGACACGAGGCTGCACGGCTGTATCAGATTGCGTTTCCAGAGCGGAGGCAGCCGAGTCACCCAAACTTTGCTGCTGTTTATCGTCGAGTTGCTGAGACAGGAGCCGTGGCACGACAAACTATAGCAATAGTAATTTTTGGATTGTATCTTGGATTGTACATTTAACAGCGTCTCCCGTAAACTTTAAACTTAATAATTCACAAACGAAGGATTTGTGGGCATATGAAATTTTGTCCTTGTTTTGGTGTGCGGATCCAGCCCCCAAAGTTTGTAAAAGTATTTTTAGTATATGCCCTGTATATACAGTGATTTAGTAAACGTAGTTTAGATGCGATATAAGCAGAAATTATGGAGGAACCAATGATGATTTAACTCACTACTCAGTCGTAATTGATTTAACGATACGATATTGCTAAACATAACACCACGTTGAAGTGTTCATAAACGCGATTTACTAAGCGTGAGTGTCGTAACAGTTATATGAAATTGGCAGTTAACGTTCAAATTCCAGTTGAGGCTGTTGTATTCCTTTTGCACCCCGGTTCCCCTACAAAAGGCATGAATTCATCTATTGTACCTCTTGATAAGAGTAAAACAGTAAACACACACTGGATTCTCTAGCATTGGTAAGGTAACTAACCTTGGAGAAAGACGATTCTAAATTCACCCCCCCCCCCCCGCTTAACATGTGATGTTCTATGTCTTACAAAGCTTGGGGAAGGCAATAGACTAGAATAGACTAGACGTAGAATATGAAAATAGCTGATATAAATGAGTAAGTAAATAAATATATTACTTTTTTTTAATCGGATTTACACCAAGGAAGGCAACAAAGCCATTAAGAGACAAGGGGTTATCGCGCGTGAAAGAATTAGAAAGCAGAAACATTACTAAGGAGTAAGAACAATAGAAGAGTAACCAGGAAGCCAGTAGATAACGATTGACATTGCATTTAAATTTTTGAAGATTAAATTTAACTGAAAAGCATGGAGCCAGAAGAGAGATCTACGAGCACGAAGTGCGAGAAGGGAAACTGTTAGCATAGAACTTACAGTTACGTCTAGTCAATTCAACTGTAAATTGATGAGACCTTGTTGCCAATCTAGTACTGCGCTTAAAGTCTTGGTACTATAGCGAAGAGCTCATCCGAACATTTACCATGAAAGTATTTAGAGAAAAGGCACTGAAGCCGAGATGACAGGTCAGGACCGATAATATTGGTGATTCTTTGGATTTTACCAACAATCTCTAAATATGCAGCACTAGCACCGGACCATATGTGGCAGCGATATTCGAGGCATGGACGAATGGAAGACTTATAAATATTCAAGATAGATTCAGGAAATAGATTCACGGATACATTTAGCAATAGGAGAGTAATCATGAAGACAGTAGATAACGATTGACATTGCATTTAGATTATTGAAGATCAAAGTTGGCTGGAAAGCATGGAGTCGAAAGGGAGTTCCACAAGTGAGACGTGTGAGTATATATATATATATATATATATATATATATATATATATATATATATATATATATATATATATGTATAAAACTGCTCACATCGAACTTACTCTTAAATCTAGCCAATTCAACTGTAAATTGATGTAACCTTGTTTCCAATCTTGTACTGCGCTTAAATTCATATAGTCTTGGTACTATAGCGAAGAGGTAATCCGAACATTTACCATGAAAGTATTTATATAAAAAGGCACAGGGAAGCTACATTACGGCGGTGAGAAAACGACTGAAGCTGAGATGCCAGGTAAGGACCAAAATTATTGCTGATTCTTTGGATTTTATCAAGAATCTCTAAATATATAGCAAAAGCACCAGACCATAAGTGGCAACAATATTCAAAGCATAGACGGATTGTAGACTTATAAATATTTAAGATAAATCCAGGAGATAGATTCACGGATTCATTTAGCCATTTCAACTGTAAAATGATGAGACCTTGCCGCCAATCTAGTACTGCGCTTAAATTCATATAGTCTTGGTATTATAGCGAAGAGCTCACCCGAACATTTACGATGAAGGTATTTATAGAAAAGGTACAGGGAAGCTACATTACGGCGGTGGGAAAGAGACTGAAGCCGAGTTGCCAGGTCAGGACCAAAATTATTGCTGATTCTTCTTTGGATTTTATCAAGAATCTCTAAATATACAGCAGAAGCACCAGACCGTAAGTGGCAACAATATTCAAAGCATAGACGATGTGTAGACTTATAAATATTTAAGATAAATCCGGGAGATAGATTCACGGATTCATTTAGCCATTTCAACTGTAATGGAGTATGGCTTTTGGAAGGACCTATCATCCTAACGATCTTATTTGTCTTGGGTTTATTTTGCAGAATGTGTCCTTGAATTGTTTTTTTTTTATCATTTCACGCCAACCAAGGCAATAAAGCCACTAAGACATAATAGGGGTTATATTATTAAGTAGTAAGGGCAATAAAAGAACAGGAATTAAGAAGACAGAAGATAACGATTGCCATTACGTTTAAACTTTTGAAGATCAAAGTTAACGGAAAAGCAAGAATCCGAGAGTTCCAAAAGCAAAAAGTGCGTGAGAAAAAAATTTTAGCATACCATTTTACATTTCACCAATTCAACTGTGAATTGATGAGACCTTGCCGCCAATCTAGTACTGCGCTTAAATTCATATAGTCTTGCTACTATAGCGAAGAGCTCACCCGAACATTTACGATGAAAGTATTTATAGAAAAGGCACAGGGAAGCTACGTTACGGCGTTGGGAAAGCGACTGAAGCTGAGACGCCAGGTAAAAGCCGAGTTAGTAGAAAGAAACCAGTGACTACGAAGAAAGCAATGGAGGAAATGAGTCATTTGCTCAAACCAATGCGAAAGTTGAAATATAATCACCCTATTTTCATTTGCCCTCATTTATTCAACTTCTTTTTCTCCCCATTGAATCCAAAAATATCCGCCCAAGAATCACGAGGAGAAGCAATAATAAATAACTAGCCTTTGTCAGGGTTGACAATGAGTGAAACAGCTTTATCCTGTTACTCGTATGGCCGAGTGGTTAGGAACGTCCGCTTTCCAACCATGAGTCCCGGGTTCAAATCTCACCCGTCAGTTTGGTGGCGACTTCTTAATAATATTGACCCGGGATTGTCGGGTGAGGATATATCAGTTGGGGGCAGGGGGGATCCAAGCGGGTGATACCATTGAGAAGTGCCTGAAAACCATACCAAATGTCCACCCATACCTGGTGAGTGAAATTGGGTAGTCGGAATTGTTCGAAATCCATCGATGGTTGTGCTAGCACGAAGTCACAAATCATCGTGACCGAGGGTATGAGCGCACTGCTCTAGATCTTGCTAGATGATGCACACACTCTCAGAAACTGTAACTAAGGTCCGTTCAGCGTAGTTGCAGTATAAACCTAAGGTAGTCTCTGTGGATGTTGAACAAACACAGATGTGCCTGAGCAGGCATCTAAAACAGGGATTGGCTAACCACCCTAGCGGACGGGCATGCTCAGAAACGAATATCCAGCTATTATTGCATAGACGGTAAGGTATTTTTGACTTTAATAAACGGAGTGAGTCGGTACACCTTCTTCCTTTTCTTCTTCTTCTTCTTCTTCTTCTTCTTCTTCTTCTTCTTCTTCTTCTTCTTCTTTGTGCGTTCATGGCTCTCCACACTGTTCTGTTCAGCTCTTAATACATTTTGTCTGTTTTGTTATCTCTCCTAAACCTTGGTTCGTCACCCATTTACTTATTATAAATGTTCCACTGTCCCGCTTGACTTCAATCCGTCCTTTGAGTATCAAATTTTCCAAGCCCTCTTCCAACTTTTTAAGGCCGAAATCTAAATATGAACATTCAAATTTTATAATTAGTTCAAGAGAATGACATTGTTTCAGGATTACATTATGATGATTAGCTACATTTCATCAAACAAAATCAAACGAGTAGTGAAAACTTGTTTCTCCTTAGAAGACATGGGTTTATTCATAGCAAATTGCTTTATTTTTGGCAATTTATGACATGCCTTCAATTTTGCTATAAATGTATTGTTGGTAATTTTTTAAGAAAAAATTATTGCTAGTAATTTCACAATAAGAATGTATTGCTGGCAATTTCATTATAAAAATGTATTGCTGGCAATTTCAAAACAAGAATTTATTGCTGGTAATTTTACTATAAAAATGTATTGCTGGTAATTTCACTATAAAAATATATTAATGGTACTTTTTTTTATAAAAATGTATTTTATCTTTATCACTTCCCCACAAGCAAGGCAATAATGCCACTAGGATGCAAGATGTTACTGGGTGTTAGAGTATATGAGAAAACCTATTATAGAGGAGAGAGGACGATACAATAATAAGAATTAAGAAGACAGAAGATAACGATTGACATTATATTTAAATTTATGAAAAGTTAACTGGGAAGTAAGAGGCCGAAAAAGATTTCCACAAGCGAGCAGTGTGATAAAAGAAACTGTTAACATAGAACTTGCGGTTACATCTAGCCATTTCAACTGCAAGATGATGAGACTTTGCCGCCAATATACTACTGCGCTTAAATTCATAAAAACTGGATACCTGAGATGAAAGTTCATCAGAATAACTATCATGAAAGCATTTATAGAAAAAGCACAAGGAAGTAATGTTAGGACGATGGGAAATTGACTGAAGCCGAGATGACAAGTCAGGACCAATAACATTGCAGATTCTTCATTAGATTTTATCAAGAATTTCAAAACATATAATAGGAGAACAAGACCAGATGTGGCAGCAATAATCGAAAGGGCGAATGATAATGCTTGTATTTTTATCTATTATGTATTTTTATACTTTCCTAGATTTTTTTTTATTTTAGTGTGGGGATTCATTATTTGCCCATAGTTAGGACCCTAACAGATGCTACCACCCCCGGTCAGGGTGGTCCTGGGAACGACAGCAATTAAGATGTAGTTCCACGCTCCTTAAAACCTCCGATCTCTCGCTACCGGATGTAGTTTATCGTCATACCCAGGACGGTAAATATCTGGGATCATGGTTGAACTCATCACAAAAATAGAAATAAAAAAAATCTCTTAACAGCCTCTAGTTGTACACCCAATATAAGGCCCAAGAGCCATTCAATGTAGAGGGTTGCTGAAAGAGGTTGTTTTATGGACGTAGGTAGGTAAAAAGTGCAGATTGTGAAGATATGTAGGATAGATAACGATTGACTCTAGACTTGAAGTGATGAAGATTGTAGTGGCCAGGAAGCACCCTCTCGGGAGTCTGTTAAATTTTTTTTAATAGAACGCCAATCGCTATCTTCTGACATAAATTTTAGAATTCTAATGGAATGGGTACCACTATGAAATAGTAGAAATAATCCTCTTAGACGGGTCAAGCAGGTTGACATTAAGAAAATCACAGACAAAAAAAAACCTAGAGTGTAAGTACAGACATCTATTAAGGGCAGTGCTCAATATCAGCTAGAAGCAACATATTTCAAGCGAAGGGGAAGCTACCAAAGATTACGGGCGCAAGATGTAAAAAGCGAGCTCAGTTTAATGGCCATTGCCGGAGAAGTAAACAAGAAGTTGTGCATTACCTTATTCAATGGGATTCAAATTACGGGGAAAAGGTCAAGAGTTACACCAATTACAAACTTAGAAAAATTAGAAATCAATTAAGTCATAGATAAAACTGGAATCATATACGGGGACCAGAAAGGAAAAAAGTGTCGCGCTATCGATGACAGAAATGCGTGGAAAGAAGCGGCCAGAAGCGTTCGTTTGAGGACAATCATATAGATAGAACAGAACCGGCGCAAGGGTCTCGTGCCCACCAATCTATGATATGTGGCCCTTACATCTTAATTTTCATAAGGTAATATTCATATAAATTACAAATTACAAGAACCAAATATGCAATGTCCTGATCTGGCATCTAGTCTACGATCGCGATCCCACAGACTTGCTGTGGCCTCCCTCTGTCTCTTCTAGAAATATTTTCACGGCAACTGTTCCGACGAGCTATTTTCGCTGGTTCCCGGACTCCATGAATTTAAACGATCTACCAGGCTGGCATCTCGGTCAAAGGTTAAATGTAACCATCTCTTCTTCTCAAACAGCTTCTTCTCCCGCACTTCCCGTCTGGGGAACTCCCTTCCCCTTACTTGCTTTCCCGATGACTATAATCTTCAAATATTCAAGTGTAATGTCAATCGACATCTGACACCCTGAGCTTGTTCCCCGTTCTTCTCTGTATCCTTTCCTCAAATACGCCTCTTTACTCTTGTTCTCAATCCTCTGTAACCCCTTGCGTGCTAGTGGCCCTCCCGCCTTGCTTGGGGTGAATTGCCTTTTAAAAAAAAACTAATTAGGTACAATAATGAATCACACGTAATATAGGTGAACAATTCAGCTAGAAAAACTGAAAATAAATACGATGTATCTTAATATAAATTAGAGACATTTCATAATCGATAATCCCATCTTAAATAAATCAATACTGTTTTGCAATAGTTTTTAATATCAAATTGAGATATTTCCAATTAAAAAGTTGAATAATTTAACGTCACAGATAAAAAAATAGTGAATTTTATGTAGGGTTTTGTCGAGACTTAGCATGGTGGTTGACTAAGCGTAACTTAGTTGGGGCACAAGGCCGAAAGTAAGGGGCACCTATTGAGGATCGAACTCACTACTCAGTCGCAGTTGATCTAGCGAGACAAGTTTGCTAACCATTACACCACGTCGAAATGCCCATTGTCGGACAAATTCACGATCCCACCCCCAAAAAACACCAGTCCAGAATGACGTCAAAATCCGCGAAAATTTTTCATGCTTTAATAGTTAGTTGTGCTTAGTTTAATCTGCAAATGTTAATAAGATAGCTAAAGTCACAAAACACTGCCCGGGGTCTCCAATCAGGCCTGATCCCCTCCGTCGGGGGGGGGGGGGTCGGGGATATTATTTGCCAGCCCTGAGATAAAATGTATATTTATGGTACCATATTTTTTTCCTTTTAGGCATGTTTTATTAAAGACTATAAACAAATGTTTCCCTTTAAGATTTTTCATTGTTGTTTTTCAAAAATATAACGGATGTTTGCTTCCATTGTGTGTAAAATTGTCTGTTCATAAATATCGGAGTTTTTTTGTTTTTTTTAAGCCGTGGAGCGATTATATTGCTAGGAAAGTTGGTTCACTGTGTCGTGCTAGACAATTTTTTTATCGCCAGAATCTATCTTTCACATTTATAAGTCTACCATTCGTCCATGCTTTGAATATTACTGCTACATCTTGTTTGGTGCTCCTGTTACGCATTTAGAGATTCTTGATAAAATACAAAGAAGAATCTGCAATGTTACTGAACCTAACCAGGCATCTCAGCTTCAACCATTTTCCCACCATCGTGACGTGTCTTTTCTAGAAATATTTTCGTGCCAGTTGTTCCGATAAGCTCACCTCCATAGTACAGCCACATTATGAATTTAAGCGTGCTACTAGATTGGCTATTAGGTCTCATCGTTTTACTGTTGAAGTAGCGAGATGTAACCGTAACTTCTATTCTAATAGTTTCTATTCTCGCACCTTTAACCTGTGGAACACCCTTCCGATTTCTTGCTTCCCTGTCAACTACAATCTTTAAAAATTTAAATTTAACGTCAATCGCCATCTTCTGTCTTCCTGAAGTTTATATTTGCCTTCTCGTTTCTCCTCACTAAAGTCTTCTTATTCTCTTTTACACCTTGTAAATCCTTGCGTCTTAGTGGTATTAACGCCTTGCCTCGGTTTAAATAATTAAAAATAAACATTAAGGTGTTATAGAAATAAAAAAAATATCCTAACAGCCTCTAGTTGTACACCCAATATAAGGCCCAAGAGCCATTCAATGTAGAGGGTTATTGAAAGAGGTTGTTTTATGGACGTAGGTTGGTAAAAAATGCAAATTGTGAAGATATGTAGGATAGATAACGATTGACTGTAGGCTTGAAGTGATGAAGATTATAGTGGTTGGGAAAACATCCGCTCGGGAGTCTGTTAAAAAATTTCAATAGAACGCCAATCGCCATCTTCTGTCTTCCTGAAACCTGTTCTTTTATTGTGCTTTCTCCTCACTAAAGTCTTTTCATTCTCTTTCACTATCAGTAACCCCTTGCGTCTTAGTGGCATTATCGCCATCTTCTGTCATCCTGAAACCTGTTTTTTTATAGTCCTTTCTCTTCACTAAAGCCTTCTAGCTATATTTAATTCCCAAGTACCCCCATGCGTCTTAGTGGCATTATCACCTCGCTTGAGGCGAAATGATTAAAAAGAAAGAATTGGTCATTTTCAAGAAACACGAATTAGATTTTAGTTTTGGCATTCAAGAAAATGTCTCAAGTATTGAGTCTGTTTTTCCCTCATGGCGTTTGGTGTTTAGAAAATCATAAATTGGAATCATGTTTTCGCAGCACACTGTAAGCTGTGTATCATCTAGGCATCCGATGTGCCGTACTTCTGCTGGAATTTCATCCAGAACTGCTGCTTTGTTGGTTTTTAGTCATTTGATAGCAACCTCCAATTCCTTCATGCTGAAGTCATCCGTTTTTACTGGCAGTTCATCAAACATTTTCAGCCCAGGCTTATCGTCTACGTTCAGCGGTTGACCAAGTACGTCAAATATTGTTTCTTCCACAGTTATTGTCCGCTCTTCTATGTTTTTTCTATTATACACATAATCGCTCTTTTTTTATCAGTAATGCTTGCATTAATTCCTGACCACTGATAATACATTTCTCCATAATTTGCAATGCATATAGTAAATGTTTATCTATTATATATATAACAGCACTGTTCTGTCTGTAACAATTCGATTAATTCCTGGCTGCTGAGTATCCCATTTTTCATTTGCAATGAATTATTATAGATGTTCATCTATTATACATACAATAGCCCTATTCTGTCATTAACGATTGCATTAATTCCTGATAATTGACAATCTCTTCTTCATCGCTTGCAATGCATTTATTTATATATTATACATATAATAGCCTTATTCTGTCATTAATGATTGTATTAATTCCTGATAATTGACAATCTCTTCTTCATCACATGCAATGCATTTATTTATATATTATACATATAATAGCCTTATTATGTCATTAATGATTGTATTAATTCCTGATAATTGACAATCTCTTCTTCATCACTTGCAATGCATTTATTTATATATTATACATATAATAGCCTTATTCTGTCATTAATGATTGTATTAATTCCTGATAATTGACAATCTCTTCTTCATCACTTGCAATGCATTTATTTATATATTATACATATAATAGCCTTATTCTGTCATTAATGATTGTATTAATTCCTGATAATTGACAATCTCTTCTTCATCACATGCAATGCATTTATTTATATATTATACATATAATAGCCTTATTCTGTCATTAATGATTGTATTAATTCCTGATAATTGACAATCTCTTCTTCATCACTTGCAATGCATTTATTTATATATTATACATATAATAGCCTTATTCTGTCATTAATGATTGTATTAATTCCTGATAATTGACAATCTCTTCTTCATCACTAGCAATAAATTTAATTATATATTATACATATAATAGCCTTATTCTGTCATTAATGATTGTATTAATTCCTGATAATTGACAATCTCTTCTACATCACATGCAATGCATTTATTTATATATTATACATATAATAGCCTTATTCTGTCATTAATGATTGTATTAATTCCTGATAATTGACAATCTCTTCTTCATCACTAGCAATAAATTTAATTATGTATTATACATATAATAGCCCTATTCTTTCAGTAACGATTGCATTAATTCCTGACAAATTACAATCTTTTCTTCATCACTTGCAATGCATTTATTTCTCTATTAAATATATAATAGCCCTTTTCTGTCATTAACGATTGCATTAATTCCTGATAATTGACAATCTCTTCTTCATCACTTGCAATGCATTTATTTATATATTATACATATAATAGCCTTATTCTGTCATTAATGATTGTATTAATTCCTGATAATTGACAATCTCTTTTTCATCACATGCAATGCATTTATTTATATATTATACATATAATAGCCTTATTCTGTCATTAATGATTGTATTAATTCCTGATAATTGACAATCTCTTCTTCATCACATGCAATGCATTTATTTATATATTATACATATAATAGCCTTATTCTGTCATTAATGATTGTATTAATTCCTGATAATTGACAATCTCTTCTTCATCACTAGCAATAAATTTAATTATGTATTATACATATAATAGCCCTATTATGTCAGTAACGAATGCATTAATTCCTGATAATTGGCAATCTAAACATTTTTATAGTAAAATGACCAACTATACATTTTTATAGTTAAATGACCAACAATACATTTTATAGTAAAATGACCAAAAATACCTTTTTATAGTAAAATGACCAACAATACATTTTTAAAGTACAATGACCAACAATATATTTTTATAGCAAAATAACAAACAATACATTTTTATAGGAAAATGACGATTGATATATTTTATAGCAAAATTGATGATATGTCATATATTGTAATAAAAAACATTAATCTCATTTCTTGTAAGGAGATACAAGTTTTTACACCTCGTTTGATTTTGTAAGATTATTTGGAAGAAAAATGCTGTTAAATGATTATAATTTAATCATGAAATAATGTCATCCGCTTGAATTATAAAGTTTGAATTTTCATATTTAGATGTCACTAAACAAAACCAACCGACGTCCTGGTATGACGATAAACTACATCCAGCAGCAAGGCCTCTGATTAGGAGGTTTTGAGGAGCATGGAACCGCCTCTTAGTTGCTCTTGTTCCCAGATCAACCCTGACCCGGGGTGGTAGCACCCGTTAGGGTCCCAGCTATGGGTAAATACTTCCCCCTCCCTTGATCTGGATTCGGTATACTAGGAAAGTGTAAGAAGGGTTTTTTGTAATAATAATACCATCAACACAAATTGCAGTATATAAAGTGCACATTCACAAAACCCTATTCAAAAAACTAAAATTTCCCTTAAATAGGGCCACCCGTTTGTCGTGGGTGGCGACCCGTGATGCCTGGGGACGGAGTCCTGGTGACTGGGTGACTCTTGATTTGGTATAAAATGACCAGGAGTTTCCACAACACGTCACTTCGGTCCCTATCTGGGATAGACGGGCGGATGGAATAGCCCAATCCATTCCAATCGGCTAGTCATATTGTGGCAAGGGCTAGTTGGGATGATAGATAATGGGTCTGACAGGGCCGTAAAACCTTACATCAAACTATACTTGGGTAGATATGGTGGGGAAGTGCGGGTGTTTGTATCCACTCTCATCACAACTATACTGTCTGTGTAGCCCTGCCGGATTAAGGCGAATGGGATTAGTCACCCATGATAGCGTCCTTTAAGAAGGAACTCCGAGGTGGAGGGGGGGCACAGGCAGCGAATACAAAAATTAAAATTATATGGCTATCTCTTATAAGCGAATCAAGAGACAATATGAAATTTCTGAAAGCGAAAATGAAATAGAAAATAATCAATTTCTAACTTTCATTGTTGTAGAATCAGTAGAGGGTGATCATCAAAGTGTCTCCTTTCGTGTTGCAAAGGGTCATTTCAGACATGATCAAACCACAATCTGTTAAAAAAAATAAAGAAAAATAATACTCTATTAATTCAGGTGATATCCAAAAATGTCGCAGAGAAATTTTGACAACAATAAAGTCAAGGCCTACACCCATCAATTTCTTAATTCATCAAAAGAGTAATCAAATTCCCAGAACTGTCACTTTGTTCATCATAAGAAATAAAAACATTACCAGCAATACATTTCTGGAAAATGTTACTTGCAATCGATTTTAAAAGGAAAGATATTGCTAGAAATAGTTTTTTGAAGAAAATATTGCCAGCAATAAAAATTTTGTCGGCATTAAACAACCAATCGAGGTTGATATGTTGTAGATCTCAATCAATCAATCAAAAAATTTAGACACGATAAGATCAGTAATGATCAATGAACTTCTAAATATTCTATGAATTATTCAGACGAATATCCCTATCTTTTCTCTTCCAAATACAATGTTTCGGGCCGGGCCTTCGACAACTTTCTTCATAGTCTGAAAAACACAGATAAAATCTTACCAATATTCAAATCATTGTTAACTTAAGAATTCTTTTCTATACTTCTCCCAGTACATTTTTGAAGAAAGGCTTATTACCAGCAATATAGTTCTGAAGGAAAAATTGTTATCGGAGATAATAATATAATTTCTACTTCCAGATTAAAGGAAATATCGTATGATCAACAATACAGTTTCGTAAAGGAATATTACCAGTAAGATGTTTTTGGAAAAATGTTACCAGCAATACGTTTTTGGAAAATGTTACTTACAATCGATTTTAAAAGGAAGGATATTGCTAGAAATAGTTTTTTGAAGAAAAATATTACCAGAACTAAAAATTTTGTCGGCATTAAATAACCCATTGAGGTGTTGATATGCCGTAGATCTCAATCAATCAATAAATCAAAACCAACTGACTCAATGACAATGTGAAGATGCTTAACGGTTAGCGTAAAATTAAGCTGAAAAGGTGAAACGACATTCAGTATTATCTGATTGGAAGCGACTGGCGTTCTTCATTTTATAAATTCGGTCTTCGTATATGGCAGTGAATGCGGGACAATCTCCTCACAGATGAAGAAGGGACTTGAGGCAACAAAAATGAACTTCTATAGAAGGATGATGAGAATACAAAGAAAAGATTGCTTGACTGCAATGCAATATAAATCCTCCGATATGGCTGTAAATACTGGACAATCTCCTCACAGATGAAGAAGAGACTTGAGGCAATAGAAATGTACTTCTACAGAAGGATGATGAGAATACAAAGAAAAGATTGCTTGACTGCAATGCAATATAAATCGTCCGATATGGCTGTAAATACTGGACAATCTCCTCACAGATGAAGAAGAGACTTGAGGCAATAGAAATGAACTTCTATAGAAGGATGATGAGAATACAAAGAAAAGGATGCTTGACTGTTATGGGATATCAATCCTCCTATATAGCACTGAATGCTGGACAATCTCCTCACAGATAAAGAAGAGACTTGAGGCAATAGGGATGTTATTCTACAGAAGCATACTGAGTATATCATAAACTAAACATATAAATAACGACACAATTTTAAGGAAAGTGGAAACCGAAAACACACGTACATAGAATCAGAAAGAAACACCTGAATTTTCTCACGCACATAATGAGGAAAGCGGGCTTGGAGAATGTGATATTCACAAGACAGATTGAAGGCAACACGTACTGAGAAAAGCAGGGAATAACCTACGTAACAATCTCCTGTAAATGGTTGGCAGATCAGGGATTAGGTGGGGTTGCAAAAATACAGACGTTGCTACTGGCTACAAAGGATAGGAAGTTGTGGGGAGCAATGATCGCTCATGACCTGAAGGGACACGGCATAAAGAAGAAGAAGATGTAAAGATAATGATTTGTACTCTTATTTTTCTTGTATTTTTCACGATACTTCTTTTCAATCGATTTTCAACCAGTTTTAGTTATATAGTTTTGTTTTTGACGTGATCGCGTTCACCCATCTCATTTGTTTGTGGCGTGGCAAAGATTGTGTGTTGTGGCGGTCCCTTGAGAATGCTCATCGTAAATCGGATTACCAAACCTTATCAATTTACGTGTTCTCAGCTGTCATTAGTCTTTTCTTGTCATTCGAACTTTCCTGGAAGTCTAAATAAAATAGATAATTTCAAGCACACATTGCTGCAAAAACAATAGCCATACCTCCAAGAAACCTTAATTAGATTCTAGATTCATTCAAAGTTTCATTATAGAGTTTCATTATATAGTTCGAGCTGCACCTTACAACGCATACAAACGTGGTTGGTTTTCCTTCACATATAATGCCCTGCTTGAGGGCTTTAAAATGCATCAAATGTATTCCCTTCTGAGCGATAAGACACCTACCCAAGATATCATCTACTGGATATTTCGAGAATCTGATATAAACTGGATTTATATCTCCTTTTCTTTTACTCTAGTCTAAATCGGGCGTATCTCTTTTTTTTCTGGACGTATGTCGACATTTTAGTCTCGAATGAAAATCGAGCCAATTTTTTCAATGTATTGTAAATCAAACTAATGTGTACTTTTTGACTCTAGAGTAAACTAGACCTCAGTTTACATTTTTGGCTCTAGCGCAAATTGGACCCATGTCTACATTTTAGACTTTAGTGTAAACTGGGACTATGTCTACATTTTTCTGTCTACCTTTTTCATTCTAGTGTAAACCGGGACTATGTCTACATTTTTCTGTCTACCTTTTTCATCCTGTGTAAACTGGACCTATGTCTACATTTTTGACTCTAGTGCAAACCAAGTTTATTTTTACCTTTTTTTATTATTTATTTCAGCGTAAACTAAACCGATGCCTACATTCTGGACTCTAGAGTAAACTGGATCTATGTTTATTTATCTGTGGGAATTTTGTGTCAGGATGATTCTTGATAATTGTTTTAGAGGAAACAAAGGAATTAAAACGAAGTGCACATGAGCTATAATCAAATAATATATTTTTATTTATTTGCTTTGAGTGACTCCTTTGACATTCTGTGTAGCAAAATGTTCGTTTATAAGAGGCGAATATTGGTAGCAGT
Source organism: Acanthosepion esculentum (assembly GCA_964036315.1). NCBI lineage: Eukaryota > Metazoa > Mollusca > Cephalopoda > Sepiida > Sepiidae > Acanthosepion > Acanthosepion esculentum. The sequence continues at coordinate 86,221,690 of OZ038495.1, forward strand.
CTGGAGAAATCTCCGTTTTGGCTCGGTAGTGAATAGTTTCGTTCAGAGTAGGGATCTTAGATATAGGTCGGTGTCAATCTACTATGTTATTCTCGGCTCTAAGAAAGGCAGAAAATAGCAAATGACCTCTTAACTGCGTCACGCATGATTAGTTTCTCTAACTGTAGCGTCTCTTGTTCCGTTTCATGTCGTCACTTTCCAACGGTGTGCCGGGCGTTGTCAGTTTATATCCCTGTTGACGGGGATCCAGACTTACTGGCGCGAAGCTCAGTTTCAACTAACATCACAAGTTTCTTTGTGTTAATTTTTTTTGATTGGCCAAAATTATTTTATTTTCCGGCGTTCCTTTCTTTTCATTTTTTTTCTTTTTACATAGCGTAAGTTATGCGTGGGACCTTCCTGATTTTTGTTAGTTTCAGTCATAAATTAGTAGGCTCCATTTCCGCAAACTTCCAGCGTTTTCGGCCGGGTTCAGTCTTTTTTTCTTCCTCTTTTTATTTGTGAGCTCGTTAGTTGAGAGATAAGTATACAGAGCAAAGTTTAGAAAGAGAAAGAAAGAAATAAGGTATCTGTCTATATTTCTGAGATGAGGTATTATGTACACTATTTACATTGCTCGGACTATCATCCTCATCTTTGTTGCCCTATTTATCACAACGTTCCGGCCCTCTTCAGGTGGTTGGAATGTCGAACTGAACCCTTTATTTCGCTCGCTGGTGCAGACTATTCTAGTTCCACCTGCCATGTCTAATGGATATCAGTTATCCGTTATCGCCTGTTAATTCCCCTATCCAAGTTCTCCGCCGCCTTAACCAGGTATTGAACTCACACACTTTGGGTCCTGTCACTGGATTTAACTAACGCCTTTATCCACTGTACCATGTGTCCTTGAGTGCATCTGTGTATGAATTATACACCTAATGTCTTCAGCAACTATTTTTTTACCAGTGCTCATATTGCACAGTAGATAAAGGCGAGAGTATCAGATTCTCCAGGCCCCCCTTCCTTATTATGTGTCCCAGAAACTTCAGCTGCCTCTTCCTGATGCTAAGTATAAGCCTCCTCCTTGTTTGCATCCTTTCTAAGATCTTATCGTTGCTCACGTGTGCTCCGTTCATGATATCCTTCTGTAGAACCACATCTCTATCGCCTCGAGTCTCTTCTTCATCTTTAAGGAAATCGTCCAAGATTCGCTGCCGTAAAGAAGGACAGATGTCACGTAACAGTTCAGTATTCTTTTCTTCGTTACCAAAGAAATCCTCATGTCTCAGTGTCGAACTTACCGTCCTCTGTCAAGATGCTTCTCAGATATTTAAACTTCTGCGTCTGCTTGATTCTAGTGTTCCCAACCTGCAAATCGCATTTTCGGGCTCGTCCTTTTACTGATGACCATGCATCCTGTTTTCTTGTAGTTTATGCTTAGTCCTTTCTTCTCACTCTCCGTCTTTAGGGAATTAAGCATCCTATTCAAACACTATTCGACCCGTGAGTATCAGATTCTCCAGGCCCTCCTTTCACAGTATGTGGCCTAGAAACTTCAGCTGCCTCTTCCTGGTATTAAGTATAAGCCTCCTCCTTGCTCGCAACCTCTCTAAGACTTCATTCTTGCTCACAGGCTCGGTCCATGATATCCTTAGCATCCTTCTGTAAAACCACACCTCGAATCTCTTCTTCATTTTTAAGGAAATCGTCCAAGATTCGCTACCGTAAAGAAGGAGAGATGTCACGTAACAGTTCAGTATTCTTTTCTTCGTTACCAAAGAAACCCTCCTGTCTTGCAATACTCTGCTAGCGTTTGGAATGGGTCCTTGGTCATCCCAATACGTCTACAGATCTCGGTGTCGCATTTACTGCTCGGTCTCACATTGTCTGCTGATCTGAGATGGAACGAATACATTGAGTCAATAGCTTCGTCCACCGCTAGGAAAGCTGGCTCCCTGTGCCGCGCCAGGAAATCTTTCTCGCCGGAGTCAATCCTTCAAATCTACAAATCAACCGTTCGCCCTTGCATGGAGTATTGCTGCCATATATGGTCTGGAGCCCCTTCTGTTTGTCTTCTGATCTGGCATCTCCTCTGCAGTCGCTCTCTCACAGACGTGCCGTCGCCTCTCTCTGTCTTTTTTACAAATACTTTCACGGTAACTGCTCCGACGAGCTTCTTTCGCTGGTTCCCAGAATTCATGAATTTAAGCGTTCAACTAGGCTGGCATCTCGCTCTCACTCTTTCACTGTCGAAACTGTTAAATGTAGCCGTCTCTTCTACTCCAATAGCTTCATATCTTGCACTTCTCGCCTGTGAAACTCCCTCCCCATTTCTTGTTTTCTTGATAGCTATAATCTCCAACTATTTAAATTTAATGTCATTCGACGTCTCCAGATGCCCTGATCTATTCCCTATTAGGTTTGAGTCTCTACCACATGCGATATTAGGTCTGAGAGTCTAGGGTATACCACATGTGATATTAAGTCTGCGGGTCTACCACATGCGATATTAGGTCTGAGGGTTTACCATGCAATATTAGGTTTGAGTGTCTAGAGTCTACCACATATGATATTAAGTCTGAGGGCCTGCCACATGGGATATTGTCTGAGGGTCTACCATATTCGATATTAGGTCTGAGAGTTTACCACATGTGATATTAGGCCTGAAGGTTTAGCACATGCTATATTAGGTCTGACAATCTACTGCATGGGTTATTAAATCTGGGTGTCTAACACATTCAATATTATTAAATCTGGGTGTCTAACACATTCAATATTAGGTTTGAGTGTCTACCACATGCGATATTAGGTCTGATAGTCTCCTACATATTGATATTAGGCCTGAGGGTTTACTACGTACTATATTAGGTCTGACAGTCTATCGCATGCGATATTAGGTCTGGAGGTCTATCAAATATGATATTAGATTTAAAGGTCTAGGGACTACCACATGCGATATTAAGTCTGAGGATCTACCACATGCGATATTAGACCGATGAAAGCCGGAGAGAAGACCAACCGTAAAATTGCGCCAAAAGGCGACGTTGGCGAAATACCAATTTTATTAAATCTCCAGTTAATAATGAGGCTGTAAGTTAGAACGAGAGACAAATGCTGCATTTCTTCTTTTGTTATTGGGTGGGGCTAATATACGAAAAATGATAAGAATATTCTAGATAAGTTAGATGGATATTTTCCAAAAGTTTCATGTTTTCTACAAAATTCCCACAGTGGATGTTTGTAAATTGTTTCGTGTATGAGTAAAACAATTTCGTCACTACTAGTTTTGTTATTGTCATATGCACATTTTAAATATGCTATTTCTATCTCTGTCAATCCACTGAAAGTAAAATGATCAAATTTCAAATCCAAATTGTTTGTCCATTTAAAATACTAGATTTATTAGAAAATATATTCAATTTAAATTCAAATGGAATCATAAAGATGACTTCATAGGGTCGCCAACGGGAAGATGATCAAATTTTAAATCTAAATTGTTTGTTCATTTAAAACATTACAATTATAAGAAAATATATTCAGTTTAAATGAAGAAAGAATCATAGAAATGACTTCATAGGCTCAAGGTGGTCAAATTTTAAATCTAAATTGTTTGTTCATTTAAAACATTACAATTATAAGAAAATATATTCAGTTTAAATGCAGAAGGAATCATAGAAATGACTTCATAGGCTCAAGGTGGTCAAATTTTAAATCTAAATTGTTTGTTCATTTAAAACATTACAATTATAAGAAAATATATTCAGTTTAAATGCAGAAGGAATCATAGAAATGACTTCATAGGCTCAAGGTGGTCAAATTTTAAATCTAAATTGTTTGTTCATTTAAAACATTACATTTATAAGAAAATATATTCAGTTTAAATACAGAAGGAATCATAAAAATGACATAAAAGTTCCACACATTTCGTCTTTTACTATTTTCCTATTACCAAGAGTTGTTATCAGACTTCTTCTTCTTCTAAGTGCTGTGTCCTTTCAGGACGTTGGCAAACATGGCTCTTCATAATTCCATATCCTTCGTCGCTCTTAGTAAATTTTGTCTTTTTTGCTATCTTTCCTAAGCCCCTTTCTCGCTACCATTTAAACAAATTCGTTAGGTAGGATATGCACAGTTTTCCTCTGTCACCCTTGCCTATAATATGTCCTGTCAGTGTTACATTTTCCAAGCCGTCTTTCCTCATTATGTGCTCTAGAAATTTCAACATTCTGTTGCTTATATGAAGTATAAGTGTCCATTTTGTTTTCATTTTCTCTAAAACGTCGTCGTTACTCACATGTTCAGTCTATAGTATTCTCAGCATCCTTCTGTAGAAACAATTTTTTTTGCTTCAAGGCTCTTCTTAATTTGTGAGGAAATCATCCAGCATTCACTGCCGTATAGGAGGCCTAATATTTCGTAACTGCTCTGTACTCTTTTTTTCTTCTTTCTAACAAAGATTTCCTGATTGTTATTACTTTGCTTAGCTTTTGGAAGGCATCTTTCGCTATCCCAATACGCCTTCGGACGAGCACCTCGGCGTGGTGTAATTGTTAGTAAAGTCGTCTCGTTAGATCAATTACGACTGAGTACTGAGTTCGATACTCAGTATGTCACAATTGAGCTACGTTTACTAAACCGAGAGTAGTACTTCGATGTGTTATGATGGTTAGCAAGGTTGTCTCGCTAGATACTTTTCGGCTGAGCAGTGAGTTCGGGCCTCACTCGGTGCACCATGGTATCAGCCTTATGTCACAAGTAAGCTACGTTTGCTAACAGATAGCTATTAAGGAGATGTAATTAAATATACTTTAATGTTTAAAAAAATATTCACTATTATTATTTTTTAAGTAAGAAGCATTATAACAGCAAAAATGACTATGTTGTGGAAAAGGGAATTTTCGACAATATACGCATTTTTTTACGTATTCATGGTTATTTTTTTTACTTTTATCAAAAACAACATACATGTACATGCAGCTGTGGATTATATTATACATTAATTACTAATTTTTTAATTGATAACTATTTGTGTTCCGTTATTGACATTAATAGCTATCTGCTGATGTGTTAAAATTTTGGAATAATGCAATAATAAAAATTTAAATTTCATTTTTCTGATAGATATCGCGACCTGTTAGTACTGATCAGTTTTTGCTCGCCCTGTTTCCAATGCAGGGGTCGGCAACCATTTGCTAACTATGTGCCGACTTAGGATTTTAAAATCATTCAGTGTGCCAACAGCATACGTATTTTTATACAAGTCAAGGTCAATATAGCTGTTCTACAATATTTTTTACCTGGTAATATATAGTGATTTTACAAGCGGAGCTTAGATGTGGCCCAATATTACAGTTATAACATAGTACAAAATAATTTTTGACAATATACGCAGTTTTTACGTATTAATGATTATTTTTTTAACTTTTATCAAAAACGACAATCTTGTACATTATTCACTATGGGATGATGTTAAAATTTTGGAATAATGCAATAATAAAAATTTAAATTTCATCTCTCTTATAGATGTCGCGATCTGTTAATATTTTTTCTCTGTGAGATTTTATCCATGACAGCCATCTGTGTTTGCGGTAATGTTACTCGAAACATAGTGGAAAATTAAAGAAAAATAGCTTCGATAGATATATTGTGGAAAAAGGAATTTTTGACAATATACGCAGTTTTTACGCATTAATGATTATTTTTTAACTTTTATCAAAAACGACATTTTTGTACATGTAGTTATAGATAATATTATACATTAATTATTCATTTTTTAAAATTAATAACTATTTGTGCTCATTTGTTGACATTAATAGCTATCTGCTGATGTGTTAAAATGTTGGAATAATGCAATAATAATTTAAATTTCATCTCTCTGATAGATGTCGTGATCTGTTAGTACGCCTCAGTTTTTGCTCGCCGTTTCCAATGCAGGGGTCGGCAACCTTTGGCTAACTATGTGCCGACTTAAGGTTTTTAAATCATTCAGTGTGCCAACAGTATACGTATTTTTATACAAGTCAAGGTCAATATACCTGTTCTGCAATATTTTACTTGTTTCTAGCGATATTTTCCTGTTTTTTATTACTTGGCTTAGCTTTCGGAAGGCATCTTTCGATATCCCAATGCGCCTTCGGATTTCGCTGTCGCACTTTCCGCCCGTTGTTAAAACACTTCCCAGATATTTACATTTTTGTAATTGCTTGATTTTGGTATCTCTCGTTTGTGATTTGGGTTCTTCATTTTGGCGACAACCGTAGACTAGACCGGAATTTGAACGAGGACCGTCGATTCCATTTCCCGTGCCGACATCCATCAAACTACCCGCACATCATTTCCTACCACTCCCTGGACACATGATACTGGAGGAAGACAACGAGTTGAATATATGGGGTTGATGATTATTTGGTTTTTGGTTAACACTTATGCTATTGGATTTAAGGTATTTTCTTTTGTGTTTTGTAGGTTTACATTTGATTATCTTTGCCTAACGTCCTTATCCCAATATACGCCAATTATTGTAAAAATGAATGAAAAATATATTTTGCATGTAAAGATAAAATTTTATATCTCTTAAAACATACAAAATTTGAAGAGTTCAGAAGGTTCTCGTGTTGAACGGCTAAGTCCTTTAGCATAGTGATTTTCTAAGTGTAGCTTAGATGCGGCACAAGGCCGAAAGTATTGGGCACCCAGTGAGGATCGAACTCACTACTCAGTCCGTAATTGTTCTGGCAAGACAAGCTTGCTAACCATTACACCGCTTTGAGGTGTCCAAGTCCTTTAGCATATGTATAAAAATCCTTTTAAATGTAATGTTAATATGTACGTATGTATGTATGTATTCCGGGCCGAGTGGTTAGAACGTTGGTTTTCTGACCATGAGATCCGGTTTCCAATCTCAACATGGTCGATTTATCAGGAAGGAGACTTCCTGATGTTATTGGAGGGGGCGGAGGACGATCCCAGCGTGTGGCACCTTTGGAAAGAGCCTGGAAACCATACCACGGGTTGACCCAAGCCTTGTGAGTGAAATTCTTCTTCTTCTTCTTGTTATTGTTATTATATTTCCTTTGATTTCTGGTGTGTACACATTTCTTTCCGGGTCCCGTCCAGAGACCCAGAGACCTAAGGTTAGAAATGGCATCATGACATATTCCACTGACCAATTACACACACACACACACACACACACACACACACACACACACACACACACACACACACAGATGAAGCCCTTTTGTATTTCTTTAAGGCATGGACTTCCAGGAATCCCTTCAATTATTCTATTGGAATATTTTTCAACCAATCCTAGGAAAAGATTATTGTTTTTATTATTGTAGTTGCTGTTGTTATTATTATTATTATTATTATTATTATTAAGCTAGAAGTTTCTTGACTTTTTCACAAATATCCATATCCTCTCTCTATCTGCGCGTGCGCAAAGAAGTACGGAAATATATGTTCTCCTGCGTTGTGACGTTTTGCATTGTCTTGAGCTTTAAGAAGAAATATCAGACATTTAGTACGCGCGCATTCTGTTGACCCTCACCCACATACAGACATCGACAGCCATACCCATAATATCGAGGGTCGGGGAAAGGATTTAAGACCCTCTGAGGCGGCATCGACATCAAGGGAAGAAATAAAAGAAGAGACAGTACATAGGAAAGTCATGGCGGACCATTGAAAAACAATCCACATTTTTCACTTACATTTAGGAATGACCTCTTTTATTTATTTATTTTTTCATATTTATTTATCGTTTTGTTTTTATTTCTTTATGGCAAAACAAAATGGTTTGCCAACTTTTCTACTGTTATTTTGTTGTTTTTCTATCACTACAAATAAAGCAGCTGACGAAGTAAAATTTGATCATAATTATGAAGGCGATGAATGAATTCAAAGAAAACCTAAAAATAACAGCTAATAATTTAAATAAGATGCCCCGTTTATTATTTGGTATTTATATTATACCTAATTATAGTTAACATTAGATAAAGTAGTGACAATAGTTCAGTTATTGTGATCCAATCGAGCAATGAGGTCTGAAGTGTACTTGTCACAATATTGTGTTTTCATTCTTACATTTCTAATATAATGCATACGTCACAAGTTTAGTGACTTGAATTGAATAATGTTCGTTTATTTTGGCATATTGTAGAGAATAAACAAAGTATCTATAAACATAAACAAAATGTTTATTTATTTATTCCCCATGTCAGTATATATTTTTCTCTTTCCTTCTCCCTTAGTGAGAGAGTCTCTTGATTCTTTCGTAGGTCAGAATACAGCGGCTTCTCTTTATTGAGGGCTGGACGGGTCCAACTACCATCAGTTATCTTTAATTTGTTTGTTTTAATATTTTAGTTTGATCTTTTTGGGTTCATACCCTCCCCTCTCATTTTATATCATGTATAGATTTTTATCTATAGTATTTTATAATCATGAAATGAAATTTTTATGTCATGGGGTGCGTTTTTTTAGACCCACCCATGAGAGTAAGCGGTATTATGGTATATGGAGGATTGATTGGCGATGGATGAGTTTTTGTGGTGAATGTGTCAATTGTAACGAATGAATGGGTCTGAATCGGATTAGCTAGGTATAGGATAGTAAGTGACGACCAGTCTCAACCCCATTCCCCACATTTCGGCCTTGTGCCACAATTGTGTATTTTACGGAATAAATATTAACAAAATGTTTTTTTTGTTATCCTCCGCCAGCCGCAATGATGGAGATAGCATTACTTCGCATCATCGCCAGTGAGACACACTGCAAGAGCCACTCCGTTTCGCGAGGCTCGTCCCTTAATCGAGACGCCATCCCGTCAACCCTCCGAAGGAACACCATCGAACGAAGGTCAATAACCCCAGAAGTCTCCACTGCCAATGGAGTAAAAAAAAAAAAAAAAAACTGTCCACAAGAGAAGAATATTTAACTAATTTTTTATTTTTTTTATTTCCGCGTTCCGTGGGACAGACCCCGGCTCAACCGCTGACCTGATCAAATTACTGGTCGAAAATGTCTCAGCACAGGTCGCATCCCAAATCAACGACTTTAAAAGGGAAAATGGTAATCCCATCCGGTCGCTTTCCATCACCATGGTCGAGGCCTACGGGTTCGATTAAGGAGGGGAACCCAGACCTCTTCTGATGATGTCGTTTATTGCTGCATGCCTTGAAAAGTGGCCGGCATTACGACGACTGGAGAGAGGATGCAAATCAAACTCATCAATGGAAGCTCCACATCTGCATCCGTAACGCTCACATAATTTGAACCCAAGACGAATTAGGTTTAACTACCGTTTACAGTTCTGGAGAATGACAACGAGTTGAATAATATTGTTGACCAAAAAATAGAATCAATAAACACACACCGACAGTGCTAATAATTACGACAGCGAAGAATAAATTCAAAGAAAATCCAAGAATAATTCAAATAAAATAATTTAGATAAAAATAACCTCGCCTATTACTTGCCTTCAATAAGCAATTATTGCAAAGTTGATTAAAAGTAACTGTAGATAAAGTACCGTGTATATCCGTGTATAAGTCGACTTCGCGTATAGCGCGACCTGTGGATTTTTTGCAAGTTAACTCCTGCAGAAAAAAATTACCTGTATATGGTGCAACCCCCCCCCCTTTTTGCGTAAAAAAATAACTGATCCTAAAAAGTCGCATATAGTAATTTAATAAATAGACGGAAGTTTAAATCTTAAAATTTTATGAAAATATTCTTTGTAATGTAATGTTTTATTGAATTTTACGTATTTTGGCTTTAAATTTATTAGTTATCGCTCTTATTTTCTGATAATATCGTGAATGAACGTCCATATTTACAAAAATCGGCATGTTCAAGGAACCATAGTAAGCTTTTCCATTTATGATTAGTAAATATAGTTTTTACTTAACCCATTACCTGCTATGAGCCCCATTTGGGGATCTGTTAAAATTAAACTCACTACATGTTATTCCTTGTATTTACATTGTATTGCTTACATACATTGCATTTGCAGAGGTATATTTTACAACACTTAGCCTTTAAAGTTTTTATTATTAGCCGTAAGAAGACACTTTCTGTCGTAATTTTACATTTCACGATTAGAAAAATAATGACTATATTGAAAAGCAACTTTTTATTATTTCTAATCAATATTATTTTTTGATGTTTTATACACATATATATTTGATGTTCTAGTTTCTATAAAAACGACAATGGTAACTATTGAAATTAAACATAAGGAATAAATAAACTCCTAAGACAGCTGTCTAGGCCAAAAATGCGCATTAAAAAAATTTGGCAGTTAATGGGTTAATAACAATATCACCTAACCAGTACAAATTAATACAGACTTTTAAAAGATTTAAAACTTTGTAAATTATTCTAATTAAAATTTAAAAAATGGAAACAATTCTCGTTAAAATTTATTATTCATCGAAAAAATTTTTTCTTAAGAGAATAGTGTCCATAATATATCTTATTCAAAAACTCATTAAAGACTTTTTTAATTAAATAATTTTTTAGTTTTGTTGCATTTTTTATTTTCCGATTCAGGTCAGATTTTCTGTAACTGTGGGTCCCGTTTGACAAAAAAAAAAAAAAAAAAGAAAAAAAAGCGGATTTAAATTTCCCAAGGAGATCTGCGTATAACCAATATTAATATTAATCTATACAAAATTTAATTTCTCGAAATTTCTTAAAATTAAATATGTGTATCTGTGTGTGTGTGTGTGGGAGGGGGGGTAATAGATGTAAAAAATATTTTTATCAAGATTTTCTAAAAATTAAACATTTCTAAAATGATTTTATTCATTTATGAATAATTCCTGAAAGTTTCATTCATACGTGACAATTATTTGATTTTTGTAAGAATTTCTAAATCAATGTGCTTTTCACTGCAAAAATGTCGCTAAAATTTCCTTTAGTTATCGTTGGCTCCCGCCCAGCTAACGCAAAAAATTAAAAAGAAAAATGTTTAACCAAAATTTCGAACGTTCTAAAATGGTTGATTTAATAATAAAAAATCCTTTAGTCTTTCTTCTTAAAAATAACATAAAGATTTTGATGATGAATTTTTTTATTTTTATTTTGGGCAAGTTTTCATCATGGTACGTTAATCTTTTAGCGAATCTGTTGAGGTACAATGCTGATAATTACGTTGGCGAGAAATGAACTGAAGGAAAACCTAAGAATAACAACTAATAATTTAAATAAGATAATGTCACCATTTTATTGTGCAATACTATTCAGCCAAATTATATTTAACAGTAGAGAAACAAGTAACAATAGTTCAATTATGGTGATACTATCGTTCAATGAGGACTGAGGCGTACTTGCTAAATATTTGTGATTGCATCATTATTTTAGTTATTTCATTTATTGTTTTATTTAAGTCGTTGTCACCCTCCAAGACCGGAAGTTCTATAGTCGCTACAATGTGATTGTCTGAGTTCTCGCATTCCTTAAATTAAGCGATAACGAAGAGACGAATAAAAAACATATATGGTGAATTATGATATGATGAAATTCTATAGTAAATATTCCAATGAATCTCTATAGTAAATTAATTTCCAATGAATTTCTATAGTAAACTAATTTCCAATGAAAACCTATAGTAAAATCATTTTCAATGAATCACTATAGTAAATTAATTTCCAACGAAAAAATTTACAGTAAAATAATTTCCAAATAAAAACCTATAGTAAAATAATTTCCAATGAATTACTATAGTAAAATAATTTCCAATGAATTACTATAGTAAAATAATTTCCAATGAATTACTATAGTAAATTAATTTCCAATGAATTTTTATAGTAAAATAATTTCCAATGAATTACTATAGTAAAATATTTCCCAAAGAATTACTATAGTAAATTAATTTCCAATGAAAACCTATTGTAAAATAATTTCCAATGAATTACATTAGTAAAATAATTCCCAATGAATTTTTATAGCAAAATAATTCCCAATGAATTTTTATAGTGAAATAATTCCCAATGAATTACTATAGCAAAATAATTCCCAATCAATTACTATAGTAAATTAATTTCCATTGGAAATCTATAGTAAAATAATTTCCATTCAAAATCTATAGTAAAAAAATTCCCAATGAATTTCTATAGTAAAATAATTCCCAATGAATTTCTATAATAAAATAATTTCCATTGCAAATCTATAGTAAAATAATTACCATTCAAATCTATAGTATAATAATTCACAATGAATTACTATAGTAAAATAATTCCCAATGAATTACTATAGTAAAATTATTTCTAATGAATTCTATAGTAAATTAATTTCTAATGATTTCCTATAATTGATTTTAGCATTCGCTGTGTCACTATATATAAAATCATTCGTGTAGATGAAGCTTTGGAAGTAACTGGTTAAATAATTTTAGCTATAATATCACGTAGACAGTATTAACATTCGCTGTTAGCCCTTTAAGACCGAAACCGCCCGGATGCGACTACAAGTTTCATACGCTTAGTTCGAGAGCGCCTGAATGATACCACTGTATTACAATTACACAGCGTTAATACCTGTCACATGATCAATAAGACGCGCCGGAAATCTACAACCAGATTTCAGTAGATATGAAGCTCGTAGATTGGGCTCACTAGGTACACAATGCTTGAGATTAGAGGGTCGGCTGAAAAGTTCACAAGGAGACTATAAAAGAGTGATGCTAGAGCTGTGAAATCTTGCATGCATTCATTTCAACTCTTCTTATTAATAACTGCATTGTTTCTTTCCAGGTAAGAGGGTGGGCTGAAAAATTCATAGGCTGACTATGAAGGAGTGATGCTAGAGCTGTGAAATCTTGCATGCATTCATTTCAACTCTTCTTATTAATAACCGCATTGTTTCTTTCCAGGTAAGAGGGTGGGCTGAAAAATTCATAGGCTGACTATGAAGGAGTGATGCTAGAGCTGTGAAATCTTGCATGCATTCATTTCAACTCTTCTTATACATAACTGCATTGTTTCTTTCCAGGTAAGAGGGTGGGCTGAAAAATTCATAGGCTGACTATGAAGGAGTGATGCTAGAGCTGTGAAATCTTGCATGCATTCATTTCAACTCTTCTTATTAATAACTGCATTGTTTCATTCCAGGTAAGAGGGTGGGCTGAAAAATTCATAGGCTGACTATGAAGGAGTGATGCTAGAGCTGTGAAATCTTGCATGCATTCATTTCAACTCTTCTTATTAATAAATGTATTGTTTCTTTCCAGGTATGAGGGTGGGCTGAAAAGTTCATAGGCTGACTATGAAGGAGTGATGCTAGAGCTGTGAAATCTTGCATGCATTCATTTCAACTCTTCTTATTAATAACCGCATTGTTTCTTTCCAGGTAAGAGGGTGGGCTGAAAAATTCATAGGCTGACTATGAAGGAGTGATGATAGAGCTGTGAAATCTTGCATGCATTCATTTCAACTCTCCTTATTAATAATTGCATTGTTTCTTTCCAGGTATGAGGGTGGGCTGAAAGGTTCATAGGCTGACTATGATGCTAGATCTGTGAAACCTTGCATGCATAAATTTCAACTCTTCTTATTAATAACTGCATTGTTTCTTTTCAGGTAAGAGGGTGGGCTGAAAAGTTCATAGGCTGACTATGAAGGAGTGACTCTAGAGCTGTGAAATCTTGCATGCATTCATTTCAACTCTTCTTATTTATAACTGCATTGTTTCTTTCCAGTTGTGGGCTGAAAAGTTCATAGGCTGTTTGGAAATTTACAACTTTTATAAAGTTGTAAATTTTGAAACCCATGTCTCATAACAAGTATTGCCATTTGGTACCATTTTTTTAAATCAAGGCGATAACGCCATTAAGAAACAAGGGGCCACTGCTTGTGAAAGAGAATGAAAGGAATTTAGAGGAAATCGGAAGCCCAATAATAATATACATTTCAGAGTTTAGGCGGAGACGTTAGAAGTATAGAATTGAAGTAGAATTTAGAAGGAACCGGAAATCCAGTTCTAAACAGGAAAGGTAATTCAATTTGTTTTCATATAAAATCAACTTGTAATGGGTGACTTTCAACGGTTTTTGAGATATGTTAATTTAATTAAACTTCCCAACATGCACTGGACTAGAGAAAGAAGCATTCCAAAAGCTAAGCTGAGAAATATTTCTTTATAAAACAACGAAAAGGGGACCGGATTGCTTATGTGATATCCATCCTCTTATGTGATATCTATCCTCTTATCTGATATCCATCCTCTTATGTGATATCCATCCTCTTCTGATATCCATCCTCTTATGTAATATCCATCCTCTTATGTGATATCCATCTTCTTATGTGGCAGTGAATATTGAACAATTTATTCACAAATGATGAACTAGCTGGAGCCAGCAGACATGTGGTTCTACCGAAGGATACGGACAATTCCATGGATGGAGCGAGTATTTAACAAGGAAGTCTTAAAGAAAATGCCAACAGAAAATGGTCGCACGTACATAATGCAAGTAATAAGAGAAAGACTTCAATGTAAAAATAATAAAGTATTTAATTACCAAACGCAATTAGAATGCATTAACAACGAAGAGGTTATTGATTACTTACCATTTAATACATAACTGCGTAGAGCTGCTAAGAAAAGTACTAATTCGTCTGAACACACACATTACATCTGACTTTAACGTCCGGGTTAACACGATAGTCAAACACGTAATTGTAACCACCCTAGTCAGTAGCGTGATATCTCTTTAGTCACATTCAAACTCCGGTGTCAGTAGAGACACTTTTTAGTCATCTATGACAAAAACTTATATTCAAAATCCGGAAAAAATAGCTGAAATTCATTACATAATGAGAAGGGAAGGCTTGGAAAAGTTAACCCTCACGGGGTATATTGAGATAGGGGAAGGCAGCGAGCCACTTGACGAGTTTGTGTGACTAACTGGATGGTAGAACGAAGGGCTTTAGCAAAGGGAGAAAAATTGCTAAGAGTCACAGGAGACAGAAAATTGTAGAGAGCAATGATCGCCCATGTCTTGAAGGATCGTGGTACATAGAAGAAGAAGGAGGAGGAGGAGGGGGAGAAGAAGAATAATAATAAGAAGGAGAAGGATAAGAAGAAGAAGAAGGAGGAGAAGAGGAAGGAGGAGGAGAAGAAGAAGAATGAGGGGGAGGAGGTGGAGAAGAAGAAGAAGAAGGAGGAGAAGAAAAAGAAGAAGAAAAAAGAAGAAGAATGAGAAAAAAGAAGGAGGAGGAGGAAGAGGAGAAGAAGAAAAAGAAAAAGAAGAAGACCATCTATTTAGCTTTTTCAAAAATTTGGTCAAATCCTCAGTGATTTAATAACTGTAAGGGCCAAATGGAATAAGGTGCTTTCTTTTTAAGTAGTTGAACTCTCTTTAAAAGGTATTTTGATTTTTCAATAATTCGGTCAGGAGCCTAGGGATTTAAAAATTGAAAGCTCTTAAAGGCTGATAAATTTACGGTGCTTCTCTTATCGAGTTGAATTTTCTTTTAAATCCCCTCCTTTGATTTGGTTAGTGATATATCGCTATAATGATGGCCACTGTAGATTGTTTGTGATTACTATTTAAATGTGAACAGAGATAATGTTCTCTTTTAAGTCCTATATCCGATGATGTGTTCTACTCGGCAGCGTCAACTATTTGATTTGCTACTTTAAGCGACGTGTACATATCATATGTCGGCCATACTGTTTTTTTTATTTGCTTATTTCGCCAGCACTCGTATTGTCTTGTCTGCATTCGTGAGTCATGGTAGATATTGTTGAGGGGGGAAAAATGTATTTTTAGCGTCCAATTTGCGAGTTCTTTCGCAGCGAAAACCTCTTGATTTGTTTCTGGTCTGAGTTATGCTAAAATTTTAAGGTGTGGATTCTTAATAACAATTAACCCTGCCGTAAAAATGGATAGCATATATATTTCATGATATATATATATATATATATATATATATATATATATATATATATATGTGTGTGTGTGTGTATGAGTGTGTGTGTTGTGTGTGTGTGTCTCTCTCTCTCTGTGTATGTATATATATATATATATATATATATATATATATATATATATACTTATAAAACACACACATATATATATATGTCTGTGAGAATATATATATATATGTATTTATAAAAACACACACATGCGCGTACACAAACACACAAACACACATACATACATATATATATATATATATATATATATATACGTGTGTGTGTGTGTGTGTGTGTGTGTGTGTGTGTGTGTGTGGATTAACCGACTACTACTAACCACTAATCTCTTTTGCCCTCTTTTTACCCATCCTTTCCCTTTCGCCTTCCCTCCCCACTACCAATCTAATGCGTCTGTCCGGTGTATTTTCACAATTTACGGAGGAGATTTCTGTCTGAAGAGCTGAACACTTCGGTGTTTACGAAATAAATTATAATCGAAATGGATAATTAAATCTCCGTCTTCTTATCATTATAATGCTCTGTAGTCTACATTGAGCTCTCCTTGGATTTATATGCCCCTCGGAATTATCCCTTCCATTCAAAAACTGGTAAAACATATATATATATATATATATATATATATATATATATATATATATATATATATATATATATAGTTAAGTTACGAAAAATTTAAGGCTCCATGTAATAATTTATTTCACCATATCCCTTTTAAAGGGATCATCAGATATATATATATAATATCGCACACCGTGATATCGCACTGCTATTAATAAAATAGTGATTGGTGCAATAAAACAGAGCTATTAAGTATATATATATATATATATATATATATATATATATATATATATATATATATATATATGTTTACACCTATATTAAATTAAGTAAATATTTATTTGCATATCTGTGTTTGCACGCTAACTCACGTATATACAGTTGCTAATATCTAATTATTTAGCTCATATCTACATTTATACCTATATTAATAAATATATTATCCTTAGCCGGTTGACTCGGACTATCATGTACAACGCAATCTTCAGGTGCTGGGTAGAGACTGCATAAAACGAGGGATAATATATATATATATACATATATATATATATATATATATATATATATATATATATATATATATATATGTGTGTGTGTGTGTAAGTTCAAAAAGTGTGGATGGTTCAGCACAAAACCATCACCACTATAATCAAATCATATGTGCTGGTGTCGGGCTGTCGATTTCCTAGGAACTGATCTGCTTGACCCTCATACGTTGAATTCGACGGGAGAGTATATATATATATATATATATATATATATATATATATGTGTGTGTGTGTGTGTGTGTGAATGCGTGTGTGCGTGTGCGCGCGCGTGTTTCTGTGTAGGTGTGTGCGCGTGCGCGCACGCGAGAGTGTGTCTGGATGTGCGTGCGTTTGTGTGCCTGTGTGTGTATGTTTGAGCAGCAATTCCCCCTTTTAGAAATGTTTCTTTGAATCGGACAGAAAAAGCACTGCGATTGGGCTTTTTATTAATTTTGTTTTGTGCATTCGTGCAAGTGCGCGCTGCAGCAGAAATGCCTCCGACACATACCCACTCCCAGGAACAAAAAACTCCCATACAATGGTAAGAGATTAGCAACAGATTGCGGCAGAAATGCCTCCCATATTTCAAACTGTCACATGTGTGATGCGAGCAGACACAGACAAGTGGTAATAGTGCTTTCATCTATCTTATGTCTTACTTAAAATGTGAAAGTTATTTCTGGGAGTCATATGTGGTAGGTTCTGCTGCACCTGTATTTTCTTTTCTGTTAATAAAGTATGTTCCAAATATTCAATATACCTTTCGGCTATTTTATTAGCCATTATCAAAGTTTATATATATATAATTATTTTTTTCTTTACAGGTGATAAATTAAATAAAAATTATATAGGCCACACTACAACAGGTTTGACACAAAGACTTACCCTATATCTTTCTGACCATAGCTCAATTAGATCTCATTTAAATATTCATGGAGACCTACCGGACAATATTCCTAACATACTCATTGACAACACAGATATTATAGCATCATCTACATGCAAAAATGGCTAAAAATAATGGAAGCCTTATCAATAAAAACAAAAAAGCCATCTCTTAATTATATCAACTATGAACATAGACACAATATTTTGACCCTGTTTTGAAAAATGAAAACATTATATAAATATATACATACAACAAGCTATTCCTTATTTAACAGTTAAAATATTTCATCCTTGAAAATGGCTAAATGTATAGCCGAAAGCGCTCGGATAAAAAGAACATTCGGAAAGTTTTTATATAATTTATCATCTGAAAAAAAAATTAGATTGCATGAGAAATGGTATAAAAACTAAATCAAATCACCTTGTCCGTCGTATTCAATGAAATTATATATATATATATATATATATATATATATGAAAAGTGTATATATATATATATATGTATATGAATATAAATATATATGTATATCTATATAAATATTGTATATATATATGTGTATAAATATCATATATATACGTATATAAATATCATATATATATATGTATATAAATATCATATATATATATGTATATAAATATCATATATATATATGTATATAAATATCATATATATATGTATATAAATATCATATATATATATATATATATATATATATATATATATATATATATGCCGGGTGCAACAACGAAATTATTCAAATCGAGTTACAACAGAATTGTCCATCCCACAAACTATTTAGTATATATATATATATATATATATATATATATATATATATATATATATATATATATAAAGTAAACTAATTAAGTTTCTTTTTTTCTAAGTTTTCAGATAGGGCGTTTAGCCATCTTGACTATTTGTCGCAAGAATCACGGAAAAAAACTATTTGAGTTCTTCAACTAGAAAGAGAAGCGGTTAAAATCGTTTTGTGTCAGACTCACGGTCTTCTCAACTGAGCAATGATGAGAGGAAAAAAATAATTCAGGCCTTCAGTAATGGTACCAACATTCATCCCCTGGCTTCCTTCTTTAAAGTCCATTCAAGAACCAACACGAGAACGGTGAATAAGTGGCACGTGAGAGAGAGAGAAAGAGAGGAGTTTCAGCTATGACAGTCCAAAGAGCAGTCAAAAAAGACTTGAAAATGAAATTCTACGTGAAACGTGTGCGGCACCTTGTTAACCAGGACAGAAAATTAGAAGGTTAGAGAGGGCGAAGATCATCTTGAATAAGTTGGAAAATGATCGTGGAATAATATATATATATTTTATAAATAACTTTATTTCAACTCTTCGTGAGCTTTCGATCCTTAATTCTGATTAAGTAATGATGAACATGTTATTTTCGTTCAAGATCGAATTCATCACGATACTTCTGTTAAGCTTTGAGAGTAATTATACATTCTTATTTCTCAAAGTAGAGTCCAGTCGTGTTATAAAAACCTCGGGGAATTCCAGTAAGTAAAAAATTGTATAAAAACAATGTTTTATCCTCAAAATCTTCATTATGAGGAAAGACGTAAGTTTCTTCATTATTAAATTCTATTTTTAACCCTGTTAAGGACCTTCGAAATTTTGGTTAAAAACGTTGTTTTTCTTACGTTAACTGGTGACCATTAATTAATATGGAACATTTGAGCTTGTTTTTGGGGTGAAAAACGCATTGATTTGGAAATTCTTGCAAAAATCAGATAATTATCGGATTTTAATAAAACTTTCAGGACTTATTCTTAACTGAATTAAAATATTTAAAAAATGTTGATGTTTTTTAGAAAATCTTGGTAAAAATATTTCTTTTATATTCTTTTTTGTAGCTCTTAATTTTTATAATAGTTTCTAGCATAAAAGCCACCATTTCTGGCAGCATTTAAGCTAACTCCTGCGGAGGGCTCTTAATTGGGCAAATCTTTGAATATTCTCAGCATTGGAAGCTCGTCTTGCTGCCGTTTGATCTGGGTTTTCATTTGCACAGAACTTTCTTTTCATCGCTGCAACCTTGGCTCTTTTGATTGCAATCTAGTACTCTGTGTGCGGGGATTTTCTTTGCGAGGAATATGGCTTCTGGATGCAATAGGCAATAATAAACTACAGAAGAACTACCTACGCTACCTTTTAAAATTTCAATGATAATTCTTCTGCCGCCAGGTAATTTAAAGACAATTTATTGTGCGTAGGTCCTTACTTTCCGTTTTAACAATTATTTTTATTTTCATTGGATTTTGCAGTTAATGTTGATTATTTTCAAATTATAAGTGGCTCGAAAGAAATAAACACATGACAAACTAGCTTAAAAGCTACGCTACCGGGCGGCATTTAAGCTACCTCCTGCAGAGGGCTCTTGATTAGACCATGTTCAGCATTTTGACTCTTTAAGTCTTTGCATATTCTCAGAAGAATTCCAAATTTATTGCTGTATGCTAGTATTGCGTTAATATTTAAACTTACCTTTTAAAAGTTCAAAGATAATTTTTCTGCTGCCACGTAATTTAAAAACTGTTATATAGGAATAAAGTGTCGTTGCCAGTGAGCAAACACGGGCGATCCCATTATTGGATTAAGTGGATCACGTGGCCATAGGGGAAACACATATATGTAGAAAGTAGCTGACGATTAACGATCTTTATTTCTAGTCTCTCCTCTATTGCTATTCGGATCTCTATTTCTACTCTATCCTCTATTAGTATACGGAGCGCTATTCTTTACTCTATTCACTATACTATTTCTCTATTCGTATCACTATATGGATTACTATTCGAGCAAGTATTATCAAGCAAGTACTATTAGTGCGAGTGATATTCGAAGGCGTCTGACACCAGTATTGTTCAACGGCGTTACTATAGTTGTATCTGCGATTACAAAGTCTCTACTACAACGAGCATTATGAAAGTGACAACGAGTGTTCGTTGACATTATAAAAGTGGCAACGAGTGTTCGTTGACATCACAAAAAATAGTTTTATATACGTAGGTCCTTACTTTCCGTACAAACAATAATTTTTATTTCATGAATGACTTTCGCTGTATTTCACAATTAATTTTGATTATTACCAAATTTATTTCCAAGTTATAAAAATATTTGTCGCAAAAAAAGCACGAAAAAATCGCTGAAAACAATGCCAGTAATGAAAATTTGGGAATTCAAAATTTCAGGATTACGGGTCCGGTTCCATTCCGGAATATTTTTTAATTTGCCTGATTCCAAAATGGTATTATATGTTGGGATACGGCCTCTACGAGTAAAGTTGAAAAAGTGTGACACAATGACACACACGCACAGCGACATTCGCATTTATTTATATAGATAAACACAAGTTCTTTGAAAATTTAAATCATTATTTTTGCCAAACAGAAAAATCTGCTCTGAATCTAAGACATTATTTAATCAGAAAAGCTATATTAAAAGATAGTCAGAAAAGCGATATTAAAAGATATATTATGGATGCTATGATCTTGATGAAAAAATCGATGAATAAAGAATTTTTACAAGATCTTTTCATTTGTTTTTAATTTTAATTAGAATAATTTATAAAATTTTAAAATCTTTTGAATTCTTTATTAATTTGTGTCGGCTAGGTGATTTTATTATTGGTTGTGGTTTGACCAGGAAATGACTCGTAAATTTTAATGCCTCCAAAACGAAACAGCTCTCATTTAACCACTATAGCGAAACTTCCCTGTCCTCCAGCAGTATGGCTGATGCTCGAGTCTTCGGGAGCGTCTAACTGCGTTTTTCACCGCATTGAATCAATAGCTGCTTCCACCGCGAGGAAAATTGGTTCTCTGTGTCACGCCAGAAGGTTTTTGTCGTTCGAGTCTATCCTTTAAATCTACCATTCGTCCTTCCATTGACTACTATTGCCAGATATAGTATTGTGCCCCCGTTGTTCCTCTCGAGGTTTTCGACAAAACCCAAAGAAGTATATGCAATGTCACCGGCCCTGACTTGGCTGCAGTCATTTTGAGGAAGCTTCCCTTTGTCTTTTCTACAAATATTTTCATGGCAACTGCTCTGACGAGCTATTTTCACTCGTGCCCCGACTACATGAATTTAAGCGTGCTACTAGTTTGGCATCACGGTTCCATCGTTTTACTGTCGAAATGGTAAAATGTAACCGCCTTTTCTACTCTAACAGCTTCTTCTATCGCACTTCCCGACATTGGAACTTCCTTCTTCTTATTTGCTTCCCTGCCAACTCTAATCTTCAAAATTTTAAATGTAATGTCAATCGACATCTTATGCCTTCATCCCCATTCTTCTTTTCATCCTTTCCTCACCCACGCTCCTCATACCCAGTTATTATTTTTTATCTTACTTTTTGTAACTCTTTGCGCACTAGTGGCCCTCTCGCCTTGCTTGGGTTGGATGCTTATATAAAAAAGTAAAAACTATATTTACTAATTATAAATGAATGCAATTACTGTAATTCAGTGACCCCAAATATTTAAAAAAGAATTTTGAATTTCATTCTGTGTCAACTTGCCGATTTTCTTAAATACGGACGTCTGTACACAGCATTATCAGAAAATAAAAGCGGTAACTAATGTAAATTTAAAATTTATTGGTAATTTTCTATTATATATATATATATATGTCATTCACAGACAGTACTGTTTCGCTGTATCACAGCTCCTCAGTGCGACTAGACTTCCGTATGCCTCAATCCAGGATTGAAACACAACTAATTTGGTGTCAGCCAGAGCTATCTTCACTCAGTAGAGTTACACAACTAAATCTAGCGTATTGTTTTTACAAATGTAAACAAATGCCAATCAGCCAAAGTGCTCCATTCATTTTACTGAAGAGCTTTGCATTACTGCAGGTGGCTGTTGTTTATAGAATTAGCTTATCACTCAACAGTGCTCAATTGAAATGTATTTTCAAGAGCTATATATATATATATATATATATATATATATATATATATATATATATATAATTCACCAAATTAAGGAAAAATATATTTAAAAATATAATTCATCAAATTAACGAAAAAACCCAAAAGAAACACTAAAAAACATGTAAATAAACTAATCATAGCGAACAAGGCTGATGCTGATACCTTAAAAATCAAGAAAATAGTTGCCGATCACCAAACGGGGTATGGTAATGCAAAAACCCATAAACGAGGCCTTCCCCGACCCTATCATATTGCAAATACCTACACCAACTATCAAAAACCCTCAACCACATAATTCCTCCGCGCCCCCCCCCCCCAACTAATGACTTCCTCCTTCCTCCGTATCATGAAAGCAGAAAATCCTATTGGAGACACTATGGTCTCGCTGGACATCGAAAGCCTCTTTACCAACATCTCAGTTGAGGTAACAATCAACATAATTAGCGACTGCAAACACTCGACAATATCTCGCACAAATATCCGACCCACTATCCTCCAGAAACTACTCCTCGCTTGTATCACGAAAGCTCCATTCTATGACCATAATGGTAAAATACAAGGTGTCCATAAAGTTCGTGTGCACTTTAAAAAAATTATAACTTTCTTTGTATTTGCGATAGAAATAATCTGTAAAAAATGTTATAAAGTTTAATGTACCTAGTTTTAAGTATAGCTAAAATAACTAATGTGATATCAGGCATTACTGTAAATCAGTTGGCAAATATTTTCCGTGAACTGCAAAATCGTATTACCCTTTGTATTGCTAAAGATGGAGGACATGTGGAAACTTAAATAAAATTTCAATATAATCTTAAAAAATATAGATTTCTTTCTTTCTAATCCTTTTTACAAATTATTTCTATCGCAAATACAAATAAAGTTATAATCTTTTTAAAGTGCACACGAATTTTATGAACACCCTGTATATATCTAAACTAATGGTGTTAGCATGGGAAACCCTTTAGGTCTTGTTTTCGCTGACTCTTACATGTCCAGCACTGAAAACAAAGTATTTAAAAAAACGATAAATCTGAAACCTCCACAAGGTACATGGATGATACTTCCGTTTTGATAAAAAAATAAAGGAGAAATCGCAAACCTAAAATCAACTTTTGAAAAAAAAATCAACACTAAAATTCATATATGAACCCATGGTAAATAACAAGATTCCATTCCTCGACGTTGAGATAGAGCTAAAAGCCAACGAATTTACCACTTACCCGTATAAAAGCACACGAG
Organism: Acanthosepion esculentum; assembly: GCA_964036315.1. Lineage (NCBI taxonomy): Eukaryota > Metazoa > Mollusca > Cephalopoda > Sepiida > Sepiidae > Acanthosepion > Acanthosepion esculentum. The sequence continues at coordinate 86,245,791 of OZ038495.1, forward strand.
CACGAACTCTTGTCTTTTGAACTATGACAGCCAATGCCATGAAAGATATGAAATAGCAGTGATAACAAAGTTTATAAATAGAGAACCCCAAAATTCGTCTTCCCCTCAAATATTTCTAAGCCAACTAAAACACATAAAACAAACACTAGACAACAATAATTTCCCAACTACATTGATAAGCAAATAAAGTGATTCTTACAAAAACTACACGACGCCAGTAACAAAAGTACAACAACACGAAACATCAACATATTTTATTGCAATCAAATACACAATAATTATAAGCTGGATGAATTTGCTATAAGGAAAATCATTAAACGCCATATTTCTGATCTAACCCTTGAAAAACATATAAAGTTCAGAATATATTAAAGAAAATAGAATACTGCAAACCTTGTCGTCGCCAAACGAAATAACCCCACCAAATCTAAACTAGCGGTGACCAATACAGTGTGCCAATTTCATTGCCAGTTACAAGACTGGGTTACTGGTCAAAATCAATTATTTATATCAAACACACCACTACCTCCTTAAGAAGACATCTTACAGGCCACCTTTCGAAGTGTGATTAATTAACATTTATTAACTCATAATTTACAAGGACCTTTAAGGAAAATTCTAATCGATAACACATTCATTTCAAAATTACATAGTCGTAGACAATTCATCATTAAGGAAGCATTGCTGATTAAATACCATCCTCCCGCTATCAATCTTACACTATTTAGCAGTGGAGACGGCGTGTTAAACGTTTTCTAAAAACAGAAGTGATGCCCAGGTCAACCGTCTACCCCCTGTACATACTCCACACAGCTAAACTACGATGTTGAAGTGAACACAGAACTTCCCCATTGAAAAAACGTCATTATTAATAATGTCTATAGAACTAGCCGAAAGCGCCCGGAACAATTATTACTATGGACAATTCTTAAATTCTTTAACCCCTGAAAAACAGGAACAAATGTTAGAATGCTGGAAAAATTCAATAAAAGTTTAATTAAATCTTCCTTGTCGGCCGTTTTCAATGAAAGACAAGTTACTGCACAAATACACACAGACATATATATATATATATATATATATATATATATATATATATATATATATATATATATATATATATATATATATATCATTCGCAGACAGTACTGTTTCCAGGCTCCTCAGTGCGACTAGACGACCAAATGCCTCAAGCCCAGATCGAAACCTAAACGATTTTGTGTCAGTCAGAGCCTCTACCACTGAGTGATCTTCACTCGACAGAACGAATCCGCCAAATCTAGCGCATTGTTTTTACAAACGTAATCAAACGCCAAACAGCCAAAGTGCTCCATATATATATATATATATATATATATATATATATATATATATATATATATATATATATATATATATATATATATAGATTTTATGTTTAAACTGGTCATATATTTGTTTTTAATTAAAAATAAATATATGGCTAGATTAGACACACACACACACACACACACACACACACACACACACACACACACACACACATATATATATATATATATATATATATATATATATATATAGTGTGTATTGTGGCAGCAGATCATTATTTAAACATATATTGTTAAATATAACAGACATTGACTCTTTTACCATGGGCTGTTCTAAACTTCGTATAGTTGCTTTATTATCACCTAAAATTAAAGCAACTATACGAAGTTTAAAATGGCTCATGATCAAACATAATAGACATTCATTGTCTGTTATATTTAACAATATATATATATATATATATATATATATATATATATATATATATATATATATATCACCTTCTTCTCTGCCGAGAGCCGATGGCTTAGAAAAAAGAAAAACTCCGACTGATGCCAAATTTGTTGGCATTCGATCCTGGCTTGAGGTAATCGGATGTCTAATCACACCGATGAGCTGTGATCCAGCGAAACTATCCATCTGTGGATGGCAATATATATACGCCCCCGAAAAAATAAATTTCGGTCGAGCACTTTAGAGAGAAAGGATGATTTTGTAGACTGTGACTGTTACTGCTCATAATGAAAAGTTCTACTATGAATCAAGCCCTCTGAGTCACTGGCGTGTTTATTCAAAAAATAAATACGTAAAAATTCACCTTCCTCTCTGCCGAGAGCCAATAGCTTAGGGGAAAATCTCCGCCTGATGCCAAATCAATTAGGTTTCGATCCTGGATTGAGGCAATCGGATGTCTAGCCACACTAATGAGCTGTGATAAGTACGTCTGTGGATGACTATATATATATATATATCTGTTGGCCGGGCTAGTCGGGATGACCCCAGTAATCAAACTGGCATGTTTCAAATCACATCGTTCGTTCCTGTTTTTTTTTCAAAATCGTAGCATGAAGCACCAGCAATAAAATATATCTCGAGTTGTTCTAATTCTATTACATTTTATAGTTTGGTTTTAATTTCATATTTGTGTTCACTTGAATATATTTTACTAGTGATGTTCATAAGAATGATATAAAACGGAATAAAATTATGTAACTGAGTGACGTGATTACAGGATCCAAAAATTCTATCCCGATCGAAGTTAAAATACAAGGTAACCAAAAAAGTTCTGTCCGTTTAAAGGAAAAAAAGAAAACGCTTCACAGTATGTGTAACTTATATTTAGTCTTCGAAGTAATCGCCATCGGCATCCAGCACCTTATGCCAACGTGCCTCCAGCTGTTCAATGCCCTTGCGGTAGAACTCGGGGGGTTTTGACGCAAAGAAGTCCGTGAGGGATTTACGCAAGTCTGCTTCATTGGTGAAGCATTTCCCACGAAGATGATTATCCAGGGAGTGGGAGAGGTGGCAATCGGATGGCGCAAGGTCGGGTGAATAAGGTGGATGGCACAAAGTCTCCCACCCAAGTTGCTGTATAGTATCCCTAACCACTCGTGCGACATGCGGTCTGGCGTTGTCATGGAGAAAAAGCACACCTTTGCGATTCACCAATGCTGGCTCCTTCTGGCGCAATGCCTGTTGCACAGGTTTCAATTGCTGCGAGTATAGGTCTCCAGTGACCGTTTGGCCCGTTGGTAGCAGTTCATAATGAACCACTTGACGACCTGTCCACCAGACACAAAGCATAATCTTGCGTGGGTGCATAGGCGGTCTTGCGGTGTGATGGACAGCATCCTGAGGAGACAACCAATGTCTGGAACGCTTGGGAGTTTCGTAAAGAAGCCACTTTTCATCACTGGTAAGCACTCGATTGAATAAGGATGCGGTACGGTGGCGAGAAAGCAGCGATACGCAGGCTGCCACTCATTGTCCCTTGTGGACCTCCAACAGCGTTTGCGGAACCCACTTGCTCAGTTTGTACATCTTACCTAGGCGGTGCAGGTGAAGTCTAACTGTTTCATCAGAAACGTTGAACTGTCTTGCAAGTTCATCACACGTTAGACTACTGTCCTCTTCAATGTCCACATTCAGGACTCCGTCATTCAAGACCTGTCGTCGTCCACTGCGAGGCTCATCATGGAGAGACAAATCTCCCGACTTGAATTTTCGAAACCAACGCCTTGCAGTACATTCATCCACATCACTATCCCCAAACACTTGTCATATGCGGCGACTTGATGCAGCTGCCGATAAGCCCACTTTGAAGTCGTAAAGCAAACAGCCCCGAACGAGATCTCTAGACACTTCCATCCTTCTCACAGCTGCCCGGCTTATAACTGATGACCGGGCACGGTGCGCGTGTTTTTTTATAACGTCTGATGTTCCTACTTCCGGCTGTCCGAATTTGAAAACAATTGCTACACGCATTTCGTATATATTTCAACTTCATTCAATGACTAATCAAAAAACGGACAGAACTTTTTTGGTTACCTTGTACTTCTGATAGCTTAGCTCAGATGAACAGATTTCTGGCTGAACTATCAAAAGTATTTTTTTAAATTCCGAAATAATTTTATTTCTGTTTTTTCAATGAATACCTGTTGTAGCATACCTACGGACGATAATGGGTATGTTCCTATTCGCATAAATACAGTAGTAAATACTGTATGTTGGTCTGCAGTCGGAGATTCGTCTCCAGCTGTGCTGATGAAACTCTGCCTCCGGGCGGAGAGGATCCCCAGACGAGGCTATGTTGAAGGGCAGAGTCTTGTCTCGGGAATCAACTACCCGACCCCGTTTTATATGGGGTCTACGGGGAATTTTTGGCCGAGCTAACCAACTCGGATACTCCGCATTAAAATTCGCGTGGTGCGGTTGATAGATATCCTTCAGCTGGAGTTTCGTCTCCAGCTGTGCTGGTGAAACACTCTGCCTCCGGGCGGAGAGGATCCGCAGACGACGCTATGTCGAAAGGCAGAGTCTCGTCTCGGGAAAAAGCTACCCAACACCGTTTTATACGGGCTCTACGGGGAATTTATGGCCGAGCCTACGGACCTGTGCCACATCTGACCGTGTCGGGCGGTTGGTAGATATCCTGCAGTTGGAGATTCATTGTGGAATTCACTTGACTCACTTCTAGCAGTTTGCTACTACTTCTCCGCTCCGCTGGCGAATCTTATATGTGTTGTTCTTGTCCTAAGTATTATCGTTCATTACCAACCTTCGTTTGATTATTTTATTCAGTAACCTTCCCTAAGTTGCAACAATACATTTTGTTTCAATTTCGTAGTCTTAAATGTTGAGTCTGAATTATTTTTTTCTGTTAATCATAATGTTAAACGAGGTAAAAAATAGAGGAAAGTCAGGTTTTAAAAAATCTGCCCAATTAAAAAAAGTTCTAATATCGTGTATGCACTTGCTTGCGTGTGTGCTTAGTGTTCATCTATGTGTGTGTGTTTGTGTGTGTGCTCTGTCGCGATTCGCCAAGACAAAGAATAGGGATATGTACAACAGTAACGCAAAGAATGACTTTTGGCTTCGACTTCATACCTTCAAATCTTGACTTTAAATTCATTTTTCTGTTCATTACAATATTACATCTATGAAAAATAACAATAAACAAGCAAAAAACGAATAGAAAGTCGAGCGGAAAAATTTTTCTCGAGTGGCGCTTGTACATTGTGTGTGTATGTATATATGGATGTGTGTGTGAATATGCGCATCTGTGTGAGTCGTGATTCGGCTAGACAAGAAATAGTGAATGAATGATGCGACAGTTTGATGTCATCGTTCGACGCCGCGAATACAAAACGATAAACAGGAAAGGTGAAGAGAAATTTTGGCTACCGTGCGTTGATGTGGAATAATTGATTATGCATAATTTAGCTTGATTTTAAAGAAAATTACCTAACAACCGTGACTTGAAAAATAACAGAAAAAATATTGACCATAAAATTAAGTTTTCTACACGTTTCCTAGCTTCTTATTTTTTACAGAGGTATCAAATTTCCGCGCTGAAAATTGGAGATATTTATATTTAAGAGACATTTTAGATGCTATAAGTTCTTCTGAGACGCCAAATTATACATCAAGTTTTGTTACAAATTGTAATGATCCAGAAAGGCCCGTTGCCAGGGTGTTTTGAGTGGGAGAGCATCCTTTGAGTCGAGAAGTGGTGGTGGGATACGTACTTCCTTGTCTGAACGCGTGTAAACACTGATGACTTAGAGTTATTACTGATATATATATATATATATATATATATATATATATATATGTATATATATATATATATATATGAATAAATGTATTGTGGACAGACTTGTCCAAATTTGAATCTTTTATTAGTAAGAGGAGAGAGTATGTAAGGCAATATATATTACTTTAAATGTTATATTTAATAGATAGACGTGTTTAACTATACATCCCGGTATTTTTTAAACAATTTAACTTTATGTCTATCGGCTTGTGCATTCGAGAGATTTAATAAAGGAAATATGCTTTTCAGAAGCGTCAGAATCTACGTCTCCCTGATAGAGGAAATCAACATTTTTTCCGGCGTGCTTTAACCCAATTAGCCACGGAAAGCTTTCACAGCCAAATAAAAAAAAATATTTCTTAATTTTGAAGCAATTTGCACAAAATGGCAAATATTAAAGCAGGTACAAAGTTAAGTTTTATAAATATAAAAGGCTACTCTCAAAGACAAATTACCAACATGTTGAACAGTAACAAAGGCAGTTAGAAACTGGTGCAAATGTTAATAGAAAAAGAACTGGAGCAGCAAAAGTGACAATTGCTGCTGTAGATAAACACTTGGTTATTGAGAACAAAAGAAATAGGAGGAAAACTGCTCCAGAGTTGACAACTGAACTTAATTCTTTTTGACAGCAACCTATGCCGCTCTCAACAGTGAAAAATTGACTTAGATCAGCAGGGCTCAGAGGGTGAAAAGCCATCAAGAAACTCCTGTTATGCAGAAATGACTGTTATTGAGAAAAAAAGCACTAGAGCGGGACTTTGAAAGAGTAACAAAATGTATTGTGGACAGACGTGTCCAAACTTGAATCTTTTATTAGTATAGAGGAGAGAGTATGTAAGAAGAAAGGCAAGAGAAAGACTGAGTGATGAATGTGTGAATGTATATAATCCACAGTTATTTAGCATTGATTTTTAAAACCAGTGCTGGTGTATGAGTTTGTGACCCTGGGTTGTCACAAATTGTCTGATGATCGCAAAAGCGTGAAATCCAAGGTCACAAACACATATCCATAAAAATTAGCTCTATCACTGATATTGATCACTTTCCACTAAGTACTTTACATGAAAACTTATATATATATATATATATATATATATATATATATGTTATAATATTTTTATTTAAAAAATATTTTACATCGCGACACGGAAATTTCTGTTTCGGAACTTAAATCTATTCCATTATCAAGCGATGTTGGGTAACCTTTGATGAAAATGATTTACTTTTGAAAACAGAATGGTATTTTATTTATGAATTGAGAAGGAGGGAGGAACAAGATTTAAAATTTCTTTTAATGGGTCTTTTTTGAACAATTAAAAGACAAAGTTAAGGTAGAAAAGTGAAAAAAATGTTTTCATTTACGTTGTATGGAGCACTTTTTAAAAATAAATAAATGCTAAAGAACTGTGTATTCTAAACCTGACTATTCTTTCTCTTTATTTGTATATATATATATATATATATATATATATATATATATATATATATATATATATATATATATATATATATACCCAGTGTCAATAGCACAACTCGGATTTTCATGCAGTTGTTGCAATATTTAGATGCGAAACATATTCTCTAATATATACTTATAGCTCTGTCTCATAACACTGAGCACTGTGCATGCAAGTATATGCGATAGCGTGTATATTTTTATCATACCCATACCTATATATATATATATATATATATATTTCGCACATTGAGGGTTGTGCTATTATACATCAAGGTAATAAAACATTTGTATGTACCTTTGTATATGTATGTAAATGTGGTTTCATATACTCATACATTTATTTAAGTCAAAAAGGGCACCCCGTGGCGGTGTAATGGTTAACAAGCTTGTCTCGCTAGGACAATTACGACTTAGTAGTGAGTTCGAACCTCCCTGGGTGCCCAATACTTTCGGCCTTGTGCCACATCTAAGCTACAAGTTAAAAATAATGGCAGTAGTAATAATAAATAAGAAGACAAGTCTAAATAATATCACCTGTGAACATGGCCACAACCTGCTGACTGTGTTTTGAAAAATAAATTCCAGTCTACACACACACACACACACACACACACACACACACACACACACACACACACACATATTTATTATGCAGTGTTACATTAGAACATACACATGTTCTAATGTAGCACTGCATAATAAATAAATATTTACGGCTTTGCCCTATCTTAAATTAATGATGAAATCTTACTCTTCGTTCTCTGACATATATATATATATATATATATATATATATATATATATATATATATATGTATATATATATATATATGTGTGTGTGTGTGTGTGTGTGTGTGTATAAATGAGAGAAAGAACAGATGGAATAAAAATCTTTCGTTGAATGTAAAAAAACAAATCTATTTCCATACCTGATGATGTCTGTATGAACAGTCGAAAGTACTCGTATACAAAGACCTTATGCAACTGAAATTTATTAAAAACAGATATCATAACATTCATCTACAGGTTCGTGGGTTATTGTATCTTAATAAATTTGTTTGCGAAGATGTATTCTCTCCATTTATATCATTAACTTCACTATCTGCTTTTTGTAGCAATGATTCATGTAATATAAATTGAACTGCCCCACATACTTGATATTAAAAAAACTGATCCGACGTGCAACTTTCGGATAATGACTGTGACATTCCTGTATTTATTGAACAATTTAGTTCATGCCACATCGACTGAAAAAACCTACTACTACAAAAGAATTCTCCTATTACCATATCAGTACAAAAACGCACACTCTTAAATTTAAAAAAAAAAATTCAACCTCAGCGTTGCGACCGCACGCGCCAAAATTTCTTGCCGTTAACAATAACACATTTCTAAAATAACATATTTCGAATCACATCTAATCTTTCGTTGTCCCGTTATTACCTGGATGTAAAAAACAAATATATTTCCATACCTGATGATGTCTGTATGAACAGGCGAAAGTACTCGTATAAAAAGACCTTATGCAACTGGAATTTATTAAAAACAGGGATCATAAGATCCTGTTTCCCTCTAACTATTTAAGTGTAACATCAATCGACATCTCCAGCTGCCTTGATCTATCCACTTCCCTTTTCCACATCCTTTCACCTTTCATTCCTACCTGCTCTCGCTCCAAATATTCTGTAACCCCCCTTACCTGGATCGATCCACTATCTACAGGTTCGTGGGTTATTGTATCTTAATAAATTTGTTTGCGGAGATGTATTCTCGTCATTTATATCATTAACTTTACTATCTGTTTTTTGTATGAATGATTCATGTAATATAAATTTAAAATCTATTTATCAAGTTAAAAAACATCCCCTACATACCGAAAGCTCCCGGATGAATACAACATTTAGAGAGTTTTTACACACTTTATGTGCAGAAAAGAAAATGTACAAATGCAAGAGAAATTTAATAAAAAGCAGTGCTTTGTCAGTCATCTTCAATGAAACCTGTATAAAAGAGGGACTGGTGCCCAATTATTATTATATATTTGTATATGTGGATAGGTGAAGATTATTTGTGTGTACGTGTGTATTATATTTGAAAAAATATATATTAGATGTGTATCTTTGTATTTAAATTATATTTTATATATATTTAAGTGCGTATTGTATTTTCTCCCGAAAATAAATGAACTGCTTCACTATCATATTAGTACGGTATAAAGATTAATATTTAAATTTTAGAAGTATTTTTTTTTTGCAATCAGCACCTGACGATTGTACCGTGCATGAAACTCAGAGTTGCGCTACCGGTGAGTATAAAAATGTATATTTGTTATTATTTTTAGCTCCATTAGGATCCATTGAAATACACACGGAGACCGACCAACTTCTGTCCGCAACATACTCGTGAAAAATATAAAAATAATCGACCCATCCACATGTAAAAATCGGTTAAAAATAACGGAAACATTAATAATAAAAAAGAAGAATTCAGCTCTCAATAATATCAATTATGAATTATGAATACGGCCATGACGTGCTGACTGTGTTCGGAAATTAAAAAAACATTCCCATGCCTATATATACATAAAAATCTGCATGTCCAGTTAAACAAAAAACAAAATATCCTTGATAATGTCTAAGAAAGCGCTTAGATCTGCAGTTCATTTCATTTGATAGATTTTACACACGCCATGTCTAGAAAATAAAATTACTTTGAAATGAATGCAAGAAAGAGTCAATAAAAAGCTTAATATTTTTTTTTAAGCTTATCACCCCAAGCAAGGCTGGAAGCCACTAGCACGCAAGGGGTTACAGAAGTTTTGGAGGAAGAGCAGATAGGAGTGGTAAAGGAGAAGATGTGGAGAAAGATAGTGGATCGATCAAGGCAAGGGGGTTACAGAAGATATGGAGTGAGAGCAGATAGGAATGAAAGGTGAAAGGATGTGGAGAAGGGAAGTGGATAGATCAAGGCAGCTGGAGATGTCGATTGACGTTACACTTAAATAGTTGGAGCTTGTATTTGTCAGGGAAACAGGAATAGCAGAGCCTTGTCAATCATCTTCAATGAAACTAGTATAAATTGCTGCCAAATACACGATTTATATTCAGCCAAGTGGTTAGAAGGTTCGATTTCTGACCATGAGACCCGGGTTCGAATCTCACTACGGTTGATTTGTCAGGAGGGAGATTTTCTGATGTCATCAGCCTGGACGGGGACGATCCCAGCGTGCGACACCTTTGGAAAGTGTCTGAAAACCATACACGGGTTGACCCAAGCCTTCTGAGTGAAATTAGGTAGCTGTGCTAGCACAAAGTCACAAGTCATAGTGACTGAGGCTTTGAGTGTGCTGGCGTTGTTTAGATTGTTGATCATGCTAGATAAGATACTCTCTCTCAGAAACAGTAACTAAGGTCTGCTCAGCATAGTTGCAGTATAAACCACAGGTGGGTTATATGGGTGTCGAACAAACACAAATGTGCCTGAGCGAAAGTCTGCAATACGGATTAGCAAGCCGCCCTAGTAGATGGGTATCCTCGAATACGAGTGGCCATATATATATATATATATATATATATATATATATATATATATATATATATATATATATATATATAGTTTACGAAAAACTAGGTAATCCGTATGGGTAGACCCAAGGATCCAAAGAGAGCTCAACTTATTTTATAAGGAGCTAATATTTAGTTTACGAAAACTAAGGTAATCCGTATGGGTAGAACCAAGGATCCAAAGAGAGCTCAACTTATTTTATAAGGAGCTAATATTTAGCTTACGAAAAACTAAGGTAATCCGTATGGGTAGACCCAAGGATCCAAAGAGAGCTCAACTTATTTTATAAGGAGCTAATATTTAGTTTAAGAAAAACTAGGTAATCCGTATGGGTAGACCCAAGGATCCAAAGAGAGCTCAACTTATTTTATAAGGAGCTAATATTTAGTTTACGAAAAACTAAGGTAATCCGTATGGGTAGACCCAAAGATCCAAAGAGAGCTCAACTTATTTTATAAGAAGCTAATATTTAGTTTACGAAAAACTAAGGTAATCCGTATGGGTAGACCCAAAGATCCAAAGAGAGCTCAACTTATTTTATAAGGAGCTAATATTTAGTTTACGAAAAACTAAGGTAATCCGTATGGGTAGACCCAAAGATCCAAAGAGAGCTCAACTTATTTTATAAGGAGCTAATATTTAGTTTACGAAAAACTAAGATAATCCGTATGGGTAGACCCAAAGATCCAAAGAGAGCTCAACTTATTTTATAAGGAGCTAATATTTAGTTTACGAAAAACTAAGGTAATCCGTATGGGTAGACCTAAGGATCCAAAGAGAGCTCAACTTATTTTATAAGGAGCTAATATTTAGTTTACGAAAAACTAAGGTAATCCGTATGGGTAGACCCAAAGATCCAAAGAGAGCTCAACTTATTTTATAAGAAGCTAATATTTAGTTTACGAAAAACTAAGGTAATCCGTATGGGTAGACCCAAAGATCCAAAGAGAGCTCAACTTATTTTATAAGAAGCTAATATTTAGTTTACGAAAAACTAAGGTAATCCGTATGGGTAGACCCAAAGATCCAAAGAGAGCTCAACTTATTTTATAAGGAGCTAATATTTAGTTTACGAAAAACTAGGGTAATCCGTATGGGTAGACACAAGGATCCAAAGAGAGCTCAACTTATTTTATAAGGAGCTAATATTTAGTTTACGAAAAACTAAGGTAATCCGTATGGGTAGACATAAGGATCCAAAGAGAGCTCAACTTATTTTATAAGGAGCTAATATTTAGTTTACGAAAAACTAAGGTAATCCGTATGGGTAGACCCAAAGATCCAAAGAGAGCTCAACTTATTTTATAAGGAGCTAATATTTAGTTTACGAAAAACTAAGGTAATCCGTATGGGTAGACACAAGGATCCAAAGAGAGCTCAACTTATTTTATAAGGAGCTAATATTTAGTTTACGAAAAACTAAGGTAATCCGTATGGGTAGACCCAAAGATCCAAAGAGAGCTCAACTTATTTTATAAGGAGCTAATATTTAGTTTACGAAAAACTAAGGTAATCCGTATGGTTAGACCTAAGGATCCAAAGAGAGCTCAACTTATTTTATAAGGAGCTAATATTTAGTTTACGAAAAACTAAGGTAATCCGTATGGGTAGACCCAAAGATCCAAAGAGAGCTCAACTTATTTTATAAGGAGCTAATATTTAGTTTACAAAAAACTAAGGTAATCCGTATGGGTAGACCTAAGGATCCAAAGAGAGCTCAACTTATTTTATAAGGAGCTAATATTTAGTTTACGAAAAACTAAGGCAATCCGTATGGGTAGACCTAAGGATCCAAAGAGAGCTTAACTTATTTTATAAGGAGCTAATATTTAGTTTACGAAAAACTAAGGTAATCCGTATGGGTAGACCCAAAGATCCAAAGAGAGCTCAACTTCTTTTATAAGGAGCTAATATTTAGTTTACGAAAAACTAAGGTAATCCGTATGGGTAGACGTAAGGATCCAAAGAGAGCTCAACTTATTTTATAAGGAGCTAATATTTAGTTTACGAAAAACTAAGGTAATCCGTATGGGTAGACCCAAAGATCCAAAGAGAGCTGAACTTATTTTATAAGGCGCTAATATTTAGTTTACGAAAAACTAAGGTAATCCGTATGGGTAGACACAAGGATCCAAAGAGAGCTCAACTTATTTTATAAGGAGCTAATATTTAGTTTACGAAAAACTAAGGTAATCCGTATGGGTAGACCCAAAGATCCAAAGAGCGCTCAACTTATTTTATAAGGAGCTAATATTTAGTTTACGAAAAACTCAGGTAATCCGTATGGGTAGACACAAGGATCCAAAGAGAGCTCAACTTATTTTATAAGGAGCTAATATTTAGTTTACCAAAAACTAAGGTAATCCGTATGGGTAGACCCAAAGATCCAAAGAGAGCTCAACTTATTTTATAAGGAGCTAATATTTAGTTTACGAAAAACTAAGGTAATCCGTATGGGTAGACACAAGGATCCAAAGAGAGCTCAACTTATTTTATAAGGAGCTAATATTTAGTTTACGAAAAACTAAGGTAATCCGTATGGGTAGACCCAAAGATCCAAAGAGAGCTCAACTTATTTTATAAGGAGCTAATATTTAGTTTACGAAAAACTAAGGTAATCCGTATGGGTAGACCTAAGGATCCAAAGAGAGCTCAACTTATTTTATAAGGAGCTAATATTTAGTTTACGAAAAACTAAGGTAATCCGTATGGGTAGACCCAAAGATCCAAAGAGAGCTCAACTTATTTTATAAGGAGCTAATATTTAGTTTACGAAAAACTAAGGTAATCCGTATGGGTAGACACAAGGATCCAAAGAGAGCTCAACTTATTTTATAAGGAGCTAATATTTAGTTTAAGAAAAACTAGGTAATCCGTATGGGTAGACCCAAGGATCCAAAGAGAGCTCAACTTCTTTTATAAGGAGCTAATATTTAGTTTACCAAAAACTAAGGTAATCCGTATGGGTAGACACAAGGATCCAAAGAGAGCTCAACTTATTTTATAAGTAGCTAATATTTAGTTTACGAAAAACTAAGGTAATCCGTATGGGTAGACCCAAAGATCCAAAGAGAGCTCAACTTATTTTATAAGGAGCTAATATTTAGTTTACGAAAAACTAAGGTAATCCGTATGGGTAGACACAAGGATCCAAAGAGAGCTCAACTTATTTTATAAGGAGCTAATATTTAGTTTACGAAAAACTAAGGTAATCCGTATGGGTAGACCCAAAGATCCAAAGAGAGCTCAACTTATTTTATAAGGAGCTAATATTTAGTTTACGAAAAACTAAGGTAATCCGTATGGGTAGACACAAGGATCCAAAGAGAGCTCAACTTATTTTATAAGGAGCTAATATTTAGTTTACGAAAAACTAAGGTAATCCGTATGGGTAGACACAAGGATCCAAAGAGAGCTCAACTTATTTTATAAGGAGCTAATATTTAGTTTAAGAAAAACTAGGTAATCCGTATGGGTAGACCCAAGGATCCAAAGAGAGCTCAACTTATTTTATAAGGAGCTAATATTTAGTTTACGAAAAACTAAGGTAATCCGTATGGGTAGACCCAAAGATCCAAAGAGAGCTCAACTTATTTTATAAGGAGCTAATATTTAGTTTACGAAAAACTAAGGTAATCCGTATGGGTAGACACAAGGATCCAAAGAGAGCTCAACTTATTTTATAAGGAGCTAATATTTAGTTGAAGAAAAACTAGGTAATCCGTATGGGTAGACCCAAGGATCCAAAGAGAGCTCAACTTATTTTATAAGGAGCTAATATTTAGTTTACGAAAAACTAAGGTAATCCGTATGGGTAGACACAAGGATCCAAAGAGAGCTCAACTTATTTTATAAGGAGCTAATATTTAGTTTAAGAAAAACTAGGTAATCCGTATGGGTAGACCCAAGGATCCAAAGAGAGCTCAACTTATTTTATAAGGAGCTAATATTTAGTTTACCAAAAACTAAGGTAATCCGTATGGGTAGACCCAAAGATCCAAAGAGAACTCAACTTATTTTATGAGGAGCTAATATTTAGTTTACGAAAAACTAAGGTAATCCGTATGGGTAGACACAAGGATCCAAAGAGAGCTCAACTTATTTTATAAGGAGCTAATATTTAGTTTACAAAAAACTAAGGTAATCCGTATGGGTAGACCCAAAGATCCAAAGAGAGCTCAACTTATTTTATAAGGAGCTAATATTTAGTTTACGAAAAAACTAAGGTAATCCGTATGGGTAGACACAAGGATCCAAAGAGAGCTCAACTTATTTTATAAGGAGCTAATATTTAGTTTACGAAAAACTAAGGTAATCCGTATGGGTAGACCCAAAGATCCAAAGAGAACTCAACTTATTTTATAAGGAGCTAATATTTAGTTTAAGAAAAACTAGGTAATCCGTATGGGTAGACCCAAGGATCCAAAGAGAGCTCAACTTATTTT
This sequence comes from Acanthosepion esculentum, assembly GCA_964036315.1. Taxonomy (NCBI): domain Eukaryota; kingdom Metazoa; phylum Mollusca; class Cephalopoda; order Sepiida; family Sepiidae; genus Acanthosepion; species Acanthosepion esculentum. Next base: position 86,260,888 of record OZ038495.1, read on the forward strand.
ATAAGGAGCTAATATTTAGTTTACCAAAAACTAAGGTAATCCGTATGGGTAGACCCAAAGATCCAAAGAGAACTCAACTTATTTTATAAGGAGCTAATATTTAGTTTACGAAAAACTAAGGTAATCCGTATGGGTAGACACAAGGATCCAAAGAGAGCTCAACTTATTTTATAAGGAGCTAATATTTAGTTTACGAAAAACTAAGGTAATCCGTATGGGTAGACCCAAAGATCCAAAGAGAGCTCAACTTATTTTATAAGGAGCTAATATTTAGTTTACGAAAAAACTAAGGTAATCCGTATGGGTAGACACAAGGATCCAAAGAGAGCTCAACTTATTTTATAAGGAGCTAATATTTAGTTTACGAAAAACTAAGGTAATCCGTATGGGTAGACACAAGGATCCAAAGAGAGCTCAACTTATTTTATAAGGAGCTAATATTTAGTTTACGAAAAACTAAGGTAATCCGTATGGGTAGACACAAGGATCCAAAGAGAGCTCAACTTATTTTATAAGGAGCTAATATTTAGTTTACGAAAAACTAAGGTAATCCGTATGGGTAGACACAAGGATCCAAAGAGAGCTCAACTTATTTTATAAGGAGCTAATATTTAGTTTACGAAAAACTAAGGTAATCCGTATGGGTAGACCCAAAGATCCAAAGAGAGCTCAACTTATTTTATAAGGATCTAATATTTAGTTTACGAAAAACTAAGGTAATCCGTATGGGTAGACACAAGGATCCATAGAGAGCTCAACTTATTTTATAAGGAGCTAATATTTAGTTTACGAAAAACTAAGGTAATCCGTATGGGTAGACACAAGGATCCAAAGAGAGCCCAACTTATTTTATAAGGAGCTAATATTTAGTTTACGAAAAACTAAGGCAATCCGTATGGGTAGACCCAAAGATCAAAAGAGAGCTCAAATTATTTTATAAGGATCTAATATTTAGTTTACGAAAAACTAAGGTAATCCGTATGGGTAGACACAAGGATCCAAAGAGAGCTCAACTTATTTTATAAGGAGCTAATATTTAGTTTAAGAAAAACTAGGTAATCCGTATGGGTAGACCCAAGGATCCAAAGAGAGCTCAACTTATTTTATAAGGAGCTAATATTTAGTTTACCAAAAACTAAGGTAATCCGTATGGGTAGACCCAAAGATACAAAGAGAACTCAACTTATTTTATAAGGAGCTAATATTTAGTTTACGAAAAACTAAGGTAATCCGTATGGGTAGACACAAGGATCCAAAGAGAGCTCAACTTATTTTATAAGGAGCTAATATTTAGTTTACGAAAAACTAAGGTAATCCGTATGGGTAGACCCAAAGATCCAAAGAGAGCTCAACTTATTTTATAAGGAGCTAATATTTAGTTTACGAAAAAACTAAGGTAATCCGTATGGGTAGACACAAGGATCCAAAGAGAGCTCAACTTATTTTATAAGGAGCTAATATTTAGTTTACGAAAAACTAAGGTAATCCGTATGGGTAGACCCAAAGATCCAAAGAGAACTCAACTTATTTTATAAGGAGCTAATATTTAGTTTAAGAAAAACTAGGTAATCCGTATGGGTAGACCCAAGGATCCAAAGAGAGCTCAACTTATTTTATAAGGAGCTAATATTTAGTTTACCAAAAACTAAGGTAATCCGTATGGGTAGACCCAAAGATCCAAAGAGAACTCAACTTATTTTATAAGGAGCTAATATTTAGTTTACGAAAAACTAAGGTAATCCGTATGGGTAGACACAAGGATCCAAAGAGAGCTCAACTTATTTTATAAGGAGCTAATATTTAGTTTACGAAAAACTAAGGTAATCCGTATGGGTAGACCCAAAGATCCAAAGAGAGCTCAACTTATTTTATAAGGAGCTAATATTTAGTTTACGAAAAAACTAAGGTAATCCGTATGGGTAGACACAAGGATCCAAAGAGAGCTCAACTTATTTTATAAGGAGCTAATATTTAGTTTACGAAAAACTAAGGTAATCCGTATGGGTAGACACAAGGATCCAAAGAGAGCTCAACTTATTTTATAAGGAGCTAATATTTAGTTTACGAAAAACTAAGGTAATCCGTATGGGTAGACACAAGGATCTAAAGAGAGCTCAACTTATTTTATAAGGAGCTAATATTTAGTTTACGAAAAACTAAGGTAATCCGTATGGGTAGACACAAGGATCCAAAGAGAGCTCAACTTATTTTATAAGGAGCTAATATTTAGTTTACGAAAAACTAAGGTAATCCGTATGGGTAGACCCAAAGATCCAAAGAGAGCTCAACTTATTTTATAAGGATCTAATATTTAGTTTACGAAAAACTAAGGTAATCCGTATGGGTAGACACAAGGATCCATAGAGAGCTCAACTTATTTTATAAGGAGCTAATATTTAGTTTACGAAAAACTAAGGTAATCCGTATGGGTAGACACAAGGATCCAAAGAGAGCCCAACTTATTTTATAAGGAGCTAATATTTAGTTTACGAAAAACTAAGGCAATCCGTATGGGTAGACCCAAAGATCCAAAGAGAGCTCAAATTATTTTATAAGGATCTAATATTTAGTTTACGAAAAACTAAGGTAATCCGTATGGGTAGACACAAGGATCCAAAGAGAGCTCAACTTATTTTATAAGAAGCTAATATTTAGTTTACGAAAAACTAGGTAATCCGTATGGGTAGACCCAAGGATCCAAAGAGAGCTCAACTTATTTTATAAGGAGCTAATATTTAGTTTACGAAAAACTAAGGTAATCCGTATGGGTAGACACAAGGATCCAAAGAGAGCTCAACTTATTTTATAAGGAGCTAATATTTAGTTTACGAAAAACTAAGGTAATCCGTATGGGTAGACACAAGGATCCAAAGAGAGCTCAACTTATTTTATAAGAAGCTAATATTTAGTTTACGAAAAACTAGGTAATCCGTATGGGTAGACCCAAGGATCCAAAGAGAGCTCAACTTATTTTATAAGGAGCTAATATTTAGTTTACGAAAAACTAAGGTAATCCGTATGGGTAGACACAAGGATCCAAAGAGAGCTCAACTTATTTTATAAGGAGCTAATATTTAGTTTACGAAAAACTAAGGTAATCCGTATGGGTAGACACAAGGATCCAAAGAGAGCTCAACTTATTTTATAAGGAGCTAATATTTAGTTTACGAAAAACTAACGTAATCCGTATGGGTAGACCCAAGGATCCAAAGAGAGCTCAACTTATTTTATAAGGAGCTAATATTTAGTTTACGAAAAACTAAGGTAATCCGTATGGGTAGACCCAAGGATCCAAAGAGAGCTCAACTAATTTTATAAGGAGCTAATATTTTGTTTACGAAAAACTAAGGTAATCCGTATGGGTAGACACAAGGATCCAAAGAGAGCTCAACTTATTTTATAAGGAGCTAATATTTAGTTTACGAAAAACTAAGGTAATCCGTATGGGTAAACCCAAAGATCCAAAGAGAGCTCAACTTATTTTATAAGGAGCTAATATTTAGTTTACGAAAAACTAAGGTAATCCGTATGGGTAGACACAAGGATCCAAAGAGAGCTCAACTTATTTTATAAGGAGCTAATATTTAGTTTAAGAAAAACTAAGGTAATCCGTATGGGTAGACCCAAAGATACAAAGAGAGCTCAACTAATTTTATAAGGAGCTAATATTTAGTTTACGAAAAACTAAGGTAATCCGTATGGGTAGACACAAGGATCCAAAGAGAGCTCAACTTATTTTATAAGGAGCTAATATTTAGTTTACGAAAAACTAAGGTAATCCGTATGGGTAGACACAAGGATCCAAAGAGAGCTCAACTTATTTTATAAGGAGCTAATATTTAGTTTAAGAAAAACTAAGGTAATCCGTATGGGTAGACCCAAAGATCCAAAGAGAGCTCAACTAATTTTATAAGGAGCTAATATTTAGTTTACGAAAAACTAAGGTAATCCGTATGGGTAGACACAAGGATCCAAAGAGGGCTCAACTTATTTTATAAGGAGCTAACATTTAGTTTAAGAAAAACTAGGTAATCCGTATGGGTAGACCCAAGGATCCAAAGAGAGCTCAACTTATTTTATAAGGAGCTAATATTTAGTTTACCAAAAACTAAGGTAATCCGTATGGGTAGACCCAAAGATCCAAAGAGAGCTCAACTTATTTTATAAGGAGCTAATATTTAGTTTACGAAAAACTAAGGTAATCCGTATGGGTAGACCCAAAGATCCAAAGAGAGCTCAACTTATTTTATAAGGAGCTAATATTTAGTTTACGAAAAACTTAGGTAATCCGTATGGGTAGACACAAGGATCCAAAGAGAGCTCAACTTATTTTATAAGGAGCTAATATTTAGTTTACGAAAAACTAAGGTAATCCGTATGGGTAGACCCAAAGATCCAAAGAGAGCTCAACTTATTTTATAAGGAGCTAATATTTAGTTTACGAAAAACTAAGGTAATCCGTATGGGTAGACCCAAAGATCCAAAGAGAGCTCAACTTATTTTATAAGGAGCTAATATTTAGTTTACGAAAAACTTAGGTAATCCGTATGGGTAGACACAAGGATCCAAAGAGAGCTCAACTTATTTTATAAGGAGCTAATATTTAGTTTACGAAAAACTAAGGTAATCCGTATGGGTAGACCCAAAGATCCAAAGAGAGCTCAACTTATTTTATAAGGAGCTAATATTTAGTTTACGAAAAACTAAGGTAATCCGTATGGGTAGATACAAGGATCCAAAGAGAGCTCAACTTATTTTATAAGGAGCTAATATTTAGTTTAAGAAAAACTAAGGTAATCCGTATGGGTAAACCCAAAGATCCAAAGAGAGCTCAACTAATTTTATAAGGAGCTAATACTTAGTTTACGAAAAACTAAGGTAATCCGTATGGGTAGACACAAGGATCCAAAGAGAGCTCAACTTATTTTATAAGGAGCTAATATTTAGTTTACGAAAAACTAAGGTAATCCGTATGGGTAGACACAAGGATCCAAAGAGAGCTCAACTTATTTTATAAGGAGCTAATATTTAGTTTAAGAAAAACTAAGGTAATCCGTATGGGTAGACCCAAAGATCCAAAGATCCAAAGAGAGCTCAACTAATTTTATAAGGAGCTAATATTTAGTTTACGAAAAACTAAGGTAATCCGTATGGGTAGACACAAGGATCCAAAGAGAGCTCAACTTATTTTATAAGGAGCTAATATTTAGTTTAAGAAAAACTAGGTAATCCGTATGGGTAGACCCAAGGATCCAAAGAGAGCTCAACTTATTTTATAAGGAGCTAATATTTAGTTTACCAAAAACTAAGGTAATCCGTATGGGTAGACCCAAAGATCCAAAGAGAGCTCAACTTATTTTATAAGGAGCTAATATTTAGTTTACGAAAAACTAAGGTAATCCGTATGGGTAGACCCAAAGATCCAAAGAGAGCTCAACTTATTTTATAAGGAGCTAATATTTAGTTTACGAAAAACTAAGGTAATCCGTATGGGTAGACAAGGATCCAAAGAGAGCTCAACTTATTTTATAAGGAGCTAATATTTAGTTTACGAAAAACTAAGGTAATCCGTATGGGTAGACCCAAAGATCCAAAGAGAGCTCAACTTATTTTATAAGGAGCTAATATTTAGTTTACGAAAAACTTAGGTAATCCGTATGGGTAGACACAAGGATCCAAAGAGAGCTCAACTTATTTTATAAGGAGCTAATATTTAGTTTACGAAAAACTAAGGTAATCCGTATGGGTAGACCCAAAGATCCAAAGAGAGCTCAACTTATTTTATAAGGAGCTAATATTTAGTTTACGAAAAACTAAGGTAATCCGTATGGGTAGACACAAGGAATCTAAAGAGAGCTCAACTTATTTTATAAGGAGCTAATATTTAGTTTACGAAAAACTAAGGTAATCCGTATGGGTAGACCCAAAGATCCAAAGAGAGCTCAACTTATTTTATAAGGAGCTAATATTTAGTTTACGAAAAACTAAGGTAATCCGTATGGGTAGACACAAGGATCCAAAGAGAGCTCAACTTATTTTATAAGGAGCTAATATTTAGTTTACGAAAAACTAAGGTAATCCGTATGGGTAGACCCAAAGATCCAAAGAGAGCTCAACTTATTTTATAAGGAGCTAATATTTAGTTTACGAAAAACTTAGGTAATCCGTATGGGTAGACACAAGGATCCAAAGAGAGCTCAACTTATTTTATAAGGAGCTAATATTTAGTTTACGAAAAACTAAGGTAATCCGTATGGGTAGACCCAAAGATCCAAAGAGAGCTCAACTTATTTTATAAGGAGCTAATATTTAGTTTACAAAAAACTAAGGTAATCCGTATGGGTAGACACAAGGATCCAAAGAGAGCTCAACTTATTTTATAAGGAGCTAATATTTACTTTACGAAAAACTAAGGTAATCCGTATGGGTAGACCCAAAGATCCAAAGAGAGCTCAACTTATTTTATAAGGAGCTAATATTTAGTTTACGAAAAACTAAGGTAATCCGTATGGGTAGACCCAAAGATCCAAAGAGAGCTCAACTTATTTTATAAGGAGCTAATATTTAGTTTACGAAAAACTAAGATAATCCGTATGGGTAGATACAAGGATCCAAAGAGAGCTCAACTTATTTTATAAGGAGCTAATATTTAGTTTAAGAAAAACTAAGGTAATCCGTATGGGTAAACCCAAAGATCCAAAGAGAGCTCAACTAATTTTATAAGGAGCTAATACTTAGTTTACGAAAAACTAAGGTAATCCGTATGGGTAGACACAAGGATCCAAAGAGAGCTCAACTTATTTTATAAGGAGCTAATATTTAGTTTACGAAAAACTAAGGTAATCCGTATGGGTAGACACAAGGATCCAAAGAGAGCTCAACTTATTTTATAAGGAGCTAATATTTAGTTTAAGAAAAACTAAGGTAATCCGTATGGGTAGACCCAAAGATCCAAAGATCCAAAGAGAGCTCAACTAATTTTATAAGGAGCTAATATTTAGTTTACGAAAAACTAAGGTAATCCGTATGGGTAGACACAAGGATCCAAAGAGAGCTCAACTTATTTTATAAGGAGCTAATATTTAGTTTAAGAAAAACTAGGTAATCCGTATGGGTAGACCCAAGGATCCAAAGAGAGCTCAACTTATTTTATAAGGAGCTAATATTTAGTTTACCAAAAACTAAGGTAATCCGTATGGGTAGACCCAAAGATCCAAAGAGAGCTCAACTTATTTTATAAGGAGCTAATATTTAGTTTACGAAAAACTAAGGTAATCCGTATGGGTAGACCCAAAGATCCAAAGAGAGCTCAACTTATTTTATAAGGAGCTAATATTTAGTTTACGAAAAACTAAGGTAATCCGTATGGGTAGACAAGGATCCAAAGAGAGCTCAACTTATTTTATAAGGAGCTAATATTTAGTTTACGAAAAACTAAGGTAATCCGTATGGGTAGACCCAAAGATCCAAAGAGAGCTCAACTTATTTTATAAGGAGCTAATATTTAGTTTACGAAAAACTTAGGTAATCCGTATGGGTAGACACAAGGATCCAAAGAGAGCTCAACTTATTTTATAAGGAGCTAATATTTAGTTTACGAAAAACTAAGGTAATCCGTATGGGTAGACCCAAAGATCCAAAGAGAGCTCAACTTATTTTATAAGGAGCTAATATTTAGTTTACGAAAAACTAAGGTAATCCGTATGGGTAGACACAAGGAATCTAAAGAGAGCTCAACTTATTTTATAAGGAGCTAATATTTAGTTTACGAAAAACTAAGGTAATCCGTATGGGTAGACCCAAAGATCCAAAGAGAGCTCAACTTATTTTATAAGGAGCTAATATTTAGTTTACGAAAAACTAAGGTAATCCGTATGGGTAGACACAATGATCCAAAGAGAGCTCAACTTATTTTATAAGGAGCTAATATTTAGTTTACGAAAAACTAAGGTAATCCGTATGGGTAGACCCAAAGATCCAAAGAGAGCTCAACTTATTTTATAAGGAGCTAATATTTAGTTTACGAAAAACTTAGGTAATCCGTATGGGTAGACACAAGGATCCAAAGAGAGCTCAACTTATTTTATAAGGAGCTAATATTTAGTTTACAAAAAACTAAGGTAATCCGTATGGGTAGACCCAAAGATCCAAAGAGAGCTCAACTTATTTTATAAGGAGCTAATATTTAGTTTACAAAAAAATAAGGTAATCCGTATGGGTAGACACAAGGATCCAAAGAGAGCTCAACTTATTTTATAAGGAGCTAATATTTACTTTACGAAAAACTAAGGTAATCCGTATGGGTAGACCCAAAGATCCAAAGAGAGCTCAACTTATTTTATAAGGAGCTAATATTTAGTTTACGAAAAACTAAGGTAATCCGTATGGGTAGACCCAAAGATCCAAAGAGAGCTCAACTTATTTTATAAGGAGCTAATATTTAGTTTACGAAAAACTAAGGTAATCCGTATGGGTAGACAAGGATCCAAAGAGAGCTCAACTTATTTTATAAGGAGCTAATATTTAGTTTACGAAAAACTAAGGTAATCCGTATGGGTAGACCCAAAGATCCAAAGAGAGCTCAACTTATTTTATAAGGAGCTAATATTTAGTTTACGAAAAACTTAGGTAATCCGTATGGGTAGACACAAGGATCCAAAGAGAGCTCAACTTATTTTATAAGGAGCTAATATTTAGTTTACGAAAAACTAAGGTAATCCGTATGGGTAGACCCAAAGATCCAAAGAGAGCTCAACTTATTTTATAAGGAGCTAATATTTAGTTTACGAAAAACTAAGGTAATCCGTATGGGTAGACACAAGGAATCTAAAGAGAGCTCAACTTATTTTATAAGGAGCTAATATTTAGTTTACGAAAAACTAAGGTAATCCGTATGGGTAGACCCAAAGATCCAAAGAGAGCTCAACTTATTTTATAAGGAGCTAATATTTAGTTTACGAAAAACTAAGGTAATCCGTATGGGTAGACACAATGATCCAAAGAGAGCTCAACTTATTTTATAAGGAGCTAATATTTAGTTTACGAAAAACTAAGGTAATCCGTATGGGTAGACCCAAAGATCCAAAGAGAGCTCAACTTATTTTATAAGGAGCTAATATTTAGTTTACGAAAAACTTAGGTAATCCGTATGGGTAGACACAAGGATCCAAAGAGAGCTCAACTTATTTTATAAGGAGCTAATATTTAGTTTACAAAAAACTAAGGTAATCCGTATGGGTAGACCCAAAGATCCAAAGAGAGCTCAACTTATTTTATAAGGAGCTAATATTTAGTTTACAAAAAAATAAGGTAATCCGTATGGGTAGACACAAGGATCCAAAGAGAGCTCAACTTATTTTATAAGGAGCTAATATTTACTTTACGAAAAACTAAGGTAATCCGTATGGGTAGACCCAAAGATCCAAAGAGAGCTCAACTTATTTTATAAGGAGCTAATATTTAGTTTACGAAAAACTAAGGTAATCCGTATGGGTAGACCCAAAGATCCAAAGAGAGCTCAACTTATTTTATAAGGAGCTAATATTTAGTTTACGAAAAACTAAGGTAATCCGTATGGGTAGATACAAGGATCCAAAGAGAGCTCAACTTATTTTATAAGGAGCTAATATTTAGTTTAAGAAAAACTAAGGTAATCCGTATGGGTAAACCCAAAGATCCAAAGAGAGCTCAACTAATTTTATAAGGAGCTAATATTTAGTTTACGAAAAACTAAGGTAATCCGTATGGGTAGACCCAAAGATCCAAAGAGAGCTCAACTTATTTTATAAGGAGCTAATATTTAGTTTACGAAAAACTAAGGTAATCCGTATGGGTAGACACAAGGATCCAAAGAGAGCTCAACTTATTTTATAAGGAGCTAATATTTAGTTTACGAAAAACTAAGGTAATCCGTATGGGTAGACCCAAAGATCCAAAGAGAGCTCAACTTATTTTATAAGGAGCTAATATTTAGTTTACGAAAAACTAAGGTAATCCGTATGGGTAGACCCAAAGATCCAAAGAGAGCTCAACTTATTTTATAAGGAGCTAATATTTAGTTTACGAAAAACTAAGGTAATCCGTATGGGTAGACAAGGATCCAAAGAGAGCTCAACTTATTTTATAAGGAGCTAATATTTAGTTTACGAAAAACTAAGGTAATCCGTATGGGTAGACCCAAAGATCCAAAGAGAGCTCAACTTATTTTATAAGGAGCTAATATTTAGTTTACGAAAAACTTAGGTAATCCGTATGGGTAGACACAAGGATCCAAAGAGAGCTCAACTTATTTTATAAGGAGCTAATATTTAGTTTACGAAAAACTAAGGTAATCCGTATGGGTAGACCCAAAGATCCAAAGAGAGCTCAACTTATTTTATAAGGAGCTAATATTTAGTTTACGAAAAACTAAGGTAATCCGTATGGGTAGACACAAGGAATCTAAAGAGAGCTCAACTTATTTTATAAGGAGCTAATATTTAGTTTACGAAAAACTAAGGTAATCCGTATGGGTAGACCCAAAGATCCAAAGAGAGCTCAACTTATTTTATAAGGAGCTAATATTTAGTTTACGAAAAACTAAGGTAATCCGTATGGGTAGACACAAGGATCCAAAGAGAGCTCAACTTATTTTATAAGGAGCTAATATTTAGTTTACGAAAAACTAAGGTAATCCGTATGGGTAGACCCAAAGATCCAAAGAGAGCTCAACTTATTTTATAAGGAGCTAATATTTAGTTTACGAAAAACTTAGGTAATCCGTATGGGTAGACACAAGGATCCAAAGAGAGCTCAACTTATTTTATAAGGAGCTAATATTTAGTTTACGAAAAACTAAGGTAATCCGTATGGGTAGACCCAAACATCCAAAGAGAGCTCAACTTATTTTATAAGGAGCTAATATTTAGTTTACGAAAAACTAAGGTAATCCGTATGGGTAGACACAAGGATCCAAAGAGAGCTCAACTTATTTTATAAGGAGCTAATATTTACTTTACGAAAAACTAAGGTAATCCGTATGGGTAGACCCAAAGATCCAAAGAGAGCTGAACTTATTTTATAAGGAGCTAATATTTAGTTTACGAAAAACTAAGGTAATCCGTATGGGTAGACCCAAAGATCCAAAGAGAGCTCAACTTATTTTATAAGGAGCTAATATTCAGTTTACGAAAAACTAAGGTAATCCGTATGGGTAGATACAAGGATCCAAAGAGAGCTCAACTTATTTTATAAGGAGCTAATATTTAGTTTAAGAAAAACTAAGGTAATCCGTATGGGTAAACCCAAAGATCCAAAGAGAGCTCAACTAATTTTATAAGGAGCTAATATTTAGTATACGAAAAACTAAGGTAATCCGTATGGGTAGACACAAGGATCCAAAGAGAGCTCAACTTATTTTATAAGGAGCTAATATTTAGTTTACGAAAAACTAAGGTAATCCGTATGGGTAGACACAAGGATCCAAAGAGAGCTCAACTTATTTTATAAGGAGCTAATATTTAGTTTACGAAAAACTAAGGTAATCCGTATGGGTAGACCCAAAGATCCAAAGAGAGCTCAACTTATTTTATAAGGAGCTAATATTTAGTTTACGAAAAACTTAGGTAATCCGTATGGGTAGACACAAGGATCCAAAGAGAGCTCAACTTATTTTATAAGGAGCTAATATTTAGTTTACGAAAAACTAAGGTAATCCGTATGGGTAGACCCAAAGATCCAAAGAGAGCTCAACTTATTTTATAAGGAGCTAATATTTAGTTTACGAAAAACTAAGGTAATCCGTATGGGTAGACACAAGGATCCAAAGAGAGCTCAACTTATTTTATAAGGAGCTAATATTTACTTTACGAAAAACTAAGGTAATCCGTATGGGTAGACCCAAAGATCCAAAGAGAGCTCAACTTATTTTATAAGGAGCTAATATTTAGTTTACGAAAAACTAAGGTAATCCGTATGGGTAGACCCAAAGATCCAAAGAGAGCTCAACTTATTTTATAAGGAGCTAATATTCAGTTTACGAAAAACTAAGGTAATCCGTATGGGTAGATACAAGGATCCAAAGAGAGCTCAACTTATTTTATAAGGAGCTAATATTTAGTTTAAGAAAAACTAAGGTAATCCGTATGGGTAAACCCAAAGATCCAAAGAGAGCTCAACTAATTTTATAAGGAGCTAATATTTAGTTTACGAAAAACTAAGGTAATCCGTATGGGTAGACACAAGGATCCAAAGAGAGCTCAACTTATTTTATAAGGAGCTAATATTTAGTTTACGAAAAACTAAGGTAATCCGTATGGGTAGACACAAGGATCCAAAGAGAGCTCAACTTATTTTATAAGGAGCTAATATTTAGTTTAAGAAAAACTAAGGTAATCCGTATGGGTAGACCCAAAGATCCAAAGATCCAAAGAGAGCTCAACTAATTTTATAAGGAGCTAATATTTAGTTTACGAAAAACTAAGGTAATCCGTATGGGTAGACACAAGGATCCAAAGAGAGCTCAACTTATTTTATAAGGAGCTAATATTTAGTTTAAGAAAAACTAGGTAATCCGTATGGGTAGACCCAAGGATCCAAAGAGAGCTCAACTTATTTTATAAGGAGCTAATATTTAGTTTACGAAAAACTAAGGTAATCCGTATGGGTAGACCCAAAATCCAAAGAGAGCTCAACTTATTTTATAAGGAGCTAATATTTAGTTTACGAAAAACTAAGGTAATCCGCATGGGTAGACCCAAAGATCCAAAGAGAGCTCAACTTATTTTATAAGGAGCTAATATTTAGTTTACGAAAAACTAAGGTAATCCGTATGGGTAGACACAAGGATCCAAAGAGAGCTCAACTTATTTTATAAGGAGCTAATATTTAGTTTACGAAAAACTAAGGTAATCCGTATGGGTAGACACAAGGACCCAAAGAGAGCTCAACTTATTTTATAAGGAGCTAATATTTAGTTTAAGAAAAACTAGGTAATCCGTATGGGTAGACCCAAGGATCCAAAGAGAGCTCAACTTATTTTATAAGGAGCTAATATTTAGTTTACCAAAAACTAAGGTAATCCGTATGGGTAGACCCAAAGATCCAAAGAGAGCTCAACTTATTTTATAAGGAGCTAATATTTAGTTTACGAAAAACTAAGGTAATCCGTATGGGTAGACACAAGGATCCAAAGAGAGCTCAACTTATTTTATAAGGAGCTAATATTTAGTTGAAGAAAAACTAGGTAATCCGTATGGGTAGACCCAAGGATCCAAAGAGAGCTCAACTTATTTTATAAGGAGCTAATATTTAGTTTACGAAAAACTAAGGTAATCCGTATGGGTAGACACAAGGATCCAAAGAGAGCTCAACTTATTTTATAAGGAGCTAATATTTAGTTTAAGAAAAACTAGGTAATCCGTATGGGTAGACCCAAGGATCCAAAGAGAGCTCAACTTATTTTATAAGGAGCTAATATTTAGTTTACCAAAAACTAAGGTAATCCATATGGGTAGACCCAAAGATCCAAAGAGAACTCAACTTATTTTATAAGGAGCTAATATTTAGTTTACGAAAAACTAAGGTAATCCGTATGGGTAGACACAAGGATCCAAAGAGAGCTCAACTTATTTTATAAGGAGCTAATATTTAGTTTACGAAAAACTAAGGTAATCCGTATGGGTAGACCCAAAGATCCAAAGAGAGCTCAACTTATTTTATAAGGAGCTAATATTTAGTTTACGAAAAACTAAGGTAATCCGTATGGGTAGACACAAGGATCCAAAGAGAGCTCAACTTATTTTATAAGGAGCTAATATTTAGTTTACGAAAAACTAAGGTAATCCGTATGGGTAGACACAAGGATCCAAAGAGAGCTCAACTTATTTTATAAGGAGCTAATATTTAGTTTACGAAAAACTAAGGTAATCCGTATGGGTAGACACAAGGATCCAAAGAGAGCTCATCTTATTTTATAAGGAGCTAATATTTAGTTTACGAAAAACTAAGGTAATCCGTATGGGTAGACACAAGGATCCAAAGAGAGCTCAACTTATTTTATAAGAAGCTAATATTTAGTTTAGGAAAAACTAGGTAATCCGTATGGGTAGACCCAAGGATCCAAAGAGAGCTCAACTTATTTTATAAGGAGCTAATATTTAGTTTACGAAAAACTAAGGTAATCCGTATGGGTAGACACAAGGATCCAAAGAGAGCTCAACTTATTTTATAAGGAGCTAATATTTAGTTTACGAAAAACTAACGTAATCCGTATGGGTAGACCCAAGGATCCAAAGAGAGCTCAACTTATTTTATAAGGATCTAATATTTAGTTTACGAAAAACTAAGGTAATCCGTATGGGTAGACCCAAGGATCCAAAGAGAGCTCAACTAATTTTATAAGGAGCTAATATTTTGTTTACGAAAAACTAAGGTAATCCGTATGGGTAGACACAAGGATCCAAAGAGAGCTCAACTTATTTTATAAGGAGCTAATATTTAGTTTACGAAAAACTAAGGTAATCCGTATGGGTAAACCCAAAGATCCAAAGAGAGCTCAACTTATTTTATAAGGAGCTAATATTTAGTTTACGAAAAACTAAGGTAATCCGTATGGGTAGACACAAGGATCCAAAGAGAGCTCAACTTATTTTATAAGGAGCTAATATTTAGTTTAAGAAAAACTAAGGTAATCCGTATGGGTAGACCCAAAGATCCAAAGAGAGCTCAACTAATTTTATAAGGAGCTAATATTTAGTTTACGAAAAACTAAGGTAATCCGTATGGGTAGACACAAGGATCCAAAGAGAGCTCAACTTATTTTATAAGGAGCTAATATTTAGTTTAAGAAAAACTAGGTAATCCGTATGGGTAGACCCAAGGATCCAAAGAGAGCTCAACTTATTTTATAAGGAGCTAATATTTAGTTTACCAAAAACTAAGGTAATCCGTATGGGTAGACCCAAAGATCCAAAGAGAGCTCAACTTATTTTATAAGGAGCTAATATTTAGTTTACGAAAAACTAAGGTAATCCGTATGGGTAGACCCAAAGATCCAAAGAGAGCTCAACTTATTTTATAAGGAGCTAATATTTAGTTTACGAAAAACTTAGGTAATCCGTATGGGTAGACACAAGGATCCAAAGAGAGCTCAACTTATTTTATAAGGAGCTAATATTTAGTTTACGAAAAACTAAGGTAATCCTTATGGGTAGACCCAAAGATCCAAAGAGAGCTCAACTTATTTTATAAGGAGCTAATATTTAGTTTACGAAAAACTAAGGTAATCCGTATGGGTAGACCCAAAGATCCAAAGAGAGCTCAACTTATTTTATAAGGAGCTAATATTTAGTTTACGAAAAACTTAGGTAATCCGTATGGGTAGACACAAGGATCCAAAGAGAGCTCAACTTATTTTATAAGGAGCTAATATTTAGTTTACGAAAAACTAAGGTAATCCGTATGGGTAGACCCAAAGATCCAAAGAGAGCTCAACTTATTTTAGAAGGAGCTAATATTTAGTTTACGAAAAACTAAGGTAATCCGTATGGGTAGATACAAGGATCCAAAGAGAGCTCAACTTATTTTATAAGGAGCTAATATTTAGTTTAAGAAAAACTAAGGTAATCCGTATGGGTAAACCCAAAGATCCAAAGAGAGCTCAACTAATTTTATAAGGAGCTAATATTTAGTTTACGAAAAACTAAGGTAATCCGTATGGGTAGACACAAGGATCCAAAGAGAGCTCAACTTATTTTATAAGGAGCTAATATTTAGTTTACGAAAAACTAAGGTAATCCGTATGGGTAGACACAAGGATCCAAAGAGAGCTCAACTTATTTTATAAGGAGCTAATATTTAGTTTAAGAAAAACTAAGGTAATCCGTATGGGTAGACCCAAAGATCCAAAGATCCAAAGAGAGCTCAACTAATTTTATAAGGAGCTAATATTTAGTTTACGAAAAACTAAGGTAATCCGTATGGGTAGACACAAGGATCCAAAGAGAGCTCAACTTATTTTATAAGGAGCTAATATTTAGTTTAAGAAAAACTAGGTAATCCGTATGGGTAGACCCAAGGATCCAAAGAGAGCTCAACTTATTTTATAAGGAGCTAATATTTAGTTTACCAAAAACTAAGGTAATCCGTATGGGTAGACCCAAAGATCCAAAGAGAGCTCAACTTATTTTATAAGGAGCTAATATTTAGTTTACGAAAAACTAAGGTAATCCGTATGGGTAGACCCAAAGATCCAAAGAGAGCTCAACTTATTTTATAAGGAGCTAATATTTAGTTTACGAAAAACTAAGGTAATCCGTATGGGTAGACACAAGGATCCAAAGGGAGCTCAACTTATTTTATAAGGAGCTAATATTTAGTTTACGAAAAACTAAGGTAATCCGTATGGGTAGACCCAAAGATCCAAAGAGAGCTCAACTTATTTTATAAGGAGCTAATATTTAGTTTACGAAAAACTTAGGTAATCCGTATGGGTAGACACAAGGATCCAAAGAGAGCTCAACTTATTTTATAAGGAGCTAATATTTAGTTTACGAAAAACTAAGGTAATCCGTATGGGTAGACCCAAAGATCCAAAGAGAGCTCAACTTATTTTATAAGGAGCTAATATTTAGTTTACGAAAAACTAAGGTAATCCGTATGGGTAGACACAAGGATCCAAAGAGAGCTCAACTTATTTTATAAGGAGCTAATATTTAGTTTACGAAAAACTAAGGTAATCCGTATGGGTAGACCCAAAGATCCAAAGAGAGCTCAACTTATTTTATAAGGAGCTAATATTTAGTTTACGAAAAACTAAGGTAATCCGTATGGGTAGACACAAGGATCCAAAGAGAGCTCAACTTATTTTATAAGGAGCTAATATTTAGTTTACGAAAAACTAAGGTAATCCGTATGGGTAGACCCAAAGATCCAAAGAGAGCTCAACTTATTTTATAAGGAGCTAATATTTAGTTTACGAAAAACTTAGGTAATCCGTATGGGTAGACACAAGGATCCAAAGAGAGCTCAACTTATTTTATAAGGAGCTAATATTTAGTTTACGAAAAACTAAGGTAATCTGTATGGGTAGACCCAAAGATCCAAAGAGAGCTCAACTTATTTTATAAGGAGCTAATATTTAGTTTACGAAAAACTAAGGTAATCCGTATGGGTAGACACAAGGATCCAAAGAGAGCTCAACTTATTTTATAAGGAGCTAATATTTAGTTTACGAAAAACTAAGGTAATCCGTATGGGTAGACCCAAAGATCCAAAGAGAGCTCAACTTATTTTATAAGGAGCTAATATTTAGTTTACGAAAAACTAAGGTAATCCGTATGGGTAGACACAAGGATCCATAGAGAGCTCAACTTATTTTATAAGGAGCTAATATTTAGTTTACGAAAAACTAAGGTAATCCGTATGGGTAGACACAAGGATCCAAAGAGAGCTCAACTTATTTTATAAGGAGCTAATATTTAGTTTACGAAAAACTAAGGCAATCCGTATGGGTAGACACAAAGATCCAAAGAGAGCTCAACTTATTTTATAAGGATCTAATATTTAGTTTACGAAAAACTAAGGTAATCCGTATGGCTAGACACAAGGATCTATAGAGAGCTCAACTTATTTTATAAGGAGCTAATATTTAGTTTACGAAAAACTAAGGTAATCCGTATGGGTAGACACAAGGATCCAAAGAGAGCTCAACTTATTTTATAAGAAGCTAATATTTAGTTTACGAAAAACTAGGTAATCCGTATTGGTAGACCCAAGGATCCAAAGAGAGCTCAACTTATTTTATAAGGAGCTAATATTTAGTTTACGAAAAACTAAGGTAATCCGTATGGGTAGACACAAGGATCCAAAGAGAGCTCAACTTATTTTATAAGGAGCTAATATTCAGTTTACGAAAAACTAAGGTAATCCGTATGGGTAGACACAAGGATCCAAAGTGAGCTCAACTTATTTTATAAGGAGCTAATATTTAGTTTACGAAAAACTAACGTAATCCGTATGGGTAGACCCAAGGATCCAAAGAGAGCTCAACTTATTTTATAAGGAGCTAATATTTAGTTTACGAAAAACTAAGGTAATCCGTATGGGTAGACCCAAGGATCCAAAGAGAGCTCAACTAATTTTATAAGGAGCTAATATTTAGTTTACGAAAAACTAGGTAATCCGTATGGGTAGACCCAAGGATCCAAAGAGAGCTCAACTTATTTTATAAGGAGCTAATATTTAGTTTACGAAAAACTAAGGTAATCCGTATGGGTAGACACAAGGATCAAAAGAGAGCTCAACTTATTTTATAAGGAGCTAATATTTAGTTTACGAAAAACTAAGGTAATCCGTATGGGTAGACACAAGGATCAAAAGAGAGCTCAACTTATTTTATAAGGAGCTAATATTTAGTTTACGAAAAACTAAGGTAATCCGTATGGGTAGACACAAGGATCCAAAGAGAGCTCAACTTATTTTATAAGGAGCCAATATTTAGTTTACGAAAAACTAAGGCAATCCGTATGGGTAGACCCAAAGATCCAAAGAGAGCTCAACTAATTTTATAAAGAGCTAATATTTAGTTTACGAAAAACTAAAGTAATCCGTATGGGTAGACACAAGATCCAAAGAGAGCTCAACTTATTTTATAAGGAGCTAATATTTTGTTTACGAAAAACTAAGTTAATCCGTATGGGTAGACCCAAAGATCCAAAGAGAGCTCAACTTATTTTATAAGGAGCTAATATTTAGTTTACGAAAAACTAAGGTAATCCGTATGGGTAGACACAAGGATCAAAAGAGAGATCAACTTATTTTATAAGGAGCTAATATTTAGTTTACGAAAAACTAAAGTAATCCGTATGGGTAGACCCAAAGATCCAAAGAGAGCTCACCTTTTTTATAAGGAGCTAATATTTAGTTTACGAAAAACTAGGTAATCCGTATGGGTAGACACAAGGATCCAAAGAGAGCTCAACTTATTTTATAATGAGCCAATATTTAGTTTACGAAAAACTAAGGTAATCCGTATGGGTAGACCCAAGGATCCAAAGAGAGCTCAACTTATTTTATAAGGAGCTAATATTTAGTTTACGAAAAACTAAGGCAATCCGTATGGGTAGACACAAAGATCCAAAGAGAGCTCAACTTATTTTATAAGGAGCTAATATTTAGTTTACGAAAAACTAAGGTAATCCGTATGGGTAGACACAAGGATCCAAAGAGAGCTCAACTTATTTTATAAGGAGCTAATATTTAGTTTACGAAAAACTAAGGTAATCCGTATGGGTAGACACAAGGATCCAAAGAGAGCTCAACTTATTTTATAAGAAGCTAATATTTAGTTTACGAAAAAATAGGTAATCCGTATGGGTAGACCCAAGGATCCAAAGAGAGCTCAACTTATTTTATAAGGAGCTAATATTTAGTTTACGAAAAACTAAGGTAATCCGTATGGGTAGACACAAGGATCCAAAGAGAGCTCAACTTATTTTATAAGGAGCTAATATTTAGTTTACGAAAAACTAAGGTAATCCGTATGGGTAGACACAAGGATCTAAAGTGAGCTGAACTAATTTTATAAGGAGCTAATATTTAGTTTACGAAAAACTAACGTAATCCGTATGGGTAGACCCAAGGATCCAAAGAGAGCTCAACTTATTTTATAAGGAGCTAATATTTAGTTTACGAAAAACTAAGGTAATCCGTATGGGTAAACCCAAAGATCCAAAGAGAGCACAACTTATTTTATAAGGAGCTAATATTTAGTTTACGAAAAACTAAGGTAATCCGTATGGGTAGACACAAGGATCCAAAGAGAGCTCAACTTATTTTATAAGGAGCCAATATTTAGTTTACGAAAAACTAAGGTAATCCGTATGGGTAGATCCAAAGATCCAAAGAGAGCTCAACTTATTTTATAAGGAGCTAATATTTAGTTTACAAAAAACTAAGGTAATCCGTATGGGTAGACACAAGGATCAAAAGAGAGATCAACTTATTTTATAAGGAGCTAATATTTAGTTTACGAAAAACTAAAGTAATCCGTATGGGTAGACCCAAAGATCCAAAGAGAGCTCAACTTATTTTATAAGGAGCGAATATTTAGTTTACGAAAAACTAGGTAATCCGTATGGGTAGACACAAGGATCCAAAGAGAGCTCAACTTATTTTATAAGGAGCCAATATTTAGTTTACGAAAAACTAAGGCAATCCGTATGGGTAGACCCAAAGATCCAAAGAGAGCTCAACTAATTTTATAAGGAGCTAATATTTTGTTTACGAAAAACTAAGGTAATCCGTATGGGTAGACACAAGGATCCAAAGAGAGCTCAACTTATTTTATAAGGAGCTAATATTTAGTTTACGAAAAACTAAGGTAATCCGTATGGGTAAACCCAAAGATCCAAAGAGAGCTCAACTTATTTTATAAGGAGCTAATATTTAGTTTACGAAAAACTAAGGTAATCCGTATGGGTAGACACAAGGATCCAAAGAGAGCTCAACTTATTTTATAAGGAGCTAATATTCAGTTTACGAAAAACTAAGGTAATCCGTATGGGTAGACCCAAAGATCCAAAGAGAGCTCAACTTATTTTATAAGGATCTAATATTTAGTTTACGAAAAACTAAGGTAATCCGTATGGGTAGACACAAGGATCCAAAGAGAGCTCAACTTATTTTATAAGGAGCTAATATTTAGTTTACGAAAAACTAAGGTAATCCGTATGGGTAGACACAAGGATCCAAAGAGAGCTCAACTTATTTTATAAGGAGCTAATATTTAGTTTACGAAAAACTAGGTAATCCGTATGGGTAGTCCCAAGGATCCAAAGAGAGCTCAACTTATTTTATAAGGAGCTAATATTTAGTTTACGAAAAACTAAGGTAATCCGTATGGGTAGACCCAAGGATCCAAAGAGAGCTCAACTAATTTTATAAGGAGCTAATATTTAGTTTACGAAAAACTAGGTAATCCGTATGGGTAGACCCAAGGATCCAAAGAGAGCTCAACTTATTTTATAAGGAGCTAATATTTAGTTTACGAAAAACTAAGGTAATCCGTATGGGTAGACACAAGATCCAAAGAGAGCTCAACTTATTTTATAAGGAGCTAATATTTTGTTTACGAAAAACTAAGTTAATCCGTATGGGTAGACCCAAAGATCCAAAGAGAGCTCAACTTATTTTATAAGGAGCTAATATTTAGTTTACGAGAAACTAAGGTAATCCGTATGGGTAGACACAAGGATCAAAAGAGAGCTCAACTTATTTTATAAGGAGCTAATATTTAGTTTACGAAAAACTAAGGTAATCCGTATGGGTAGACCCAAAGATCCAAAGAGAGCTCAACTTATTTTATAAGGAGCGAATATTTAGTTTACGAAAAACTAGGTAATCCGTATGGGTAGACACAAGGATCCAAAGAGAGCTCAACTTATTTTATAAGGAGCCAATATTTAGTTTACGAAAAACTAAGGCAATCCGTATGGGTAGACCCAAAGATCCAAAGAGAGCTCAACTAATTTTATAAGGAGCTAATATTTTGTTTACGAAAAACTAAGGTAATCCGTATGGGTAGACACAAGGATCCAAAGAGAGCTCAACTTATTTTATAAGGAGCTAATATTTAGTTTACGAAAAACTAAGGTAATCCGTATGGGTAAACCCAAAGATCCAAAGAGAGCTCAACTTATTTTATAAGGAGCTAATATTTAGTTTACGAAAAACTAAGGTAATCCGTATGGGTAGACACAAGGATCCAAAGAGAGCTCAACTTATTTTATAAGGAGCTAATATTCAGTTTACGAAAAACTAAGGTAATCCGTATGGGTAGACCCAAAGATCCAAAGAGAGCTCAACTTATTTTATAAGGATCTAATATTTAGTTTACGAAAAACTAAGGTAATCCGTATGGGTAGACACAAGGATCCAAAGAGAGCTCAACTTATTTTATAAGGAGCTAATATTTAGTTTACGAAAAACTAAGGTAATCCGTATGGGTAGACACAAGGATCCAAAGATAGCTCAACTTATTTTATAAGGAGCTAATATTTAGTTTACGAAAAACTAGGTAATCCGTATGGGTAGTCCCAAGGATCCAAAGAGAGCTCAACTTATTTTATAAGGAGCTAATATTTAGTTTACGAAAAACTAAGGTAATCCGTATGGGTAGACCCAAGGATCCAAAGAGAGCTCAACTAATTTTATAAGGAGCTAATATTTAGTTTACGAAAAACTAGGTAATCCGTATGGGTAGACCCAAGGATCCAAAGAGAGCTCAACTTATTTTATAAGGAGCTAATATTTAGTTTACGAAAAACTAAGGTAATCCGTATGGGTAGACACAAGATCCAAAGAGAGCTCAACTTATTTTATAAGGAGCTAATATTTTGTTTACGAAAAACTAAGTTAATCCGTATGGGTAGACCCAAAGATCCAAAGAGAGCTCAACTTATTTTATAAGGAGCTAATATTTAGTTTACGAGAAACTAAGGTAATCCGTATGGGTAGACACAAGGATCAAAAGAGAGCTCAACTTATTTTATAAGGAGCTAATATTTAGTTTACGAAAAACTAAGGTAATCCGTATGGGTAGACCCAAAGATCCAAAGAGAGCTCAAGTTAATTTATAAGGAGCTAATATTTAGTTTACGAAAAACTAAGGTAATCCGTATGGGTAGACACAAGGATCCAAAGAGAGCTCAACTTATTTTATAAGGAGCCAATATTTAGTTTACGAAAAACTAAGGCAATCCGTATGGGTAGACCCAAAGATCCAAAGAGAGCTCAACTAATTTTATAAGGAGCTAATATTTAGTTTACGAAAAACTAAGGTAATCCGTATGGGTAGACACAAGATCCAAAGAGAGCTCAACTTATTTTATAAGGAGCTAATATTTTGTTTACGAAAAACTAAGGTAATCCGTATGGGTAGACACAAGTACTGCCCGTCAAAAATGTGTAAATTTCTTTTCATTTTTAGTTTCAACCTTTGGAAGTAAAGTCTGATGATCCGTGGCCCTTTAAAAGGGCTGTGGTGAAATAATTTATTACATATAACCTTAAAGTGGTCTGTTTTTATTTTTATTTAAATTATATATATATATATATATATATATATATATATATATATATATATATATATATAGAGAGAGAGAGAGAGAGAGAGAGAGAGAGAGAGAGAGCAATCTTCTCTGTCAACATCGCAGAATATGGTGAATATTTTTTGTTTAAATGTCCGTACTGAAGATGGCTCATGTAAGCTGAAAGCTCAGATCAATGAACAGCATAATAAAAAATATCCTAATGTTGGACAATTTCTCTCTTTATTTTCACTTGAAATTAAAACAACCATACGAAATTTAGAATGGCTTATCATAGACAAAAGGGACGTTCTTTTCTGTCATATTTAACAATATATGTTTGAATATATATATATATATATATATATATATATATATATATATATATATATATATATATATAATTTTATATATATGATTAATATTAATATATTTTAAAATATATTTAAATGTATATATTATAATGAAAAAGAAGACTGTCAGTAATATCAATTATGAAAACGTAAAAAACATTCCCATTTCTTATGATACCGATATATACAAATGTGTATATTCAGTTAAAACATTAAGAAATATAAATAATAATAATATCAATTATGAACACGGCCACAATGTACTGACTGTGTTCGGCAATTAGAACATTTTTATTGCTATAAAAAAATCAACATATTCAGACAAACGCAAAAACATACTTGATAATGACTAATAGATTAGTCGTTCGTATCCACGAATCATTTGGACAGGTTTTACACAATCTATGTTTAGAAAAGAAAATACTTGTACGAATGCAAGAAAAATTTAATAAAAAGTTTAATCGCAGTAACTTATCAGTCGTCTTCAGTGAAACTTGTATAAAGGAGGGATTGCCGCCTGAATACACAATTCATATATATATATATATATATATATATATATATATATATATAAAATAAATTAACTGATGTAAAATATAGTTTTTTTTCGCTACACAGTAATAACCATGTTTCAAAAATGGAACCTAAAAATGTAAAATTTAATTATATAATTAAATTAAAGTCATTAGTTCCGTTTCATCTTCAAGCGAATATTGACATAACTTATTTTTAAATTTACTGAGTTTTAAACGCACATATAAATTCATAATTTCCTGTTTCCAAGGGTACAGAGAAATCCAATCATTCAGACAGGGGCGGTAGCATGTTCATTTTTATTAACTATTGTTGTATCAATTATGGGTTACGTTCGAAAAAGAGATTAAGTTTAGGGAGGGTACGGGTGTATTTTTCAACGAATTCTGACATCCGTTAAATGCATGTCGTCTGGTTTTTTTTGATTAACGGCAAAAAGTTTTTCTGCATTTTTTTCTTACTTGTATACTTAAAGATTCTTTCAAGGGTGTTTGGGTTAGAATACGTTTTATTTAACTACTATCTTAAAATATTTTTACTCTTAATTACTAATAGACTAACACAAGTAAATGTAATAGGATTACTTAAATTATTTAAAATTATTTTCTCATATCAAATATAAGTATATATATTAATCAGCACCCATTTTTTAATTTTATTTTTAAATTTTTAAATATTATTTAAGGAAAATTTTTGACAATGACCGCAAAAAATAGCTATTTAATTTCTCTGATTCAGTAAATTTTTATTTTTTATAAACTTAGTAATATATAGTTTCTCATATATGCACAAAGGACATGAGTCATTTAATGACCTACATATTCTAGCTTTTCTTATTAATTTCCATTTTACTGTAGCTTCAGTTTTTGAAACATGGTTATTACTGTGTAGCGAAAAATATTTTAAATCAGTTAATTTATAATATTTATGCTCTGTAAATTGACATTGAGCACAGTTTTGTAAAAATAAAAATAAAGAATATCAATAAGAACACCGGATTATATATCTTACTGTTCTTTATATATATATATATATATATATATATATATATATATATATATATATATATATATATATGACGTGACACATAATGAAATGGACAAAGTCCGACAATTATTTTAAGACATATATATATATCGTAAACAAACAATTTTTATCATCATTCAGTCCAGTCTTCAGGGTGTGTCAGCAATAGATATATAAACATTTACAGTAACGTGCTGACCATGTCCGAAATAATAAAATCATTTGATACATATATATATATATATATATATATATATATATATATATATATATATATTTAAGTAATTCATTGAGTCTGAAATATATATATATATATATATATATATATATATATATATATATACAAATGTGCATATTCAGTTAAACATTCAGAAATATAAATAATAATAATATCGATTATGAACACGGCCACAATGTACTGACTGTATTCGGCAATTAGAACATTTCTATTGCTATAAAAAAAATCGACATATTCAGACAAACCCCAAAACATATTTGATAATGACTAATAGATTCGCCGAAGTCAGCTTGGATGTGCGGGTTCTGTAATGGATAACGGCTCGGAGTTGAAAATTGGAGTGCCGAGTTCTAGTTCCAATCAGGTCCGTTATATATACTTACGCGCAAAACACCTGAGAAATATATGAAACCATATCTTCTAACTTAGCTATGGGTTAATCAGTACGACTTGTATCAGTAAATCATAATGTCGCACCCAAATCCTTATAATTTAAAAATGTATTCTGGCATTAAATAACCTGAAAAATGGTTGATAAGCCGTAAAAAACTAATCAGTCTTGTATTGGTTGGAGTTTCTTGAGACAGTGTGGAAAGTCAAAATCTTGATTATTTCCTTATAAAAAATCAATTAAAATATATTAAAATGCTATTTAATGAAAATTAAAATTAAAGTTAATAAAAAGTTATGGAATCATACAAATAATCAATCTCAGGGTGACACAGAAAAGACGAAGAGTATTGTCGCAGTTAGCTCCTCCTGAGTTCTTTAATCCTTCAACAGGGGTCTCTCTCTCCTGGCTATAAATACTGGCTGACCCTTCTCTCTTTTT
Organism: Acanthosepion esculentum; assembly: GCA_964036315.1. Lineage (NCBI taxonomy): Eukaryota > Metazoa > Mollusca > Cephalopoda > Sepiida > Sepiidae > Acanthosepion > Acanthosepion esculentum. The sequence goes on from OZ038495.1 coordinate 86,286,937, forward strand.
CGACTTAGGCCTTGGGCCGCTACCCCGCGCGCAGGTGAGGTAAAATATCTCAATTTCCACTTACACCAATATGTGACCTCTCACACACAGCGTTTCCCAAATTCCGGGAACGCGCTAAGAACAATACACGTACGTACGAACACTCACAACACACACACATAATTTTTCCATATAAACTCTATGTAACAGTCCATGACTTTGTTTAACTTGTTTTGTTATTAATATATATTTGTTTACCCATGTATATCGGTCTTGTTTTTTTTTTCTTTGTCTTCTTTGGACTTAAAGTCCAAAATTCTCATGCAGTTAGACCGGCTAGCAGGAAATGTTAACCTTCTGGTATCTCTTCACATCTTCACCCGCGCGGTCCGCTATTGTATGTCGACCGAAACGCTGTGTTAAAATATTACTATTATTATTATTATTATTATTATTATTATTATTATTATTATTATTATTATTAGTTGTAGTAGTAGTAGTAATAACAATTATCTGTATGTTTAACCGAAATTCAGTCCTTTGTGAGCGGCGTTTGGAGCGGCTTAACCGTCTGATCTTTGTATGACAGAATCTTCTACAGGTATGGCAGACGAAACTGGAATGTGGGAAGAAGGCATGAGATTCCCCCCCTTTGCTTTCTGCATTGTCTTCTGACCTCCAACTGTCCCTTTATGATTCCTTGAAAATGATATAGCCGTAAGTCCAGGGAGTAGGGATGGATAGTAAAAAGACATACTTTGCTAAGCGATACGACGGATAAGAAGTTGTGGAGAGCCATGATCCCCTGTGGGGACACGGCACTTAGATGTAGAAGTCTGATAAATATTTGGCATCATCTTGTCTTCCGAGTGTTTATATCTTTGAAACCTTTATCCGCGAGATTTTTACATCAAGCAAATGTGAAAAAGAGGTGTCACTCGACAAGGTAAAGGCAAGTAGATTTTCTAGTACAAAGCAGAACGTATCAACCCGTGGGCAAATCACTTAAATAAACCGTATCATGTCAGACCGCGTACCCTGTGATGTGTGTTGCTTTTTGTAGGTGATGAGATGTCGGCCTTGTCAGCCGCGTCAGTCTGGATCTGATGTAACTTTAGAAATGTAGAGATAAATTTCAAAGATGAATCATTATTGCTTACTTTCCAACTTTCGAAGACGTACGCACGTCCTCAGAACGCATCTCCAGCGAGAAAATACGAATAACGTTCTTTCACACTTTCAAGTGTCGTATACGCCCGTGTATAAGTCGAGTTAAAAAAAACAAACAAACAAATTTTACTCTCCCAAATGAAAAAAAAACCCGATTAAAAAACTTCACCAGGCGACTTGTACCCGCGTAGAAATTAGTGGCCCAGCCACTAATTTCTACGCGGGTCCTTCAATCAATTTTATTGCCCAATACCGCTGTGTAGTGACTTCGATTTTTACTCGGCGCTCAAAAACTGCAGCCTCGTGCCAGACTAAGCTAATATCTAGGCGACTCAACGTAATGCTTAGCGAACAAGTCAAACAGACCATAACTCTTGATATCAGTAAAAGCAGTACAAATGAAGAAGGACGTAAACCTATGTCTCATGGATTATGCAGATGCATTTGAGAAGTACATTAGAGTCAAAAAGGTAGACATGGGTCCGGTTTACACTTGAGTAAAAAAGGTAGACATAGTAGCGGTTTTAAAATATGTTTTTATTGAGGAAAGAGGAGAAGAGAGAGGGTCACGTTTCTTACCCGAACTGTATAAGGCGCATACATAAACAAACAAGTCTCGAAACCCCAATGTGAAATTTGAAACAAACTAACATTTATTACAATGACATAAAAAACAACAGAATAGAATACAGAACAAGATTTCCTTTGTGTACCTTATTACTATTTACGCGAGATAATCAGTTCAAAAAATTGAAATGTTAAGCCCATTGACTCTTATATAAATTTTTCAATACAATTTTAACTTGCTTACATGTTTTCAAAGACGAAAAATCTTTTGAGAAGGTTGGCAAATTAACCACGTTGCCGGAAATTTAACAATAGTTCAGTTTAAAAGCTACCTTAAGATATTTTAAGAATCATTTTACTTTATCTTTCTTCATCTGTTTCTTTGTTTCTCTTTATTGTTCTTGGCGGCGGCTGCATTGTTGTCGTTGTCGTTGTTATTATCAGAACTAGTCCTCGGACATTCGCACGTGAACACCAAAATCCTTCTGAACAACTTGACTCATTAAATGATCTGAAACAGTCGCCAGATTCAATCTCAGTATTAAATTAGCGTAGACGGAAGTTATATTCCTCAGTGGTTAAAAAAAACAAAAGCAAAATGGATCTTTTTTTGAAACTACGACTCTTGACCGACTTTATTTGGTAATTTTTTTTCAGACCATAAGACTGGCGTCTATTATAATACGAATTTGAAAAATAAAATTTTACACATCAAATTTATTCGAGCCATCTTTTATTAATCGTATGACTTCCTTTTTATAAATATTTTTTTGACGGGCCCCTCAAAAGAAAGTGCAAGAAACGTTCTTTTGAACTCTTCTTATTTTTATATTCACTTTTTTAATAAATATATTATATAGTTTGCATCTAGTTTTATTATAAAATTATTAAACACTATCCCTAAGGAAAAGTACAATAAAAAATTTAGTTTATTGAATTTGAAAAAAATTTTCCTTTGATTATTTTCATATAAGCTTACATTTCTTTTTTTATTATATTTATTTATAATATTTTTTAGTCAAAAAGACAGATATAAATCTGGTTTACACTAGAGTAAAAAAAAAACCATGAAAATTTCAGTAAAAAATCTTTTTTTCTGGCGTTAACGTACCACCATAAATTTATTGCGGTGAGAAACATATTGAAGTGGAAAATTCTTGCAAAAATCAAACAATTATCGAATTTTAATGAGACTTCCAGTAATTATTCAGAAATTAATTAATTATTTATGAATCCTTTCTTCTTTTAGAAAATTTTAGTAACAATATTTTTTTTTTCATCTGTTATCCCCACCTCCACTGCACTCATACAATTTTATGAAATGTTGAGAAATTCTTTTTTGTATCACTTAATATTTATAGTAGTTATAAGGACAAGTCCTGGGAGAATTTAAGTCGTGGTATTTCTTTTTTGTCAAACAGGACCACCAGTTACAGAAAATCTGATTTGAACAGTAAAATAAAGAATGAAAGAAAACTAAGACATTATTTAATTAGAGAAGATTTTAATTTCTTTTATGAATACATTTAAATCTTTAAAAATTCTGTATTTATTCGTAGCAGTAAAGTAACAATGTTACTAAATTAAAATTGTATTTACTAATAATAAACGAAAAGCCCACTACAATTCAATGACCTCCAATATTTTGAAAAGAATTTTGAATTTATTTTGTGTGTATAAACGTGTTGATTTTTGCAAACACTTCATCCATACATGGCATTTTCAGAAAATATGAGCGGTAACTATAGTAAATTTAAAATTTATAGGTAATTTTCAAACATTTCCTCGACAAGCGTCTTCTAAAGTTCAATAAGATATTACATTGAATAGAATATTTTCTGATTTTTTATGTTTACCAGGTAAATAAAAAGTATTTAAAAACGTTCAAGTTATATTCGTCAATAAATTTTTACAGTTATTTATCCCTTAGTTAAATTTCCCAAACATCAGTCTCCCAATAGAGCGGTCAACACCTCATAAAATCACCCACCTCCGTGTCAAAAATGCTTTTGTGCGATATTTTAAACAAAAATCAAGTAATATTTGTTTCAATTCATAATAATTTAATTTTTAATCAGCTAATCATTCTCAAATAAAGTTTCAGAAAAGTATATGTAAGAAAAGAGAAGACAAAAGTGGTTTCATTAACGTTGAAATAATTATTTTGCACAAATGATGACGAAAGATTCGTCATTGAAGACGGTGTAAAGCGAAATGGATATTTCTCATTGAATTAGAAATTTCAGTTAATTATACGGACACTGTGAATATGCGCATGCGTGTTTATGTGGTTAGATTACACAGTATTTGGTCTGTGTGCTTGGTGAAAAATGTACACACACACAACACACACACATATATAAATATATATATACATATATATATATATATATATATATATATATATGTATATATATATATATATATATATACATATATATATATATATATGTGTGGCCTGACGATTGCGTCTAGCATGAAACAGCCTGACGTCTCTGAGTGTTGACGTCAATGTTCCCTTTTATATTTACACACGCTCTATCTCTGATATTGAGCACTTTATCCCATAAATATACCACACCTTAAGAGTATATTTCTTCTTCTTTATATATATATATATATATATATATATATATATATATATATATATATATATATATATATATAAAAGTGAACATAGAAGTCAACACTTAGAGGCGTCAGTCTGTTTCATGCTAGATGTAATCGTCAGGCCACGAGTGCTGTTATCTTTCTCGGCTATTTATATATACGGGTCAGTTCTGCATTGTGGGTAGTCTATTTTGGCGTTTATTTTACCGGAAGTCGTTTATTTGTTTATTTATTTATTTGTGTCAAATTATTTTGCTTGTTTTTATTTAATTTTTATTTTTTTTATATTATATATTTATTTATTTTTTATTTTTATTTTGATCGGTGATTTTATTATCGTAGTAAAAATTTGTTTATATAGCTTATTGTGGGTAGTCTATTTTGGTGGTTATTTTACCGGAAGTCGTTTATTTGTTTATTTATTTGGGTCAAATGATTTTGCTAGTTTTTATTTTATTTTATTTTTAATTTTTTATCTTATATATTTACTTATTTTTTTATTTTATTTTGATCGGTGTTTTTATTAACGTAATAAAAATTTGTTTATATTTATATAGCTTATTTAATAGTTTTGTTTTTGTTTGGGAAGATAATTAAAGCTATTTGTTGGATTTTGGGGTTGATTGTTGTAGTTTGATTTTTTATAGTTTAATATTTTGGTCATAATAGTTTGCTAATTTGGTTATTATTTACTTTATTTATTGATTTTGTTCCTTATTTTTTATTCTATTTCGTCTATTCTAACAGGTGTGGTTTGGTAATTTGTTTGGATTAATTTATTTTGCTTATTTTATTGTCATTTTGTTTGTTTATGTAAAAATAAAAATTATGTTTGTTTATTATAAAAGATCCGAGCTAATCTCAAAAAGATTAGCTCGGATCTTTTATTTAATAATTTATTTTGGTCTGGGAAGGTAATGATAGCTATTTTTTCCTCCAAGCAAAGTTTGCAAGTTTTTGATAGGTTGTTGTAGGATGATGATTTTTTCCTTATTTTCCAAGATATTTTTGGTGTGGTGTGTGTTTTGTTTTTTATTTCCCAGATATACTTAGAAAGCATTGTGCTGTTCGCATATTTACTATTTGTGAAAGACATTTTGTGTACATAATTTCTTCGTTTTCATGGTCCTTCGGTTACTCCTATGTATACTTTTTCTTCATTATCTGCTGATTTTATCGTGGCTTGGTAGATTACATTGTTTTGTAAACAATTACCGTTTAAGGGACATTCGTTTTTATTCTGCAGTTGCACGTGGGTTTAATTTGTTCGTGTGGCTTGTTAATAATTTTCCTGTTGTGCTTTTTTATTATTTGTGCCATGTTCTCGGTGCAACTGTAGCTAATTTTTACTGTGTTTTTGTTGAATATGTTGTGTAGGGTGCTAGATTCTGGGAAGTGTTTGTGTGAAAGTTTGAAGAATATTTTTCCTACGTTTGTTTTTACGTTTTTGCTGTATGGTGGGTTGAACCATATGATATTTCTTTTCCTGTTGGCCTTTTTTGTGTTCTGTAGTGAGTATGTGAGTGTTGCTGGGAATCCGCTATCTTTTAGAGCTGTTTCGTAGTCTTTCTTAGCTTTGTTAAATATAGATTCACTGAAGGAATTGTCGGAAAGCCTGCGGTTAATCGATTTTGGTATCTGTTTGATTATAGAAGGCGAGTGGTTGGAAGATGTGTGTATATAGAGTGGTTTATCATTGGGTTTTCTGTATGGTTTGTATGTGCCTTTTCTTAGGTTGAAGGTAACATCTAGAAAACCTACTTCGTTTAGCTTAGTTTTTATATCTATGTCGAATCCGTTATTTTTGAAAATCTTTATTATTGCTTTTCTAGTTTTGTCTGTGTTTTGTTTGTTGCAGTTTCTTAAGATTATGAGACTGTCGTCCCTGTAGAGTCCTGTGTCATTTCTGTCTATTATTTTGCTTTGTTCTAACAGAACGCATGTTAGATAAGGCCATCGACTTAGCTCAGGAACAAATAATAATAAAACCAAACGAAATCGACATCATTAATCACTCCCGTAAATCATTACTATTTCACCATGAAGGAGCATGGATAAAGAAAGATGGGATATTTGACACTACAATGGGAAGCTTTGACGGTGCTATTTGCGAAATCGTAGGTATTTACTTACTACACGAACTAAGCAAAATAAAAAAAAAATGACCACGCGAGAGTGAATTCGAGAAGCATTTAGTATGTGTGACGTCATGAGCTTCGGTGCGATTCTCGCTTCCAGCGTCTTAAATGCATGAGTTTATCGTTGCTTGGAAATCTTCCATGTAAACAGACTATCATCACTTTTTTGTTCGTGTATTGCTTAATATATTGTACTGTAATTGTCATCTTTGATAATGGCTTATGTAAGCCGAAAACTTAGGATTCAAAAATATGTATCAATATTGTGATTTTCTTTCTTCGTTTAATGATAATGTTATTAAGCTTATCAGACGATATGAAAAGAATTTACATAAAATAAATAGACAACACTTTTCTATATTATTCAATGAAACATGTATGAATGAAAAAATGCTGCCTAAATGCACACACACACACAATATATATATATATATATATATATATATATTTCAAAAATGGAAGCTAAAGCCTTCGAATTTAATTTTGTTATTAAATTAAAGACATTAGTTCCATTTCCTCGTCAAGCGAATTTTGGACTCCAAAATTTGCTTGACGAGGAAATAGCTGGGAGCCTAAGATTTGCTACCACACCGGGTCAGGGTGGACCTGGGAACACCAGCAATTAAGGAGTGGTTCCACGCTCCTCAAAACCTCCTGATCAGAGGTTGGATGTAGTTCATCGTCTTACCCAGGACACTGATGTAGTTCATCGTCTTACCCAGGACGCTTTAACAATTTTTGTCTATTCATCAAAGAAAAGCGCAGTATAAATGTTTGAAACTAAACCCCCCTAATGCCACCTAACATAAAAAAAAAGATTGAATTTTTGTAGGTAACCCACTGCCGTAGCTTTCAAACGATACCTTACGGTTGGTTTAAAGCGGAGATGTTTAAATGTATTCAGTCTCACATCAATTGTTTTTCACACCTTCAAATAGTGAATTCTGTCTTTGTTTATTCTCTGAGTTGAACATAACAGCCAGTTAATAATGTTTGTTCTTTGATTCTTCATTATTTTTTCACCTGTCATTACCTGTCTAAAGATCTCTCATGAAACGAACTGTGGGTGCTGACGAAAACCAGTAAGTTGCCGAAAGAAACATAACAGAGGATCCCCAAAAGTAGTGCAATATTTTTTAAACAGGTGCTTTCTATCTTTAGAGTATTCAACGTGCAGGTGGCGCTGTGGCAGGTTGATTGGGAAGAAGCCAAGTATGAAATAAAAGTCAAGTACTTATTTAACTCTTGCAGCTATATTTTTAATTTCCAAATTAGTAATTCCTTTCTTATAAGTCGTGTCCCCTCACAACGTGGGCGATTATAGTTATCCACAACTTCCAATTCTTTGAGCTAAAAGGTGTGAAAATGAATGTGATTTCATTTTTTATAAATAATATTTCAATAAATTTCTATTTGCTTTAACATCCTTTGTATTATAACGTAATTGCTTCCTGAGCAAAACTAATATTTCAATAAATTTAACTTAAATTTTCTTGTATATACTTTCTGTTAAAACGTAATTAATTTCCGAAAACCCTAATAATTAAATAAATGTAACTTAAATATTCTTGTATGTAGTTTCTGTTAAAACGTAATTATTTTTCGAGCACCCTAATATTTTAATAAATTTAACTTAAATTTTCTTGTATATAATTTCTGTTAAACGTAGTTACTTTCCGAAAACTCTAATAATTAAATAAATGTAAGTTAAACCTTTCTAGTATGTAGTTTCTGTTAAAGCGTAATTATTTTTTCGAGCAACCTAATATTTCAATAAATTTATCTTAAATTTTCTTGTTTTATACTTTTTGTTAAAACGTCATTACTTTCCAAAGTCACCAGTGACCTCAGGCGGAAATCATACATACGACCCTTCGCTAAACATGGTCGGCTGAAACAAAATTGACTGAGAAGCAAGAAGCTGGAAGAGAGTTCATCAAACGACGGAATAAATTATTAGCATAGAACTTACGGTTACATCTAGCCACATCAATTGTAAGCTTAGAAGATAATCTTTTTATACTTTTTTTTTATTTATTTACCTGACCTCCCCACGAAGGTGGGTTGTCACATAAGGTATTTTTTATATATGGGGTGATGTGGACCAAGTACAAAAATTGTCCAGTTCGCATGGCCACTGTCATGCTGGTGTTGGTATTACACTGACCTTAATGCAATGAGAGAGGTGCTGCCACTGGGTTGGAAACCCCAGGACAAGGCACCTTCTCGTTTGTAAAATGAAGAAAACAGATATTACATATTTATGATTTTGGCCTACATGTATACGTATCGTAATGCCAAGTAGGCTAATTTTAAAAGTTAGATGCTTCGGACATCAAGATTTAAATGCTGAGCATCCTTGTATCTTTAACGTTTCGGTGTAAACTGTCACCGCTTTTTGCTGTATTTCGCTTTAACCATTTTCAAAAAACTTTTTTTTAATCATTTCATCCCAAGTAAGGCAATAAAGCCACTAAGATACAAAGAATTACTGAGAGTTAAAGAATATGAGAAAAAATACTACTGAGGAGAGAGAACAATAAGAGGACAGGAATTTAGAAGACAGAAGATAACATTGCATTTAAATTTTTGACCGGAAAGCCAGAAGAGTTCTAAATGCGACGGAAGAAACTATTAGCACAGAACTTACGGTTACATCTAGCCATTTCAACTGTGAAATGACCTAAAAGTCAATCTAGTACTGTGCTTAAATTTATAAAGTATTAATATCATAGAGGAAAGTAATATTTATTTTGAAAATAAAAAATGTGGCACAAGGCTAAAAAGGTGGGGAGCTGGTTTTCAATCTGCCTTACCTTAAACTTAGCTAACCACAATTACTGACCACGATATTCCGTCGACAAAAACTACACATTCTTACTTACCATTCTTACTACAGCCACCATAATACCACATAGTCTCTGTTATGTCCTAACTAGTTCCAATATGTACAATTGGTCTGTGGGGGTGGGGAATAAAAATAACAACCTTAAATAGTGAAATCCCCAATCAATATTTACATTGACTACCGTAGAGGAAAATTCATCAGAACAATTATCATGGAAATATTTATAGAAAAGGCAGAATGAAGCGGCAGTGGGAAAGGATATGAAGCCGAAATACCAGGTCAGGACCAATAACATTGCAGATTCATTTTTTGTATTTTATCTAGAATCTCTAAATATATATCAGGAGCAGTGGACCAGATGCGACAGCAATATTAAATACATGGACGAATGGTAGACTTAGAAATATGTAAGATAGATTCTGTCGTGAAAAACTTTTCGCACGGTGCGGTGAACCAAATTTTCCTTGCAGCAAACCTAGCAATTGATTCGATATAATCTTTTCCACTTCATGTCAACGAGAGACCAGGACGACGCAATGTGTATCTCTTCTGGAGGTTAGCATCAGCCATGATGATGGAGGCAAGATTAAATAATTGTGTCATCAGCGTAGATACCGAGAAGTCAGTTCAGAATTTTGTATTGCTTGGCTTTCAATTCTAACCGAGTTCGCGATTTGTGGCAACCTTGCTTTTCAACAAGTTGATATTAAATAAGGGATCACTTCTGTTCCCCAACAAAGTCATAAATAGATCCCCCACTTGTTCCCATAATGGATTCATTCTATTTCCCATCTCGGGATAATATACTTATAGATAGCGTTACTTTTGAAAAACCAAATTTGCCAAGTTTTGAATTTCAAGAATTAAAACTATGGGTTTCTGTTAAAAGAAGCTGGCCTAACATGGGTCAAAATGAGAAGAAAGTCAATTCGATAATTAGTAAACAGACGAACCTTTAAAGTTGGTATAAAGCTTTATTCAAAACAATTCGACCACTGTACATAGGTGAGATTCGATCATAACTTTTCATAGTAAATTAGTTTCAGGGGGAGATAACTATGGTTACCTTCCCCACAGTAGTAAACCCGTTTTTAGACAATCAATATTTGATTAACAAACAAGTGGATATTAAGTAGGGGATCATTTTTCTTCTACAACAGTGTCATAAATAGATCCCCCCACTTTTTGCTATTTTTTACCGTCGGATCAATGCTTTTAAATCGGGTTGCCAGATAGGGTTACGTTTGAAATCTTAACACCACTAAATTTTGAAATTTTCTATGGTTTGGTTTGTTTTACGGTATATCAACCTCAATGGGTTATTTAATGCCGACAAAATTTTTCATTGTTGGTAATATTTTTTCCTTCAAAAATCTATTTCCGGTAATATTTTTTCCTTCAAAAAATCTGTTTCTGGTAATAGTTTTCATTCGACGGTAATATTTTTTTTTACAGATGTGTATAGCTGGTGATTTTTTTAAAAATGTATTACTGGTAATATTTTTTCCAAAAATGTATTGCCAGTAATATTTTTTTTAGAAAGTATTTTTGGTATTAAAACCTATTTTTTACACTTTCATAGTGTTTTGACCCTAGTCTGGGGGTTAACTATTTGCCCATAGCTGGGAACCTAACAGATGCTACCACCCGAAAAAACAGCAATTAAGAGGTGGTTCTACGCTCCTCAAAACCTCCTGATCAGAGGCCTTGCTGTTGGACGTAGTTTATCGTCTTACCCAGGACGCGGATGTAGATTTTCGTCATACACAGGACGTTGAAATTTTCTAATTGCAATTTGGGAAGATAATTTTTAAAGAAGCCCAGATAACTTGGGATAGTAACGACAAGACAGTCAATTTAAAGTTTAGCCGCGATGGACTTTCAATTTAACCTAATTCGCTACTTGTAGCTCAATATGGCAAGACTGCTTGTAGATCAGGTTTAAAATACGTGGACATAAAATGGGCAATTATTGTGATTAAATTATATGGATATTAAATAGGCAATTATTTTGATTAAATTACGTGAACATTGAATAGGGAATTATTACGTGGACATTAGGCAATTATTTTAATTAAATTACGTGGACATTAAATAGGCAATTAATTTGATTAAATCACGTGGGCATTAAATAGGGAATTAATTTGATTAAATCACGTGGACATGAAATACGCAATTATTTTTCGTGACAAAGATGTAAACAGATCATAAAAAGCCCAATTGTCAAACTGGTAGCTCAAGCACCACTTCTAGATCAGTGGTTCCTAACTTTTTTCGGTCATACCCCACATAGATATCTCCAAAATCTTGATGCCCTCTCCCCAGTGATAAATTTTTTTCTAATCAAAATTTGAACTCCTATTTACGCGGAGGAAGCAATTAACTTTCCTTAAGACCTTGAGAGTGCATTTAATTTTAGAATTTTTCAATATATATATATATATATATATATATATATATATATATATATATATATATATATTGAAAAATTCTAAAATTAAAAAAAAACTGTTCATAACCATTTTCGGTTGTCATCCGTCGAAGTGCAATTGAACTGCACCGAAACGAACGTGAGAATTGCATCCGATATATATATATATATATATATATATATATATATATATATATATATATATATATATATATATATGCATTTAATTTTAGAATTTTTCAATATATATATATATATATATATATATATATATTGAAAAATTCTAAAATTAAATGCATATATATATATATATATATATATATATATATATATATATCGGATGCAATTCTCACGTTCGTTTCGGTGCAGTTCAATTGCACTTCGACGGATGACAACCGAAAATGGTTATGAACAGTTCTGTTTGTAGGCAAACCGTATGTTTTCATCCGTCGAGGTGCAGTTGAAATTCACTGAAAGTTGCATCTTTGTAGTGAGTAAACTGTTTTTGTCTATATGATAAAATTATAATATATATATATATATATATATATATATATATATATATATATATATATATATATATATATATCGGATGCAATTCTCACGTTCGTTTCGGTGCAGTTCAATTGCACTTCGACGGATGACAACCGAAAATGGTTATGAACAGTTCTGTTTGTAGGCAAACCGTATGTTCTCATCCGTCGAGGTGCAGTTGAAATTCACTGAAAGTTGCATCTTTGTAGTGAGTAAACTGTTTTTGTCTATATGATAAAATTATAATATATATATATATATATATATATATATATATATATATATATATATATATATATATATCGGATGCAATTCTCACGTTCGTTTCGGTGCAGTTCAATTGCACTTCGACGGATGACAACCGAAAATGGTTATGAACAGTTCTGTTTGTAGGCAAACCGTATGTTCTCATCCGTCGAGGTGCAGTTGAAATTCACTGAAAGTTGCATCTTTGTAGTGAGTAAACTGTTTTTGTCTACATGATAAAATTATAATATATATATATATATATATATATATATATATATATATATATATTTATTATTACAATTTTTTACCTACTCAAATGTAATATTATCCCCTATCTCTATCTTCCCTCCCCTACCTCTCACTCTTAGGACGCTTGTGAGATGATGTGCCTAAACTCTTGACCGATGTTTATCAGCGAAAAATTTCCACAGACCAATCAACATTAAACACCCGGTCCATCCATCACCAAACTGCTATCAACAACCACTATTGTTTCACTCAGATACATATATATATTTTTTATATGTATATTTTTCTTCTCAAACAAATGGAAAAAAGGAAGTGACCTTTCACATCCGGTTTGCCTACAAGCAGGATTGTTCATAACCATTTTCGACCCTCACCCGTCGATGTGCAGTTGAAATGCACTGAAACCAAGTTGCATCTTTGTAGTGATTAAAATGGTTTTGTCTATATGATAAAATTATAATAAATAAATAATTATCGCTCTACTATCGGTATCGAGCTCTTTTTTGAATTAACGCTGCGAACGTTGGAATTTATATATTACTTTCGTTCTCATCGAATCGGATATATATATATATATATATATATATATATATATATATATATATATATATATATATATATATATAATATTTATTCAAAAATTATACATAATAAAAATATAAACATGTTATAACATCACTACAAAAATAGCCAATTTGTAGTAATGTTATAACATGTTCATGCTATAGTTTTAGAAAAAATAATATTTGCTCTACTCTGTATTGAGCACTCTTTTAAGAATAGTGAATTGGTTATTGGAATTTTATTCCGTCTACCCCAATTCTATACCTATATATATATATATATATATATATATATATATATATATATATATATATATATATATATATATATGAAATTTGTGTATTTAGGCAGCAATCCTTTCTTCGTGCACATTTCATTAAAAACGACAGATAAGGTGCTTTTATTTAGTTTTTTAATGGAATTTCTCATTCGATCTAATAATTTTTTTCTTTTCGGATGATAAATTATATAAAAACTGTCCAAATGTTCTTTTTATCCGAGCGCTTTCGGCTATGCATTTAGCCATTTTCGAGGATTATATTTTAACTGTTAAAATTAGAAATAGTTTTTTGTATGTATGTTTTATAAAATGTTTTTCATTTTTTTTTGTTTCAAACACGGTCAAGATATTATGTCCATGTTCAAAGTTAATATTATTAAGTGTTGGTTTGTTTGTTTTTATTAATAAGGCTTCCATTATTTTTAGCCATTTTTTGCATGTGGATGATGCTATTATATTAGTGTTGTCGACAAGTATGTTCCGAATAGTGTCCGGTAGGTCTCCATGAATATTTAAATGAGATCTAATTAAGCTATTGTCAGAAAGGTGTAGAGTTACTCTGCGTGTTAAACATGTAGCGTGGCCTATATAATTATTTACGAAAGTTGATTGTTGAGGAATACAATTCCTTAATGAGCATTTGAATTCGTAAATAATATTTGCCTTATATATATATATATATATATATATATATATATATATATATATATATATACAGTCCATATGTAATTACACATGTACATACATACGCCCAAATATTTTTATCAATAAATTTTTTTAATTAATCCGACATATTTTTATCATTTTAAATGTTATTTTCGTGTATACTTCGTTTAAACAGTATGCATAATTATTTTCGTTTACCCGCCTGAATGTTCGAGAAATCTTATTAAAAACAATTGCGTTCACCGACAGGAACTGAACCTGCATACCTTGGGTCAGAGGAAAATACCGTTTAGCCCGGCACGCTTTAACCGTCTTGGTCATGGTTAGGTGTCGGACAAGCAAGGCCAAATTTCATGCCCTCAAGCGAAATGTCTCCTGTCGTACATCTCTAAATTTTTTGAATGGATTTTTTATTCATGCGACAGATTTTTTATCACTTTAAATGTAATTTTAGTGCATTTGAATAGGCGCTCCATTTATTTATTAAACAGTATATCTATTTGTTTTTGTCTACCGGCCTGAATGTTCGAGAAAACTTATTAAAAAAAGTTTAATGTGATAAAAATATTTCTATCTATGCATACTGTATATATACCGTCTCCATTAACTCGTGCACACACTGATACTCACATGGACTCACTAGAAAAAAAATCCACTGTTAATAACTCAATTACCCCCTTAAAAACATATTTCCCCCTTGTGGGGCTTGTGCCCCAATTTTGGAACCAATATTTGATTAACAAAGATGTGAATATTAAGTAGGGGATAATTTTCTTTAAACATATAAACATATATTCGGTCCATGGCATTCTCAGCATTCTTCTGCAGAACCAAATGCTTTGAGGAGATTGTTCAACATTCACTGCATATATGGAGGACAGGTAATCACAGGTAATCACGTAACAGTTCAGTACTCTTTTCTTATTCTCTAACAAGGTTTTTTCTGTTTCTTAATACTCTGCTTAGCTTTTGGAACACATCTTTGGTTATCCCAACATTTCTTAGATATTTAATTTTTTTTTTACTTATTCGATTTTGGTATCTCCAAATTGTAATTTGCATTTTGTGCTAATCCTTTTGCGAACAACCATGCATTCTGTCTTCTTTAGTTGATGTTTAATCCTTTCTTCTCGCTTTCCTTCACTACCTTCTGTAGGAGTTTTTGTGTAGTTTTCTTTCTGTGTCTGCTATCAACACTGTGTCATCTGCTTATTTGTTAAGATTGTGGCCTTCAATAATGAATCCTGGTAGAACTTCTAATTCTCTCAGAATCGCCTCGCTGTATAGGTTGAGTAAGTCCGGTGAGAAGACACATCCATGTCTTACATTCCTTTCTGTTTTTGTATATCTGCTGAAATCACTTTCCATCTATATGCAAGCGATTTTCTTCTAGCATTGGTTCTTGATCATTTTAATATCCTTCCCAATTATATGAAGGTTGCTAAGCAGTCCCAACAGGTCTTTGGGGCATACTTTATTGAACACCTTTGCATAATCGATAAAGCAGAGTTTTACATCCTTCTGAATTTGTATTACTCTTTCTGATATCATCCTAAGCACATAAATATCGTGTTCCTTGTTCCGACTTATAACTTGCGTCTTGGGGTTTTGGGGTGAGCAGTCCCATAGGAGCAAGCGTGCCAGAGTGGCTTGCATCTGGTGCATAGGAAAATAAGGGTCTTACCTAAACGTGCGGCATGTGTCATCGGCAAGTTTGCTCTTTGGAAATGGCATTACTCTACCGTCTAGAGATTCCAGCAGTATGCGTGGTAACGAGGGTTTTTGTACAGTTTGACATGCTTCGACCAATAGCAAGTCGTGTGCTGATTGGTTGAAATGGAGGAGGCTATTTACCCGGGTAACTGAGAATAAAAGCGAAGAACGCTGATTGGTTGGTCGACCATGGTGTTGGCCTGATAAAAGAGGGCTAAAGCAGTGAGAAGGGGAGACGTATTTTACGTTTTGAAGTGTTTGGAAAGCAAGAACGGTACATTGAGCTAACGGTATCTTGAATTGTATGAGCGACATCTTAGTAATAGAGACTCATTTAAGTAACAGTTTTTTCTCTTGCTGATGACCATACTTTTTATATCCATCAACAGTTAGTCCTTTCTTCTTGCTTTCTTTTACTAGCCTGTCTAGGAGATCCTGTGGTTTTTGTTTTCATGTCATCCAGCAACACAGTATCATCTGTATATCTTATATTGTTAAGATTATACTCACCAATAACAAATCCTGGTTGGGGTCTCCAGCTCCTTCACTGTTGTAACCTAGTGAAGGTTACTGAATAGAATAATCACATGAAGGTTGGTAATGAACGATAATACTTAGAACAAGAACAACACATATAAGATTCACCAGTGATGCGTAGAAGAGGTAGTCAAATGCTAGAAGTGAGTCTAATAATTTGCATAATCTACAAAAGAGGTGATAAAGCCACTAAATCCATGTTTGGATTTCGGTGTTGCATTTCCCATCCTCTGTTAAAACATTTCCCAGATAAATTTTTGTACTTGTTTGATTTTAGTATCCCCGATTTGTAATTTGCATTTTGGCCTCTCTCTTTGACTAACAACCATGCGTTCTGTCGTCTTCAGTTGATGTTTAATCCTTACTACTCGCTTTCCTTCACTACCTTCTGAAGTTTTATTTCATTGTTTGCTATCAACAATGCGTCATCTGTATATCTTATGTTGTTAAGATTTGGTCCGCCAGTAAAGGACTTCAAATTCTCTCAAAAATGCCTCACATTATAGGTTGAATAAGTCCGGTGAGACGATACATCCTTGTCTTATACTCCTTTCTATTTTTGTATATCTGCTGACCTAATTTTCTCTCCGTACGCAGACGGATTTCTGCCAGTATATGTTCTTGATTATTTTAATATCCCTCCGAAATATCTCAAGTTTACCTAGCAGTTGGATCAGTTCTTTTAAATTCCTTTATGTGTCTGCTATCAACAGAGGGACATCTGCACATCTAATGTTTTTTTTAAAATTATGGCAAGCAATAATGAATTCTGGTTAGACTTCTAATTCCCCCAGAATCGTCTCACTTTATAGGTTGAATAAGTCCGGTGAGACGATACATCCTTGTCTTATGCTCCTTTCTATTTTTGTATATCTGCTGACCTAATTTTCTATCCGTATGCAGTCCGTTTGATGTCAGTATAGGTTCTGGATTATTCTAATATCCTCCCTGAATTTGTCAAAGTTGCTGACTAGTTCCAACAGGTCTTTGTAGCGTACTTTATCGAATATCTTTGCGTAATCTATAAAACACAGGTACAGGTTTTTTATTTGAATTTGTATTGCTCTTTCTGATAACATTCTGAGAAAAAATATCGTTCTTCCGGTGTCTTTGACGAACCCGCCGTGTTCTTGTCCTATTTCCAGTCTGATTCTGCCACGTGCTCTATTCCTCTAGAATTCGGATGTTAAGTTTTTCTATATGGCTCAAAAGGCTGAATATCCGATGGAGTTCACATTCGTTTGCACCTGGCTTCTTAAGCAGTGCTATGAAAATAGATCTACTTAGGTCTTCCGGCATATCAGCACAGTTCTAGAATTCATTTACTATTTCTGTAATCTTGTCTATGCCAAAATCATCTAAGGCTGCCAGCGTTTCTATTACAATTCTGTCTGATCCTGCCGATGTGTTTCTGTTCATTTTGGCCAGTGCGAAATTCCGGTTTACATTTTCATATATCCGGTCCTTCGATATTTTTGTGTACTTCCGGTTGTTCTCTTTCGTCGTGGAAAAGTTCTCCTATATATTCGTTCCATCACTCAGCTTGAATAAAACATCATATTTGAAACAGCAAGATTGCAAAATACACTCAGTACAATAGATAATAAAATTCAAATTAGGCCGGTGTTGATATCCACTGTTCACAAAAGATATTTGATATATCGGCCATATTTGTTCTTTGGGAATCAGCGTAATTGAATGTCTTTTATCTCAGTTTTGCCTAAAAGATCAAGTTAATTTATATTTTGATTTTTCTCCTTTTTTTTTTTATAGTTTTCTTTTTCATTCTTAATGACAGACAATATATTTTAAAAATATTTTCATCAATTCACTCTTCTTAAACCAATGAGAACCGACCCCACTTTTCTCTTCTAGACGCACAAAACATGTGACAATCTCCCTATCAGACATGCAGTCAACACGGACAGGCCGTCAACAAGTACGTCAACGATTTCGGTTCCTTTTCCTATTTTCAGGCCATAATAGTAATATTTATCACTTAGCGCTCAACAAATATTCCAGGTATGATTATTTACACGCTACCCCACACAGAAAGATGTGGCACAAGGCCGAGTTTAAAGTGGGTTATCCGAGCCTGTGTGCTCGGGCAAGAATTCCCTATAGACCACGTAAAAACGAAGTCAGTTTCCCGAGACGAGACTCTGCCCTTCGGCAGAGCCTCGTCTGGAGGATACCCACTGACATAAGCCAGGTAAGTTTTTGAGGTATGAGAAACCAAGACACTTTTATTTTCCAACTAAATTATTTGGATACTCATTACATGCATCTATATAAAAAACATATGAAAAGACAATAGAATTTATTCATTTTTCATCTTATCATTCTGTCGGATTCCATATTTGATCTACATTCTGGGATTTAAAGGTTCAACTCAGATTTATAGCAATTTACACACAGTATTTAATCTGTCTCCCCACTAAGATGAGATGCGACAGAAGGTCAGTTTTTAAGGTGGGGACCCGAGCGCGTACACCCTGGCTAGGAACAAAAATTTGCCCGCAGCCCCCGAAACAGTCGGTTGCGCTGGCCTCGATGCCAGCACTGATCCCTCTGTCTTGTGCAATGAGAGGGCGCGGCCTCGGGCAGCTGTTTCCCAGGGCTGGGCACTTCTCAGTACAATTTTCCTCAGTTGCGACTCTGTTCTTTGACGGAGTCGCCCCTGAGCGCACTCTGCCCAAAGACAGAGACGCAACTGAGAGATGATAAATAAACGTGTTACAAACTACTCAAGAGCGATTTGTATTTACTCCACCACCCACGAGCTCAGGTTGTGACACAAGGTCGGTTTAATGTGGGGAACCCGAGCGCGTACACCCGGGAAAAGAACAAAAATTCCCCGAGACCCGGCAAACGTCGCCCCAGAGTGCACTCTGTCCAAAGACAGTGACGCAACTGAGAGATGATAAATAGGGTGTTACAAACCACTCAAGGGAGCGGTTCATTTACTTGATCCCCTCCAATGAGTCATGTTGTGACACAAGGTCAGTTTTTAACGTGGGACCCGAGTGTCTTCACTCGGGTCACTGGTCTTTGCTGGTCATATCTAGTAGAAGCTGGTCAGAGCTGGTCTAAGCTAGTCATAGCTGTGATACTACCAGCGCAGGGACGGATCCCTGTGACCGGTAAGTATCAGAATGTGTATACCACTCGAGAGAGTGGTTGATTTACTTGACCTCCTACTGAATCAGGTTGTGACACAAGGTCAGTTTTTAACGCGGGGACCCAAGAGTCTTCACTCGAGCCGCTGGTATTAGCTGATAATAGTGTTGCATCCTTAAAGAAGGTTACAAACAGACAAAGGTGATACTCGGGTGAAAGGAACAGCAACACGCGCGTTGATGAAAGAAAAAGAGGTTTATTGTAAAAAAGAATACACTACTGAAAGACAGGGAATCGTTTAGTAGGCTAATAATTCCCGAAGAAAGTCCGCTGGTATACCCTGTTCTCACTATATATATCTACCGATATAGTCAGTGCACATAGGCGATAGGGATAGTGGGACATTCCATTACGACGCATAACTTGTCCAAGCTGGTCTAAGCTAGTGATAACTGTAATACTAACAACGGATCCCTGTGCCTGCTACGTATCAGAATGTGTAAACCTCTCGAGTGAGCGATTTGCACATACACTAGGTATTTACTCTGTTTCTCCACTAAGACGAGTTGTGACACAAGGTCTTTTTTAAGGTGCTGGTTCCAAGGTTCCAGCTTGTTGGAAATTTTACTCTGTACTTCTTGTTTTTAAGAACTCTGGAGAACCTACCGACCCCTCCAGCTATTACCCTATTAGTCTCCTACCACTTTTCAGCAAAGCATTCGAGGCTTTAATCAATGCTGAAGTGGTTAATCATCTTACCTCTCATGGTCTATTCTCTGACAAACAATATGGCTTCCGTTTGGCCTGGTCTACTGCTGATGTGCTTACGGCCATGACTGAATATGTATATCAATCTATTGATAATAATGCAGTTCGAACTGTGTCTCTAGATATCTCAAAGACGTTTAACAGGGATTGGCATGCCGGTATTTTACAGAAGCTTCAGGTCTACAGTATTACAGAACGATTGTTTGATTTAATCCAATCATTCCTATCAAATCGGAAATTAAGGTCATTCTGAAGGGCTCGCTTTCAGATCCTTTCACACGAAAGCTGGTGTCCACCAAGGTTCTGTCCTGAGTCCTACGCTGTTTCTGATCTTCATCAATGTCTTCCTGATGTCATCAGTTCCCAAGTAGGCATTTATGCAGATGACACTACCATTTACTTCTATCTCAATAGAAAATCCGTCAGAGCTGACAAAGTTAAGCTGGCCATTGCTTTTGAAAAGGACCTCCAATCAGTAAATTGTAAATTTTAATGCCTCCAAAACTAAACTGCACTCATTTAACCACCAGAGAGAATTTCCCTTGCCCCCCCCCTATCAGCATGTCCGATGCTTGCCTCTTCGATAGCGTTTCCTTGCACCTTCTTGGCCTCGTGTTTTCAACTAACTTGAAGTGTAACAACTACATTGAATCGATAGCTGCATCTACTGCAAGGAAAGTTGGTTCATTGTGTCATGTCAGAATGTTTTTCTCGTCAGAATCCGTCTTGCACATTTTCAAATCTACCATTCAGCCGTGCATTGAATACTGTTGCCGTATCTGGCCCGGTGCCCCTAGTATTCGTCTCGAGATTATTGATAGAATACAAAGAAGGATCTGCAATATAATAGATCCTGCCTTGGCATCTCGACTTCAGCCACTTTCTCATCCACCTGACATGGCTTCCCTTTGTCTTTTCTACAAATATTTTCATGACAAGTGCTCTGGCGAATGTTTTCCCTGGTGCACCCACTACATGAATTTAAGCTTGCTACTAGACTGGCATCTAGACCCCACTCTTTTACTGTTGAATCCGTCCTGGGTATGACGATAATCTACATCCACGTCCTGGGTATGACGATAAACTACGTCCAGCAGCAAGACCTCTGGTCAGGAGGTTTTGAGGAGCGTGGAACCACCTCTTAATTGCTGGTGTTCCCAGGTCCATCCTGACCCAGGGTGGTAGCACCTGTTAGGGTCCCAGATATGGGCAAATAGTTAACCCCGAAACTGGGGTGAAAATGGGTTTTAATACCAGGAATACTTTGTGAAAAAAAAGAAAAAAATGATTACCAGCAATACATTTTTGAAGGAAAAAATTATTACAAGAAATAGATTTTTGACAAAACAAAATATTACCAGCAATAAAAACTTTGTCGACATTAAGTAACCCATTGAGGTTCATATGCCGTAATACACAACAAACTTTACTGTTGAAATATTTAAATGTAACCGACACTTCTACTCCGGTTTCTTTTCTCGCACTTCCCGACAGTGAAACTCCCTTCCGTTTACTTGCTTACCTGAAAACTACAATCTTCAAAAATATAAATGCAGCGTCAGTCGACATTTTCTGTCGTCTTGAAACTCGTGCATCTTTTATCCTATCCTCAATCCACTCTATATTCAGTCTTTTCTCACTTTCCCTCCCTGTAACCCCCTGCGTACTAGTAGCATTCCTGCCTTGCTTGGGGTGAATTGATTAAAAAAAAACCCTGTGATAACTTCTTAGGAGAGAAAAGAAAAAACTCGTTCAAAAATTTAGTAGCATTGTCGTTTCAGATTTGAGGTTTGATAATCTAATCCCCAACATGCACCGGTGAAACCAAAGTTTGCTTAAGCAGCCATTAAATTTATAATTGTAGTATTTTGAAGGTGACAGTTGGTTGATTGGTTGATTTTGTTTACTGACATATCAACCTCTAGGGGTTATTTAAAAGATCTAAATATTTTGAACACATTTTTATGGCTTCAATTAAATATTATTGGTCCTGATCGGCTTCAGTCACTTTCACATCGCCGTAAGGTTACCTCTCCGTGTCAATTCTATAAATACTTTCATGATAATTGTTTGAATGAGCTCTTCGTTGTGGTAATATTATTTTTCTTTAGTTTCTTGTAATTTTTTGTATTCATTTTGTAAATACTCATTGGGGTTAGTTTTTAGAATTGTTATTTTATTCCCCTTCCCCCACAGACACCAAATTGTAAATATGGGGACTAGTTAGTATTTTCATAGAGACAGGAGGTATTATGGTGGTTGTAGTAAGAAAGGTACGTATGAATGTGGTGTTTTGGTGTAAGGAATATTGTTCGTACGATTGGGTCAGTGTTTGCGGCTAGCTAAGTTATAGTTACGACAGAAGAAGACCGTCCTTTCCCCAATCCCCCCTTCGGCCTTGTGCCACATTTCTGTAATTTATACAGAATAAATATCGCTCTTCGTTGTGGTACCCAGACTTTTTGAATTTAAGTGGAGTACTAGAGTGGCGTCAACATTTCATTAATTTACAGCTGAGCTGGCTCGATATAGACGTAAGTTCTATGATAACAGTTTCTTTTCTCGCACTTCTCGCTTGTGGAACTCTCTCCTAGCTCCATGCTTTCCAGCCAATATTAATCTTGCAATGGTAATTACTATCTGCTGTCCTTCTGATTACTCCTTTCTCTTCCCGCTCGTTATTAATATTTCTGTCCCTAAATCTTCCACACCCTTTACTGTCTTGCATGGGGTGATACCGATTAAAAAATATGTTAAACGTAACTGTATGCCTTCAACTAAAGTTAACATATATTGTTGGTCATTTTGCTATAAAACGTATTGTTGGTCATTTTGATTTAAAATGTATTTCTTGGTTATTTTACTATAAATAGGTATTGCTGGTCTGTCTATATTTCTGAGATGAGGTATTATGTACACTATTTACATTATTCGGACTATTGTCCTCATCTTTGTTGGCATATTTATCACAACGTTTCGGCCGATGTACGCTCCCGCCTTCTTCAGGGGGTTGGAATGTTGAACTGAACCCTTTATTTCGCTCGCTGAGGTAGACTGTTCTAGTTCCACGTGCCATGTCTAATAGATGTCAGTTATCTCTTGTTAATTCCCCTCTCCAAGTTCTCCACTGCCATAACCAGGTATTGAGACATTAAGTTTATAAGTCCCAAAAATTCATACACATTGACAACATGGCACAGTGGATAAAGGCGTTGGTTAGATCCAGTGACAGAGTTGTGAGTTCAATACCGAAATAAAGGGTTCAGTTCAACATTCCAACCACCTGAAGAAGGCCGGAGCGTACATAGGTCGAAATGCTATGATAAATATGGCAACAAAGATGAGGACACTAGTCCGAATAATAGTGTAGTGTTGGTCATTTTACAATATAATAATGCATGAATGGTAATGATTCTATGAAAATGTATTTTATGCTTCCTTAGTGTTTTGTTTTTGTTTGGGGTTTCACCATTTGACCATAGCTGGGATCCTTAGGAAAAACAGCAATTAAGAAGTGGTTCCCGCCTGTGAAAACCTCCAATCTCCCGATCAGAGGTTTGCTGCCGGATGTAGTTTATCGTCATAATGAAGGTGACAACAGCCAATCGTGACCAGATCATCGAATTTTGTTTTTATCGGCTATTTCAGGAAGTAAATTGTCAAGATTCGAGGCAGCGTCCTTGAAGAATTTTTTTCTTACTCCCTCTCGGCATTTGCCAGAGACCCAGCACTAGGCTAGGTTGTGATAGAAAGTCGGTTATTTAACGTGGGGAACCTGAGCGCGAACACTCGGGCCACTGGTCCAAATTTATCCAACCACCGCTTACGCAGGATCAGGTACAAAGCTTGTCTTAGCAGAAAAGAGCTGGTGAAGGTCACGGAACAGATACTACAATTTGATCTGTCGAACCGTTTGCGTATAAATACCCAGGTCTCCCGCTGTCAGATGCTCACCTAATCTTTAATCTGAGTGTACCAAGTTTCGCATTCTGTCCACGTCTGCACCCGTTCTTTGTGGTTTAGCTGCACATTTCATGCTTCGTGGAACACAGATTTTTATTCTTCCATGATCCGAATGGGCGGCTCTGAAACACTCGCCATTTTTCATAGCATGTTCACTAAAGGCATTAGTTAATAATGGAAACAAAAAGAAAGAGACAGCTAGAAATTCTTGGACACATCAGTAATGAGAGCAAATTTGACAATCATAGGGACATAGCGAAGGCAATGGGCCACCCACCTAACGAGTATGTATGAATGGATAGCGGAGTTGTAAAGGATAGTAAAAAAGAAAAACGTTACCAAAATAGGATGCTGTAGAGAGCCATGATTTCCTACGTTCTGAAGGATCATGACACAAAGAAGAAGAAAAGAAGAACTAGCACTTTTATTAATCGTCATACAAAACTCAATCTGCTGCTCTAGACTGTTTTCACTTATTTTCCGCCAGCAGTATAACATGAACACGTACAACTTCCTCTACTGCTTGACAACGAATAATTCATTTGGTTTGCATCTCAAGATAGAGAAAGTTGGAACATGAGTGTTCGCATTTTGCCTGACTCATTAAACTAACGATGTAATGAGGTCATTCAAGGAATTAAATCGTCAAACCTAGTACAGTTTAATTTTTAGTTGTAACAAAATCTATCAACCATAACATAGTAAGAATCGAACCCAAGATCTACAAGACCGAATTGTTCATTATTACATCACAACGACTACAATTGGTACTATCATACTTTCATTTAGTAGTAATATCTGCAGTAGATTCAAAGCAACGGTTTTACTTTTTAATACTTTAATTTTTTTCTTCAAAAAGTTTTAACGACATGATCTTTTCTTTTAAAGGCCTGTTAGCCAGCAATGCAAATTGTAATTAATTTGGTTAAGGTGTGGTTTCAACCTTGTCACTAACGGCGGAGATATTGCCACTCACGGCTTCAATCATCAGTACTGGACATATGCCAGAAACATTCCAACATATACAAACTTTAGAAAAATAAAAATATCCTTATTTATTTTTTTAAAGAAATTTGTTTTCCGGTTTTAAATAACAGTTTCACAGATGAAGGAAAGACTGGAGGCAACAAAAATGTTGTTCCACAGAAAGATGCTGAGAATACAAAGAAAAGAGTGCTAAACTGCTATGTAATATCAATCCTCCTATATGGCAGTGGATGCTGGACAATCTCCTCACAGATGAAGAGGAGACTTGAGGCTACAGAGATGTGGTTCTATAGAAGGATGCCGAGAATACAAAGAAAAGAGTGCTAAACTGCTATGTAATATCAATCCTCCGATATGGCAGTGAATGCTGGACAATCTCCTCACAGATGAAGAGGAGACTTGAGGCTACAGAGATGTGGTTCTATAGGAGGATGCTGAGAATACAAAGAAAAGAGTGCTTAACTGCTATGTAATATCAATCCTCCTATATGACATTGAATGTTGGACAATCTCCTCACAGATGAAGAGGAGACTTGAGGCTACAGAGATGTGGTTCTATAGAAGGATGCTGAGAATACAAAGAAAACAGAGTTTAACTGCTATTTAATATCAATCCTCCTATATGGCAGTGAATGCTGGACAATCTCCTCACAGATGAAGAGGAGACTTGAGGTAACAAGAGATGTGGTTCTACAGAAGGATGCTGAGAATACAAAGAAAACAGTGTTTAACTGCTATTTAATATCAATCCTTCTATATGGCAGTGAATGCTGGACAATCTCCTCACAGATGAAGAGGAGACTTGAGGCTACAGAGATGTGGTTCTATAGAAGGATGCTGAGAATACAAAGAAAAGAGTGCTTAACTGCTATGTAATAGCAATCTTCCTATATGGCAGTGAATGCTGGACAATGTTCTCATAGACGAAAAATTGACTTGAAGCAACATAAATGTGGTTCTACAGAAGGATTCTGAGAATACAAAATAAAGAATGCTTAACTTCTATGTAAAATCAACTCTCCTATATGATAATGAGTGCAGAAAAATCTCCTCACATATTAAGAGGAGACTGGAAGCAACAGAAATGTTGTTCTACAGAAGGATGCTGAGAATACAAAGAAAATAATGCTTAACTTCTATGGAATATCAATCTTCCTATATGGCAGTGAATGCTCGACAATCTCCTCACATATGAAGAGGAGACTGGAAGTATGCTGAGAATACCATGGACAGAGTGCGTGAGCAACGAGGAAATATTAAGGAAAATGGAAACATTAAGAACATTTATACCCAGAATCATGAAGAAACCGCTGAAAATTCTTGATGAGGAAGGAAGGTTTGGAGAATTTGACACTCACCTGACATATCGAATGTAAAAAGTATAGGTCGGTGGCAGCGGGCCACCTATCCGACAATGGATGGCCGAATGGATGTTGGGAGTGATTGAAAACAGACAAACGTTGCTAACAGCTACAAAGAATAGGAGGTTGTGGAGAGTCATAGTCGCCTAATTTCCGAAGTGAAATGATACACAGAAAAAGATATTTAAATAAATAAAAACAAAATAAATATATTTTGGCCTAGTTTTCATCTTGATTGTTTTAAGCAAAACGTTTCGGTATTTGCAGCGTGCAACCTTCTTCAGCTGTCTGTTTTCTTGCACGGATATCTTGGAATTTCGAACTGAATGCTTTATTCAATCGACCGGGTAGATTGTTCTCATCTCGCTTTCCTTGCTTAGGGGTATATTTCGGATTAATTTGAATAGTTTTATGTGTCATGTGTTGGTTTCTTCCACTGAAACAGAGTACGTCAATTTTCATCACTACCAAACCAAGGGATTGAGCACATAACTGTCTGGGAACCTAATATAATCTAACCAGTGTCTTAAACCTGGTTAGTATGGACATGCTGGGATTTTATTCCATTGGTAGAGATAAATGACATTATAAATGACGGCCGCTTAATGACGTCATTCATTTTCAGTTTTTTTTTTTACAGAAGCCTAACCAAGAGGTTGCTTTTTTAGCTTAGTTCGAGAGGCTCGGACTGAGGTCAAATCTGCCTCCCTTACAGCTTACAAGCACTTGGCACCGTTTCCCTTTGGGAATATATCTTTCCCATATATAGAAAGAAACTCTAGCTTGCAGTCCCCAATTTAGAAAAACCCAAAACTCGCTGTTTCCCGCTCGTGGAATATGCTTTCGCCTGGGACATAGATGAATCCGGCCCGTTTGAAGTCCTAAACATGGCTTCTCCAGACATCGGAGTATCTCCATATTATATGTAAGACGCTTCCTTTTTGTTTCTCCTTTGCTGTGTAGACATATGTCATTTTTTCCGCGTGTGACACGTATATATATATATATATAGTTTTGTGTATGTCTTTGTAGTATAAAAGTCTCTCTGAGAATAAATCATATTTATCATTCTTTTTCCTTCCAGCCATTATGTTCCATCTTTGAACTACGGTGTTTATTATATGACGTATATAATAAAGCCCATAACGGGGAAAAGTATATGGGAGAATAAACTTTTCTTCCACAGCATATTTCCGTTACAAACGGATGCAAAACATTCATTAATGGCAGTTGCAAATTTCAAAGTAGAAGATGATTTTGAAAACTGAATAACGAAGCCACTTCATTGTAAAACCTATCCATAAAACGAATTGTTCCATAAAGGAAGCACTTCGACGTGGGGCATGGTTAGAAAGCTTGTCTTAATAGATCAATTGCAACTAAGTAGTGAGTTAGATCCTCACTAGGTGCCTCATAATTGCGCATTGTGACACATCTAAGTTACGCTTAGTAGCGATCGCAAAAAGAGTAATTCAGTGTAGCCTGTCTGGGTACCGTATTTTCTTGTGTATAATGCGATAAATTTTGAGCGAAAATTAAAGGTAAAAAAAATGGAGTCGTATTATACATAAGTTCTCGTTTTCAGAGATGTTTTTACTCATCTGAAAAAAACAATAACTCTTATTTGAAACAGCAAGACTGCAAATACTTTCAGTACAATAGATAATAAAATAAAATAGGCAGGTATTGATAACAATTGTTTATAAAAGGTATTTGAGATATCGACAAGATTTGTTCTTTGGGAATCAGCGCAATGGAACGTCTTTTTGTTATACATGTTCACCGTAGTCTGAATGTAGAAAATCAACGTAAGTAATTTGTTCAATGAAACAACACCAATATCCAGTAGCAGCAGTTCAATAATTCTTAAAGTCTTCCATATCAGAGGTTGGCAGTGAATATTCGGAGAGAGTAGGAAAGCGTAGTTCTTCAGGTCTTTCATCTGACAGGTTAGCAGTGGATATTCCGACAAGAAAAAAAAAACCGATAATGGCCGCCTTTATACACGTCGGGTTGAATATTTCAAGTCTTCTGATTGGTTAACCTTCTCTTGGTAAACTGTAAAATGAGTCAGCTCATTTTGGTTGGCTCACTAGTAAATAAGGATGTATCCAAAAATTGTAACACTTTTTACTCAAAGACAGGAACATCAACGAAATTGATAATAAAATTAATAAAGGCAATACACAAGATCTGTAGCAATCAGCATGAATGCGCCGAGAGAACGAGTTGAGCAGATATACAAAAACAGAAATGGACGTAAGGCAAGGATGCAGTCTTCTCACCCGACCTGTTCAACCTGTACAGCGAGGTAATTTTGAGAGAATTGGAAACCCAACTGGGATTTAGCATTGGCGGCCACAATCTTAACAAGATACGTAGATGACACAATACTGATAGAAGACACGGGAGAGAAATTACAAAATCTCCTACAGAAGGTAGCGACGGAGAGTGAGAAGAAAGGACTAAGCATAAACTACAAGAAGACAGAATGCATTGTCAACATTAAAAGGATGAGCCCGAAATGCGATTTGCAGGTCAGTAACACTAGAATCAGGCAGACACAGAAGTTTAAATATCTGGGAAGCGTTTTGACAGAAGATAGTAAGTGCGACACTGAGATCCGTAGACGTATTGGGATGGCCAAGGACACATTCCGAAAGCTGGACAGAGTATTGCGAGACAGGAAGATTTCGTTGGTAACAAAGAAAAGAATACTGAGCTGTTACGTGATATCTGTCCTTCTTTACGGCAGTGAATATTGGATGATTCAAAGATGAAGAAACTCGGAGCGACAGAGATGTGGTTCTACAGAAGGATGCTGAGGATATCATGGACTGAGCATGTGAGCAAAGATGAGTTCTTGGAGAGGATTTAAACAAGGAGAAGGCTTATATTTAACATCAGAAAGAGGCAGCTGAAGTTTCTGGGACACATAATGAGGAAGGAGGGCCTAGAGAATCTGATACTCACGGGCCGAATAGAGGGTTTGTTTTGTTTTACAACATATCAACCTTATTAACGCCGACAAAATTTTCATTGTCGGTAATATTTTTTTTCCAAATATCTATTTCTGGTAATATTTTTTCCTTCAAAAATCTGTTTCTGGTAAGAATTTTCCTTCGCTGGTAATATTTTTGTTACAGAAATGTATAGCTGGTGATTTTTAAAAAATGTATTGCTGGTAATAATTTTTTACAAAGTATTTCTGGTATTAAAATCTGTTTTTACACTTTCATAGTGTTTTGACCCCAGTTTGGGGGTTAACTATTTAGCCATAGCTGGGACCCTAGCAGGTGCTACCACCCCGGGTCAGAGCTGACCTGGGAACATCAGCAATTAAGAGGTCATACACAGGACGGTCGAATACAGGAAAAAAAAAGAGACAAGGGAAAACAATGCATGACATACCTAGCGGGCTTAAGCAAGTGGATGACAGAATGTGGTCTGGGGTTGGAGGCAGGGGAAAGGAACTTGTTGAACTTGTTGAGAGCTACAATGGATAGTGGGGAAGTGAAGAGCCATGATGGCCCACGTCCTGAAAGGACATGGCACATAAAAAGAAAGAAAGAATGTTACAACAAAGGCCAAACTATTGTATAAATGATGGACATTTTTTAGATTCTTCCGCTTGAACAAAAAGTTCGTTTATATTTTGATTGTCTCATTATTTTTAATAAAGTTTTCTCTCTTCATTCTTAACGAAATAATGTAATAAAGTTATATCAAACAGAGAATTATGATTAATTAACACCTTAAAATGTATTACCAGGTATGTTTAGTTAGCACCTTTCCCTGAAAATTCGGAAGTAAGTTTTGAATTGGAAATTAGAAGAAACATGCAAAGGCTAAACATCTGGTTCATTTCAATTCTTTAATATTATGAAAAATTAAATATTTTAGTGAAAGATATATATGGAATAGAGATTTCAAAAATGACGCAATGGCTGAACATCCTCTTATATATATATATATATATATATATATATATATATATATATATATATATATATATATATATATATATACAAATTAAAAAGGCTCCGATAAAATAACAGAATAGACCACAGCAATACATCGACAAATTGGACGAATAAATAGCTTTATCTTCCCAGACCAAAACAAACTATTAAATATGCGACCTAAGCAAATCCCCGCAAAATGTTTTATTACGTTAATAAAACATTGAAAACCGAAAAGAATAAATAAATGTATAAAAAAAGAAAATAAATAAAAAAACTAATAAAATAAATCGATCCAACGAAACGAAAAATGAATTAAAAATTTACATTTTTGACGGGCAGTATTAAGTTTATGTAATTTGTCAATTTGAAGGTGGTGAGTAATAGTGTGAAAGACATGGTCGAGTTTATATGCTAAAGACAAAAGAGAAGCCGCAAACGTTTCTAGATGTAATGTAGATTTAAAAAAATATATATTATACTTTATTTTCCATATTTTTGCTACACACGTTTCGGGTCTTGTGACCTTCATCAGGCGAAGAGTGGTTATTTCCACATTATTTAAAGGAATTATTTTTTTCCTTATGTTTTCTTATGTTTCTATAACCATTGTATTTTCTGTGTGGTAGTAATACAATTTCTTCTTGGACTATATATATATATATATATATATATATATATATATATATATATATATATATATATATATTTATTTATATATATATATATATATATATATATATATATATATATATATATATATATATATATATAATAAATATACATAATATCCCTCACGGATAGCACGACTCGGAGTTTCATGCACAACGCCATATTCAGATGCTGAGGATAAACTGGCCGTTACGTAATTTAAATTTGAAAAAAATATATTTAGTTTTCGTAATGTTGGCGTCGATATATATTATACTGGGGTTATACCAGGAAGGGGGCAGAAGTGCTAATTTCAGTAGCGCTTTTTAAAAAAATTGTAAGTTTCTTTTTGAACAGTTCTTTTAAATCAATTAAGAGGGTAATATATCTCGTTAAAATCATTTTTTATTCCGAGATCATCCCCTAAAGAGGATGTCTGACGTTTCTTTTACTAATAGTAATACTAAACAGAAATCCACAGTTAGTAATTAAAATAAAATTTATAGTCCCTATTTTTTACATTTCTAGAAAGATAAAACCGAGAAAAAGACCATTTAAAAAATAAAAAATGTTTAAAGATTTCAAACCATGAAAGATTTTCCCGATAACTGAAATACTGTCTTTAAAACAAATTTTAAGACAATCCCGCTTGTGTTGTGTTGGAATTTTTTTTCAGCAGAGATACGTCAGCGATAAATCTTTATGGAAATGTAAGAATTTGCGACTTAAACATTTATTTTCGAGTAAAATTTATTCGTGAAAATATTGGTAATTTTTACAAAAAACATTTTCTCAGATTCTTTTTTTTAAATAAAAACACTATTCATTATAAAATTAAATAAATAATGAATATGTAATGTAATTTTCATTTAAATTGGGTAATTCCCTGATTTTTGGTAATTTAAAAAACGCTGCCTACTACCCAATTTAGTGGGTTTGTGGCCCCCAAGTTTGGAAAATTTGAAATCATCATATAGTAGAGAGGGGAACCCCGTATTAAAGTTTCAGGAGCGGGGCCCGAGACCCTAGCGCCGGCCTTGTCCTTCAGAACTGGGTAGGTTTAATCTCTGGCGCTTAGAAAAAGCGGACTGAGATTTTTTCTGGCCTCTGGTTTCGACCGTATGTAGATTTCACTTGGCTTAGACGACTCAGTTTATTGATTGATTTGTATTTACGGCTTATCAACCTTTTTCATGTTATTTAAAGCCAGAAAATATTTTTAGAGTCTAAGAAGTTTTTGGAGATAATAATGATTTACGACTAATTAACCCATAGCTGGGGGAAGAAGAGGTGGATTCATATCTTTTCCAAGGGTATTTGCGCGTAAGTGAATATAGCGAACACGACTGGAATTGGAACTCGGATCTCAGATTAGCAATTCCGAGTTGTTAATTATTACACCACCCGCACTTCCAAACTTACCGCAGCTGCTATTTTGGTTGGTTGATTTTGTTCAGTGGCATGTCAACTTCTAAGTGTTATTTTATGCCAAAATCTAAATATTTTGAACATAATGTTATGGCTTCAAGTAAAGATATAATTTATTGTTGGTCATTTTGCTGTAAAATATATTTTTGTTAATTCTACTATAAAATTTATTTCTGGTCATTTTGCTTTTAAATTGTATTGTTGGTAATTTTTTGTCCATATCTGGGATGCTAACAAGGGCTATTACTCAGGGTCAGGGTGGATATGGGAAGAATAGCAATTAAGATGTAGTTCCACGTTCCTCAAGTCCTCCAATCTCTCGATCAGAGGTTTTGCTGCCGGTTGTTGTTTATCGTCATATCCAGGATGTAGCACCAGGTATACCTAAGCGGTCACGCATCTAGGTACTTGTCAGGCCCGAAGTTGTTTAACTTCAGTGATCGTACGTGAACTGGTGTTTCAACGTTCAAATTCAGTGAAGCTAATTATAAATATTTAATTAGCTTTAAGGCCCCAAGTTTTAGGTACGAAATTGTTTCACAGGACACTAGCCTTATGGATCAAAGAGTCGGTTCGTGTATTTGACGATAGTGTATTTGAGATTTGGCTCCTTGGTCCGGCTAGTGTAGTGTTTTACACTCACTGGAAACATTGAGGAGCAATAACTGTGCAGTACTAAATAAAAATAAAGCGGGGTATTCCATAGAGAAACACCAGAAGAAAGGGTAGAATAATCTACCCTTGTAGCTTAATGTTGTGGGGCAGACCCCTTGTTACACAAGATGGACTCGTCCAAAGTATACTTATACTGACAGAGAGAATACCTGCGGGTTGAGATACGTTGAGTCAGGGTGAGAGATACGGAGACAGTACACAGGTTGTTCACAGAGAGTTATACGAGAGTCCAGCGAGAGAGATAATTACGGCTTCACTTACAGAGACTTGTATATATACTTTCTACTAACCCGCATTCCTGGGCTACTAATCTTCACTTCAAGTCTGTATTCTTACGATTAATACATTTATTTTTCTATCTCAATTACTGGCGTTGTTTATTTATTTGTGCAGGATTCCATTCCCGGAATCCACAACACTTAAATAAAGGGTTCAGTTTGAAATTCCCTGAAGATGGCCGGAGGATACAACGATTGAAACGTTGTGAAAGATAATAATGTAGACGATGATTATTGAGCGGATGTAAATAATAACTCAGAACGTCAAACGGAAGTTCCAAGAATTTTCAGACAATTGAACTTATTCTTGTCGTTGCCTTTTCATTTCATACCAAGCAAGGCAATAAAGCCACTCAGACGCGAGGGGGTTACTGAGTGTTAGAGAATATGAGAAAAAAAAACAAGAAGAGAGAACAACAAGAGAATAAGAATTAAGAAGACAAGATAACGATTGACATGGCATTTAAAATTTTGAAGCTCAACGTTGTCTAGGAAGCAAGAAGTCAGAAGTGATTTCCACAAGTGAGAAGTGTGAGAGAAGAAACTGTTAGCATAGAACTCTCGGTTACATCTTGCCATTTCAGCTGTAAAATGATGAGACCTCGCCGCCAATCTAGTACTGCGCTTAAATTCATAATGTCTAGGTACCATAGAGGAAAGTTCATCAGAACAATTACCAGGAAAGTTTTTATACAAAAATTACAGGGGAGCTACGTAACGGCGGTGGGAAAAATGACTGAAGCCGAGATGCCAGATCCGAACTAATAACATTGCAGATTCTTATTTGGTTTTTATCAAGAATCTCTAAATGTATAGCAGGAGTACCAGACCATATGTAGCAAAAAATATTTAACGTCACGTCGACGTTTCAGACGATTCATTCTACACCCTTCTTCAGGAATCTGTGAGGAAATCAACTAGAAATCCAATAATGGTCAAATTAAGTGATCAAAACAACAATCATGGCGATAAACTAAAATGTTCAGATCAAGTGCAAGAATTTGCTATTTGGAATAAATGTACTTGCTTAGTGAGGACATTTTTATTGTCATATAAATTCAGGACTTTAGGGATCATGGTTCTCCACATCTTCTTTTTCTTTGTTACTGTGAATATCCATAGCTCCATGGGGGAAATAGTGGAGTGGTTTGTCCACTGTTTTGAATTCAGTGTAGTCCTTCTCTTAGACTGATTGTTGCCCAAGTCTAGATTGCCTAGACTACCTTGTTATTTAATCTGTGGGTTGGAGAAGAGATGGCTACATGCCTTTCTCAAGCAGGCTGAAATTTGAACCCGGCTCGTTGATCCCATTTTCCTTGCCGGTAACTGTTACGCCACACACACATCCTGAACAGAGGCTAACAGCTATTTTAAGCAGTACATGAAAATATAGAGGGGTTCTATCATTTGACACTGTCAATGAGTAATATGTGACTGATACATAAATAGATATCGGGTTGTAAGCATACACCTGTGACATGAGAGAACTGTGTGGGTGATGTGTTAGGGTGGGTGAAGGAGATTATTAGGGTGGTGTCTTTTAGGAAGATTCGGTTGTCGAAAGAAGTGACTCACAGAATAATAAGGGTTAGGGATTAGTTAAAGAGTTTTAGCAAAA
>OZ038495.1:86327282-86482282 GCA_964036315.1 Acanthosepion esculentum
TGGATTCAAGTTTAAAAATCCATCAATATTTTCTATTGCTATTAAATCTGCAAACCTCCTCTATAAAAATAACGCACCTAAATGTCTGTGTACTAATATGGAAAAGAATGAAGATTTTCAATTATATATGCATATTATTTGTAATGCTCCTTTTGAGTCGGAAAAGTGGGGGAATGACATCCTGATTTTTGGCAAAAAAGGAGCATTGGGCAAAGAAAGTTTGAGAACCATTGTCTTAGTGAATTAAGATGGCCGACGGTCAATATCCCTTTCAGAACAACAGATTTGCTGAACAATGGCGTGGCCGGAACCATCTGGATATGTCTTCTCGGGTCTGACGTGATGACAATAAAACCGGTTTAAATATCGTGACCTTTTTATTTAAATTCTTCTTTATTGAAGTCTACTTCAGTTTATTTATTTAATAATTAGTTATGAATTAAAACAAATTATTGTACATGGATTCAAGTTTAAAAATCCATCAATATTTTCTATTGCTATTAAATCTGCAAAACTCATCTATAAAAACAACAACATGTAAATGTCTATGTACGAATATGGCAAAGAATAAAGATTTTCATTAATATATGCATATTATTTGGAATACACCTTTTGAGTTGGACAATCTTGGAAAGCGGGAGATTGTCATTCTGGCTTATGGTGAAAATGGTGCATTAGGCAAAAAAAGATTGAGAACCACTGCCAAAGAGCACTTTGGGAATTGGCGGAAAGGGAGTTTCTAATCCTAGATTGGAAGCCAACAAATTTGGAAGAATTGTGCAGATTCCATAATAAAAGCAATTTATTTACAGAATTTGAAGCTCATCATTAGTATAACCGCCCCCCAAAAACGCCTCAATAAAAAATAATCTATGTAAATGTCTATGTACTAATATGGAAAAGAATAAAGATTTTCAATAATATATAGAAAATATTTGGAATGCACCTTTTAAGTCAGACAATCTTTGAAAAGGGCGGGAACATTATCGTACATGTATTCAAGTTTAAAAATCCATCAACATTTTCTATTGTTATTAAATTTATAAAAAACCCTATATAAAAATAACCCCATGTGAATATATACAAATGTATAATATGGAAAAGAATGAAGATTTTCAATAATATATGCATAATATTTGGAATGCACCTTTTAAGTCAGACAATCTATGAAAAGGGCGGGAACATTCCGACTTATAATGGAAAGAGTGTATTAAGTAAAAAATGTTTATTTGTATTTCAATATGTTTGGAATCTATTGAACTTTGTTGTTTATTGAAGTCTGTTTCAGTTTATTTATTTAATAATTAGTTATGAATTAAAATGAATTACAAGTTAAAGATCCATCAAAATTTTCTATCGCTATTACATTTCTAAAACTCTTTTATAAAATTTATAAAAATTAACCCCATGTGAATATATACAAATGTATAATATGGAAACGAATGAAGATTTTCGATAATATATGCATATTATTTGGAATGCACCTTTTAAGTCAGACAATGTTGGAAAAGGGCGGGAACATTATCGTACATGTATTCAAGTTTAAAAATCCATCAACATTTTCTATTGTTATTAGTCGGGAAGGATATTTTAAGTTTAAAGGATAAGGCAGCGAAGGCGACTTGGGAATCATAACAAGATACTTGGGACCACTTTCGATCGGACACAGTCTGAGCGGACTTTGTTACTTAACCCGAAGTTATTTCTGACTGGGTTGCATCTGCAAATATACGTGGAGCTTTTACCAAGATCTGCAACACTATCAATCCCTCCTATACGGCAGTAAATGCTGGACAATTTCCTCACAGATGAAAAGAAGACGGGAGGCAACAGAAATGTGGTTCTACAGAAGGATGCTGAGAATACTATTGGACGGAGCTGATAATCAAAGAAGAAGTCATAAGCGAAATGGGAACAAAAAGGAACACTTATACGCAGTCAGAAAGAGACAGCTGATATTTCTTGGATATATAATGAGGGAAGAGGGCTTGGAGAATTTGACACTCACAAGATATACTAAAAGCAAACTGGACAGTGCTTGTGCAAATGGATGGCGGAACGGTGTGTTTTAGAACACGACACATAGAAAAGGAAGAATCTGCAATATTATCGGTCCTGACCTGACATATCAGCTTCAGCCATTTATCCACCGCCATTACGTGTCTCCCCTTTGCCTTTTCTATAAATACGTTCATTGTAATCGTTCTGATGACGTTTCCTCTTTGTTAACTCGATTTTACTAATTCAAGCACAGTACTATATTGTCAGCTAGTTATCATTATTGAGGCAATAGAAATGTGGCTCTACAGAAGGATGCTGAGAATATCACTGAACGGAGGGCGTGAATAACGAAGAAGTCTCAAGGAAAATGAAAGCAGAAAGGACACATACTTTGAATCATAAAGAGACAGATGAAATTTCTTGGTCATATAACGAGGAAGGAGGACTTGGAGAATTTGACACTCACAGGATATATCAAAGGTAGCAGGGATACGGTGACTCAGCATATCACCTACTTGGCCAGCTTCCATGAATCGATGACACTGTTTTTATAAAAACGCATCACATTTGGCTGTGATGCATGTGCCTGATATATGCTTACCAGACTGGATGTCATAATGGATATATTGAGATTTGTAAATAATAATGATAACTAAAGGCGTTAACCTGTACAGATTTTGATTCAGTGCAAGGATTCTT
Source organism: Acanthosepion esculentum (assembly GCA_964036315.1). Taxonomy (NCBI): domain Eukaryota; kingdom Metazoa; phylum Mollusca; class Cephalopoda; order Sepiida; family Sepiidae; genus Acanthosepion; species Acanthosepion esculentum. The sequence continues at coordinate 86,329,983 of OZ038495.1, forward strand.
AACGTGGTTGGGATTCCTCCCCGGGGGGCGGGGAATTCAGGGTTTCAGGTGGGGAGTGGTAGAAAGAGCTATCTATGTATTGTTTCCATTTGTGACGACACAAATATTTTTGTGCGTAAGGATTTTCAACTTTGCTGCAAATTAAAAAAACAAAGCAACGAAGTATATCGGTATTGGGGTGGGGGAGGATAGATAAAACAATAAACAAATAAAAACAAACGGTAATAAGAGCTACAAGGAATAGGAATTTATGGAACGCTATTATCGTCCACGTCCTGAAGGGATACGGCACATATAATAATAATAATAATAGTAATAATAATAATAAACGACCAAAGTCGCCTATAATGAAAACACACCTCAAACAGATTAAACATCGATGCCGACAGCTTAGCCATTGTCAAGCGAGACATCATCAAGAAATTAAAAAAATATATATATCTCACATAGAATTCGAAAGCATCCGAGAAAACATCAAAAATAGTTTAAACGTTTATATCGAGAGGCTAAATGACAACAATCCAGAGGAGACACATGCAGAGGAACATATATAAATGGGAGAATGCAAAGGAATAGTCTTTCGAGGAAAGGTCAACAATTTCGAAAGTAAGAAAGAACCGTCAAGTGAAGGAAACCATCAAACTCGCTTAACAAGCAATTAGAAAAATAAGGGAAGAAATGGGAAGACAGATGAACCTGACAGAAATTAATCATCATATATACGCAGCCTCGGCAACGATCGCCAAAAATAGGTGAAAAAGTAAAAACACACCGTAAACGAAAAAGAAAAATGCCAGTCAGGAAAGAAAAAATAGAAACCGAAATAAACAAACTACGAGGACAATTTTCACTTCTAAGGGCTCCAAAATAACAAGGGCTCCAAAATGAAAGAAAGAAAAAGGAGACAACGGAAGGGAAGCCTACACATAAAGAATAAGACTGACGTACAAGGGAAGTTAAAGTGAAGCTGAAACAAGAAATTCAAGCGAAGGCACAGAGAATCAGGCGTTAAGAAAAAAGAAATAGATTCTTCTGGCAAAACAAAGAAGATGCCAAGAAACTATATCGGGAAATGGGAAAAACAAAATAGAGATAAATGACCTACCTAATATCTAGGAAGCCGAGGTGTTCTGGTGTAAGCTGTGGAAAACTGCAAAATACAAAATGAAAAAGCTACATGTATCAAGCCAGATCAAGAATAACACACATATATAGAATGCCAAAAATGGACGGATATCAATATAACTGAAAAAACCGCTGCCATCTGCAAAACTAAAAACTTGAAAGCACCAGGAATAGACCGAATAGCCAGGAATAGACCAACTAGCCAATGGACGCAGAATCCAAAGAACTATAGACCCATCACCTGCCTACCAACAATGTTCAAGATCCTCACTTCCATCATAACCAAGAGGACATACGACTTCCTTGAGAAAAATAATTTACTCTTAGCAGAAGAGAAGGATTGCAAAAGAGGAAGTTACGGCTAACAATACTAAATTTATCTATAAAACAATATTGGAAGTGGTGAAAACAAGGAAAAAGCCTTATCGATAGTATGGGTCGACTACAGAAAGGCGTTCAACAGTATACCACACTCATGGAGAGAGAAGAGCCCGCAAATATAAAGAGTATACCCCACAGAGGTCAAATTCATAACGAAGATCATGAAAAATTGGAAGACTATGCTAAACCTAAACCATATAAACGGGTCATTTGCATCGAGACCAATCAACATCAAAAGCAGGAACTTCCAAGGAGATTCATTGACACCACTACTCTTCTTCCTTTCATTAGAGACACTGAGCTGCCTACTGAACAACAGTAGCTACGGATACAAGTAACAGAATGGCAAACTGAATCATTTATTCTATATTGATGAACTTAAAACGTTTGCCAAGGATGACAACCAGGAGAAAACCCTATTCGCCACTGTGAAAACCTTCAGCGAAGACATTAGGATGGAGTTCGGAATCGACTACAGATCTAAACCTTGATATCAACAACAAGATTAAGGAACTAGACCAAGATGGTACATACAAATACTTACGAATTAATGAAGGAAATGGAATACAACAGTCAATTATGATTCAAAAGATCCGAAAAAGAATATTATAGGAGAGTGAGTTTAATACTAGAAAGCGAACTTAATGGGGCCAATAAAATACATTCTATATATTCACTGAATGAAGGTGAAAGTTAGTGAAATAGTAATCAACATGAAAAACAGAATGTGTGCTGAGTTCGAATCCTGGCCTATGCTGTTTGTTTATTTAGCACTAATACTTTTGAGAAAGGCACGAATCCATTTCTCCCTGTATTCCATATATGTCCTAAATAAAAGTGGAAGGTAGTGAGATAGTTATCGACCACCAAAACCGACCTTTTCAGGGCAACGCTCTTCTCGTCGTTTACATGAATATGCAGAGATATATTTTGACTAGTACGTTGTAACCTTATTTTTGTTGATGCATTTTTAAACAAAAATAAACATGACAATCGTCGGCATCCGTCCGTCTCGAGAGACGATAGAGTAGCGCGGTGCACTACGAGCCTGGGCAGGATATATGGAGAACTAGGGCTGCCCAGACGTCTAGTTCCCCCATCGGCTTTGCTAGCAGAGTCCAAAGGAGAGGATAAACCAATACAGTTTGGTACCAACGCGGCTGCAGGAGTTGCCGGAAGGTAGCACAAAGTTCCGTCCATCCGCCTTCGGGGCTCCACTCCGGGTTTGAATTCAGAGTTGTCCTTCTCCTAGACCAGTTGCCATCCAAGGCTACAGAACCCAGTCTGTGCTGCTATTTACCCATAGCTGGAAGGAGAAGAAGAGGATTCACACCTTTTCCAAGGGTATTAGCACGTAAGTGAATGTAATGAATTCGACTAGAATCCGAACTCGGCCCTCCGATTCCTCAATCCAAGCCGATATCTATTATATATATATATATATATATATATATATATATATATATATATATATATATATATATATATATATATATATATATATAGCATAATGAGAAGTCACGTATACTTTCTTGATATGTATATAATATGGAGAAAACAACTGAAAAGTTGCAAATTAAAAAAAATTGAATGTTTTTTGTGAAAGTATTTATTTATATTTTATATATATATATATATATTTGATATTTCAGATCTGCCCCGATCTTTCATCAGAAATAACTGTATTCAGAAGTTTGTTTACAAGTAGCGTCCGTTGCGAGACGCGGACGTCACGTGATGTGGAATGCAACTGTGTTTGAATATTTCTAACGTAAATCTAACGATAATATTTTAGATGTTGTTTAAAAGGTTTTTTGTAACTATATCTAAAAATAATTTTTTTTAACTATTGAAATATTTATACAGATTTAAAGTTCCCAAGTCTTTGTTTAACCCAAGTCTTTGCATATTGTTTATATGCACAGTTACAAAAAATCTTTTAAAAAATGCCGTTTCATTGGTCGATTTCAATTGCAAAATAACTACTCACGACAAACATATGACAATTTGATGCTAACATTCGGCGATTACGACCCCATAAGGATGTCAAATACAATCATATGTACCTAACAATACTTAGAAATGTAAAATAAAATAAAAAGTATCATGAAACTAAATTAGAATAATATTATTCTATGTTTAAAACCATTTTTTAAATAAGAGTAGGAAACGCTGGCCATAACGAAATTGGAGAGGTACAATTTATAGGGTTTCATTACAAAACAAGGGGTGCGTATTATGCGTGAGTAGAAGCATTTTCCCACACTTTCAGCACAATTTTAGAGGTGCGTATTATGGATGAAGGCGTATTTTACATGAGGAATTACGGTAACTTCCCCTCAGACAGCTTCTTGTCCAGAGGTGTTACGTAGTTGAACACACTCCAGTGAGAAAGCTTCTTGGTCTCTTTAAATCTCGGGTCAACCGATAATCCATCCTACTCGTCCTGAAAATAATCTCTTACTTCCCACTTGTAATCTCACTCGGTAATCCTCTATCTTGAGTGGCTCTTGGACATTTTATTGGGTTTAATTAATTGTAAAATAACGTCACTGCAAGTAATGGTGAATATGTCACTGAATAAAATGTACTTTTTGCAAATTAAAGTTGAAGAACAAAAACAAATTGTTTATGACTCAGGATATTCAAGGTTTTGGTATTTTAATCACAAAACGAGAATAAAATAATTAAATTTAAGATGAAAGAAATGCGAGACATAATGGAGTTGGACCGTATGGAAATGCCGTCCGCTTTGATTGTCTAAATCTCTTAAGTAGCAATTATTATCGCTCGTTTTCTGTCAACTTCTTCAGCGAAAAACAGCATTAAGTCACAGACTTATGATCTCTCTTGGAGTTGGGGTGTGGGGTGTGGGGGGGGGGTGCAGCAGTGAGTGATGTTGTCACAGGTCTACATTAAAGATAAAAATGAATCGTCGAAAAGATTACAACATCTAGGACCGCGTCTGTTCACGTAGCATTAATACCATTACGAGAGGCATGAATCCACCTCTCCCTGCGTTCTATATATGTACTAAATCGAGGTCTACTGAAGAATGAAAAAAGCAGAATATACTGAGTTCTCATTCTGGTGGGTGCTACTTATGTACATTTAGCCCTAATACTTTTTTTAGAAAGGCATGAATTCATTCTTCCCTGAATTAAGGTGAAAGGTAGTGAAATAGTAATCATCATGACAATCTGAGTTCGAATCCTAGCGTATGCTGCTTATATTTATTTAGCACTAATACTTCTGAGAAAGGCATGAATACATTTATCCCTGTATTCCATATATGTACTAAATAAAAGTAGAAGGTATTGAAATAGTAATCAACATGGACAAAACAATCAACTGAGTTCGAATTCTGGCAGAGACTACATCTATTCATTTAGCCCTAACACCATTATGAAAGGCGTGAATCCACCTCTCCCTGCATTCTATATATGTACTAAGTCGCACACACCAATCTCGGTGCGACTATTCAAGAAAAACGGCCGATTTTGGCAAATCGAAAAGGTGTCATTTTTCACCGCGACAAGGCGAGACCACATGTTGCAAAACCGACCTTCCAGAGCACCCATCGTATTCTCCTGATTTGGCTTTTGTGGATTTTCATTTGTTTCGATCTCTACAGAACAATTTTAATGACAAAAGATTTTTTTAAAGCTTTTCACCACAAGCAACGCTGGAAGCCATTAGCACGCAAGGGGTTACAGAAGATTTGGAGCGAGAGCAGATAGGAGTGATAGAGGAAAGAATGTGGAGAAGGATAGTGGATAGATCAAGGCAAGGGGTTACAGAAGATTTGGAGCGAGAGCGGATAGGAGTGAAAGAGGAAAGGATGTGGAGAAGGATAGTGGATAGATCAAGGGGCCACAGAAGATTTGTAGCGAGAGCAGATAGGAGTGTTAGAGGAAAGGATGTGGAGAAGGATAGTGGATAGAGATGTCAATTGACGTTACATTTGAATAGTTGGAGATTATAGTTGTCAGGGAAACAGGAATAAGGAAGGGAGTTCCACAGGCGAGAGGTGCGAGATATGAAGCTATTAGAGTAGAAGAGACGTCTACATTTAACAGTTTCAACAGTGAAAGGGTTTTTGTTTTTGAGGCGTTAAAGTCAACCAGCCAGTTCCTGCCCCAGTTCACAACCGATTGGAGGTCCTTTTCGAGACGAACTGCCAGGTTAAATTTTTCAGCGACATTAGATTTGTTTTTGAGGTAGGAGTAAATTGTGGTGTCATCCGCGTAGATGCCAACTTGGGCATCTATGGCGTCAGGAAGATCGTTTATGAATATAAGGAACAGAGTAGGGCCTTGAGGAACACCTGCGTTCGTGGGATAGGAGCTGCAGGAGAATCCGTTGAGAACGACCTTCAATTCACGGTTTGACAGGAATGATTGTATTAGGTCAAACAATCGACCTGTAATACCATAATCATATACCATAATGGTAATACCATAACCCCGAAGCTTGCGAAGAAGGCCGGCATGCCAAACCCTATCAAACGCTTTGGAGATGTCTAGGGCCACAGCACGAGCTTCACCGTTATTATGAAGAGCTTGGTAGACAAATTCAGTGATGGCTGTAAGCGCATCAGCTGTAGCGGAAACCATATTGCTTGTCTGAGAGCAGATCATGGGATATAAGGTGATTAACCACTTCGGTGTTGATAAGGGCTTCGAAGACTTTGCCGAAGAGGGGTAGGAGACTGATAGGACAGCAATTAGAAGGGTCGGAGGGGTCGCCAGAGTTCTTAAAGACAGGAACAATGGATGAGAACTTCCAGCACTCAGGAATACAAGACTCCTTGAGGCAGTAGTTGTATAATTTAGAGAGGGCGGGCGCCAATTCAGGTGGCGCATTTCTTCAGGACAATGGCTGGTATCCCATCTGCACCACTAGCCTTGTGGGGGTCTAAATTAGAGATAATGCCCAATACCAATGACTGGGATATATGAGTAACTCGCTCAAAAGGGGCTCAGTTCTGAGAGGGAAATCGGGTATGGGTACACCGGAAGAGTCAAACGTTGAATTAGAAGAAAATTTCCGAGCAAAGCATTCAGCCTTGTCGGCAGAGATGGTCAGGACCTCAAACAGGTTGAACAGGGGAGGTATAGTGGGTTTTCTATTGTTCAGAACGCTCTTGCAAAGACGTCAATATTCTTTGGAGCCCAATTTGCGAGATGCAATACGTTCCTTCATCCGAGCAGCAAATAGTGACTTAGATTCGTTGAGGACACGCTTACACTCATTACGGGCGGAGGAAAGAGACGTCTATTGCAGTCGGACATATCACTACGAAATAGGTGGAAGAAGTGGTTCCTGTGGGCAATGGCGGCTGATCAAGCAGCGGAGAAGGGGAGGAGCGCGGTTTGACCTTAAATTTCCTTGAGGGGATGAAAGCGTCAATTCCAGCTTTAACCCAGGATGAGACCTCTGAAGCACATTCTTGAACGGGGAGCTTAAATACAGCATCCCAGGGGACATCGCAGAGGAAATCACGGAACGAGTCCCAGTCAGATCGTTGATAACAGAACGAGGTTCTGGTGGTAGGAGGCTCTTTACAGGGGGTGGGGTTGAAGGAGATGATAACAGACACTACAGCATGATCGGAGCTACTAAGAGGGCAGAGCAGCATTGGCGCTACAAGACTCGGGGATGGAGGTAAAACACAGGCCGAGAAGAGAGGCCTTACCGTCCCGGTTGTAAGCAAAACGAGTGGGGAAATCAACTATATGCGTGAGGGATTGAGAAACTGAAAAGTTAAGAGTATGAATGCCTGCGAGGTCAGTAGTAGCATTCTTAAGCCACTTATTGTGATGGGCGTTAAAATCGCCAAACACAAATATGTGAGCGAACGGATGGAGAGAGAGAGCTTTGGCTATGCTGTCAGAAATGATATCAAGTATTCCACAGTCCTGAGAGGATGGAGAGCGATAGAGGAAGAAGAGATAGCTTACAGCATTGAGAAGAGATAACCGGAGACACATGTACAAATGGTCCGGCGATTCGAGAGAGCACTCTCTAGCCAGAGGGAGATGGTTCTTGAAGTAGACACCAAGACCATGCATGTGGGTTAGAGAGTCTTTTCTGAGGAGAGGAAGGTAGCCGGGGATCGAGAGATCAGAGGAGGGGATAGATGAGTCAAGATTGGTCTCACACAGAGCCAGTATATCCGAGCAGTTTGCAGTGAGGAAAGATTCCACACTGCAGAAATTGGTTCTAATGCCACGGATGTTGGAGAACGAAATGTTGAGGGGCTTAGGTGATTTTTGAAGGGCTGGTTTAGGTTTACTTTTTCGATCTTTGTATGTCATCATGCGGAATTATGTTTGGAAGATGAGAAGGCCCGAGGTAAAAGAAGCCGACGGTTATCGACCGTGACGTGGACAGAGAGAATTTGGCACATCCTGCATCATAATGTGGCCTCAGGGTTACCCGCCGGAGGTGACTTCAGGGACACCTATCCATGCACGACATGGCACTACAGACACCCCGATATTATACAACTGTTGATCAGAGCAGCCGCTCAAGACGCTACGCAAGTGTTAGGACTCCTAACTACCAGTCGGGAACAGCAACCAAGGAACTGTCAACCGTGTACCCTCAGAATGAAGAAGTAATGCTACAGACTGCACACATCACGGGAGACACACAGCAGCACTAGTACAGAGAGAGAGAGAGAGAGGGAGAGAGAGGGAGAGAGAGAGTGAGTTCTGGGTACCCCTTCCTAAACAAGAAATAAGGTGTGAGCCTCTACTCATGTCCAAGAGAAGGGGGAGGAGTGTTGACCGGGCAGTAGGAAAGCCTACCTACTCCTATTACATAAAACACATACAATAACGACAAGAACAACAAAAACATTAGAGCGGGAGGTAGTTGGCATAGACTCTGGGCTGACACTAGATGTGTGTATGGGGGATACGAATGGCATATTGTTTGTATTTTGCCCATTTACAACACTTGACACTAAGTTTTAACTTAGTATAAGTCCCATTGTCCAATATTAAAAAAAAGGCTCATGCCAGCAAGTGTTCGTAGTCGTCTACTTTATTTCGCATGTTCAAGTTTCAATGAACGCAGAGCTGGGGGAGGGAGGGTCAAACGGGCACCCCCCCCCACCACCACCAACAGTGGGCTTGGGGTACTTGCATTCAATAAAAAATTAAAATCAACAGGGAGAAAGAAACGGTCAGACAATTCTACGTCGAAACAATATTTTTATCTAGTAAGCTGAAGAAACGGCCAACTAGAAGAACATGGAAAGTAGTGACGACACATAAACTTAATTCTCAAAGACTTTGTCCCTTCTATAGCTTCAAAGACGGATTTCTAACTAACTAAACGAAAATGCAGGCTTACAAATTAGGTTAGAATAGATAGCACTAAAATAAATATGTTAGGAAAGCCAAACAGAACGAGGGTTAAAAAAAACAAAAACAAAACTAAAATCAGTCAAACGCTACCTGACAACCTTCCAACAAGTTTCTGCGAAATGATGACTATGTACTCGACTAATACATACTAGTTTTTTGTGAGTATGCCATATTTTTGTTTATATTTCTGAGATGAGATATTGTAGCTATTTACACTACTTACATTGTCCTATTTTGCTAGTGTCCTCATCTTTATTGTCATATTCACGACGTTTCGGCCGTTGTTGGCTCCGGCCTTCTTCAGGATTTCTCTCTATTTCTGAAATGAGGTATTGTAACTATTTATACTATTTAATTTGTTCGGACTGTTGTTCTCATCTTTGTTGTCATATACACGACGTTTCGCCGGATGAACGCACCGACCTTCTTCAGGATCTGTCCATATTTCTGAGATGAGGTATTGTAACTATTTACACTATTTAATTCGTTCGGACTGTTATCCTCGGCTTTATTGTTATATTCACGACGTTTCAGCCGTTGTACGCTCCGGCCTTCTTCAGGATCTGTCTATATTTGTGAGATGAGGTATTGTAACTATTTACACTATTTAATTCGTTCGAACTGTTATCCTCGTCTTTATTGTTATATTCACGACGTTTCGGCCGTTGTACACTCCGGCCTTCTTCAGAATCTGTCTATATTTGTGAGATGAAGTATTACACTATCTATATTGTTCGGAGTATTGTCCTTATCTTTGTTGTCATATTCATGACGTTTCGGCTGCTGTACGCTCCGGCCTTCTTCAGGTGATATACTTTAGAATTTCGAAGCGTACCCTTTATTTCGTCCACCGGGGTAGATTGTTCTTCTTCCACGTGCCATGCCTTTTCTGGATATCTCACTTTCAGTTATTGTCCTTTTATCACCTCAACTCTCCATGTTTTTGTTCACCTCTGCTGTAGCCAGGTATTGAACGCAAAACTCTTTGGGTCAAGTCAAAGGATTACTTCAACTAACGCTTTTATCCACTGACCTATGAGTTCTTGGTGGACGAAAGTCCAACGTATATCACCTGACGAAGGCCGGGGCGTACAGCGGCCGAAACGTAGTGAATATGACAATAAAGATTAGGGCAATAGTCCGAACCATGTTAATAGTGTAAATGTAAAATTTTGTTTTTAATTTTCTAATCGGGCACAAATTTTTACTATGATCTAATACATAGTTTTTTTAGTACTTTTCTTTTGTTTATAACGAATATTTCCTGTTTCTTAATACTTTGCTTAGCTTTTGGAAGGCATCTTTCGCCATCTCAATGGCAGAAAATAACACTCCGCAGATATTTAATTATTTACACTGGCTTCTTTTTGACGTATCCAATTCCTAGCTCTCATTTGATGCACTTCAGTAACACTTATCTTACGGTCTGAATCCGGCTATATATTCTTGACCTTGTGTCAGACTAAGTAAACAATTACCATAAATTAAATGTACTTGAAAATTGTTCTCGTCACACAGTCAAAACAAGCCATAAAATTAATTAAGAACGAAACAAAAAGAAAAAATAGAAAGCTGACATTTTTATAAGATTACTCACGACACCCACACTTCTCGAAAGAAAGCATTTGCTTTTTTTCAGCAATCTATACCATATTGGGGAAGTCTGGTTGGATAAAACTTAGTTAAAATTTGGCGTCGGGGAAAGTACAATTCAGAGGTGTAGACAAGTTAGAATAAACTATATTTACATATCACATGTACAACACATACTGGATCGGTTGTTCGTGAAAAGGTTGAGTCATTTGTATCATATTCAGCTTTCTGGGGGTCCAGATGCCAAGGAGTTGGCTGCCTAAGATGTAAAGCCAACTGGCTCATCTCTGCTTGTTAGAGTGCTTTGTTACTGGCTTGGGCTAATAACTAATTTAATCAAATGAGAAAGTCTCTTTTAATCGTTATTCTGTTGCTTCATAAATTATTTCAGAAGTCTTACATTTGGGCATTTTTTTTACAGGAACTGTTTACGAAAATATTTTTGGAGCCTAAATACCAAATATTAAATTTCCTTTCATGATGATTTCCTAGAGGCGAGGAAGATCTATTTAGTTTGAATATGTTATTCAGAAATTAGAAATATCTCTTTTTTATTTTCTGATGAATCTTAATTCTTCTTAAGTTAATGATTGAATAAGATCATGGCGAGCTCTCCGACAAGAAATTCCCCTACCGCATCGTTAAATATTTGAGCTTGACGACTTTAACAAAATAAGCCAAACTTCATCTTCTTTATGTACCGCATCTCCTCAGAACGTAGGCAATCATGGATCTCCACAACTTCCTGTATCTTGCAGCTCTAAAATAAATTTTGCCTTTTTTAAATTTCTCCTAAACTCCTTTCCGTCATCCATTTACTCAAGCCCACTAAGTATGTCATGCACGGTTTTCCATTGTTTCTCTCATCGTCAATCTGCCCTGTGAGTATCAGATTTTCCAAGTACTTTCTCCTCATTACATGCAACGGAAACCTCAATCGTCTTTTGCTGATGTTAAGTATAAGTTTACTTTCTGTTTTCATTTTCTCTAAAACTTCGTCGTAGCTCACATGTTCATGCCTTGCTATCCTCGGCATCCTTCTACAGAACCCCATCTTTGTCGCCTCGTCTCCTCTTCATGTGTGAGGAGATTGTCCAGCATTCACTGTCATAGAGGAGGATTGATATTACATAGCAGTTAAGCACTCTTTTCTTTGTATTCTCAGCATCCTTCTATAGAACCACATCTCTGTAGCCTCAAGTCTCCTCTTCATTTGTGAGGAAATTGTCCAGCATTCACTGCCATATAGGAGGATTGATATTACATAGCAGTTAAGCACTCTTTTCTTTGTATTCTCAGCATCCTTCTATAGAACCACATCTCTGTAGCCTCAAGTCTCTTCTTCATCTGTGAGGAGATTGTCCAGCATTCACTGCCATATAGGAGGATTGATATTACATAGCAGTTAAGCACTCTTTTCTTTGTATTCTCAGCATCCTTCTATTGAACCACATCTCTGTAGCCTCAAGTCTCCTCTTCATCTGTGAGGAGATTGTCCAGAATTCACTGCCATATAGGAGGATTGATATTACATAGCAGTTAAGCACTCTTTTCTTTGTATTCTCAGCATCCTTCTATAGAACCACATCTCTGTAGCCTCAAGTCTCTTCTTCATCTGTGAGGAGATTGTCCAGCATTCACTGCCATATAGGAGGATTGATATTACATAGCAGTTAAGCACTCTTTTCTTTGTATTCCCAGCATCCGTCTATAGAACCACATCTCTGTAGCCTCAAGTCTCCTCTTCATCTGTGAGGAGATTGTCCAGCATTCACTGCCATATAGGAGGATTGATATTACATAGCAGTTAAGCACTCTTTGCTTTGTATTCCCAGCATCCGTCTATAGAACCACATCTCTGTAGCCTCAAGTCTCCTCTTCATCTGTGAGGAGATTGTCCAGCATTCACTGCCATACAGGAGAACGGATGTCACGTAACAGTCAGTCCCTGATCCTATGTTTATGTTAATATGGCAATAACAATCATAAATATGAATGCTGGTCGTTATTTTAAGAAGTAAGGGGGTACAAATGAAACTTTGTAAATGAACGACTTTATCCATTTGATGAAACTGACGTTCAATACTTCTACTTTCCTTTATTTCTCACATAGACCAATTAGCGTCTCTGATATGTCTTCTCCGTCTTTCCCCGCGATCCAAAAGGAATAGTCCATTATTTACGAAGTATTGATAAAAGACATTAAACTACCTCCTCTTATATAATTCTTTTTTCCACTCTTCATTTTTCTTTTTTTTTTCTCAGTGAAACGAAATAGCGTCCCTGATATGTCTTTTCCGTCTTTCCCCGCAACGCTCTCATGCAGAATTACAATACAAATTATTTGAAAGAATGATAAGTTGGAATATCGATTATCATGTGTGTATTCCCGCTCCAATAATCCTTCCTGGCCATCTATTTGAAACTCTCTCTCTCTCTCTTTCTCTCACTCTCTCTCTCTCTCTCTCTCTCTCGTCCGCGAGCGGCTTTCGGCCATATCACGTTGAACCACCGTTTCCCGTACGTTCACCGAAGTTCAATAACTGCGAGCCTGATGACTACCTAGATGTCTTGCCGCTTGGGAATATCTGCTGCTCTAAGCTTGCACCTGCATGTGGTGTAATGGTTAACGGCCCGGAATCGGAGAGCCGAATTCCAATCCTAGTCGGGTACTTTATATTTACTTACGCGCAAATATCCTTAGGAAAGGGTATGAATTCACCTTTTCTCCCCTAACTATATATATATATATATATATATATATATATATATATATATATATATATATATATATATATATATGCTGATCCATGTGCAAGCTAACGGAGACAAGCACGCACACACGATATACAAAAATGGAAATAGATTTTTTGAGAGTCTCAGGGGTGATGTGGGGATAGGGGGCATCTATCGTCAACACATTTGTCATCGACACCTCTAAGACCAAAGTTAATGATTTTATTACCACTGAGGCAGAAATTCTCTTTTACCAACGGTCGAAAAATGAGATCAAGGCTCACTACAAATACAGAAAATAAACAATGAAACATTAAAAGAACATAAGGAAATTTTATTCCTTTAAAAACTGATTCCTTTAATTTGTCTGAAGAAGGTCACGAGGCCAGAAACCCGTGTAGGAAAATATGAAGAATAAACTATACCCTAAAACAAATCCACATTTTAACCAAAAACGTTTGCGATTTTTGTCCTTTTTTTAAATATACATTTTTCTCTCGTTGCAATTTTAACATTTTCCCTCTCTCTCTCTCTCTCTCTCTCTCTCTCTCTCTCTCTATATATATATATATATATATATATATATATAAAGAAAGAACAGTAAGATATATAATCCGGTGTTCTTATAGATATTTTTTTTTTACAAAATAGTGCTCAATGTAAATTTACAGAGCATTAATATTATAAATTAACTGATTTAAAATATGTTTTTTTTCGCTACACCGTAATAACCATGTTTCAAAAATGGAAGCTAAAAGCTTCGAATTTAATTTTGTTATTAAATTAAAGACATTAGTTCCATTTCCTCGTCACTACGAATTTTGGAGTAACTTATTTTTTTTTAATTTACAGTTTTAAACGCACGGCAAAGATTCATAATTGAGTGTTTCCAAGGATACAGAGAAGTTACTCCAAAATTCGCTTGACGAGGAAATGGAACTAATGTCTTTAATTTAATAACAAAATTAAATTCGAAGCTTTTAGCTTATATTTTTGAAACATGGTTATTACTGTGTAGCGAAAAAAAATATTTTAAATCAGTAAATTTATAATATATATATATATATATATATATATATATATATATATATATATATATATATAAGTGAATTGGACGGATAAATAGCTTTAATTGTCTTCCCAAACTAAAACAAACTATTAAATAAGCGACCTAAGCAAATCCTCGCAAATTTTTTTATTACGTTAATAAAACATTGAAAACTGAAAAGAATAAATAAATGTATAAAATAAAAAACGAAAATAAAAACAAGTAAAATAAATTAACCCAAATAAATAAACAAATAAGTAAATAAAGAAGCCACTTCTGCCTAAATAACCTCCAGAATGGACTACTCACAATGCATCACTGACCCATATATATAAATAGTTGAGAAAAAATCCAACACATGCGGCCTGATGATTGCGTCTAGCATGAAACAGTCTGTCGTCTCTGAGTGTTGACTTCAATGTTCACTTTTATATTTCTGATATTGAGTACTTTGTCCCATAAATATAGCACAACTTTTGACACATGTTTTGATGGATATTCATATTCGAGTAGAAGCCCTGTTTTTTTTAATTAAACACTATTTTTTGTCCAACTACATCTACCGACCTGAATATTCGAAAGCTTTTCTCGGAGGACGCATATTTTTCTGACAAGATTTCTCAGATATTCAGGCTGGTAGATGTAGTTGGATAAAAAAATATTGTTTAATTCAAAAACAGAAATTCTACTCGAATATGATTATCCACAAAAAATAAAGTTTAAGCAAAATAAATTAAACACCTCCCCCCCATATATATATATATATATATATTGGAACTATCGTTTCAAACTACTACCCCTGATGACTGGAAATTTTACTAAGAATCATCGATGTCGGGATAAAAATTAATAATTAAAAAGTTAAGTAATCTTTTCATATATATATATATATATATATATATATATATATATATATATATATATATAGTATAAAGTAAGACACATCACTCTGTTACTTGAACTATATACTTAGTTCATATCATATTAACTGAAAAACACTTATACAAGAAAATACGTGATTTACCAAATTACAAAATATATAAAAAATTCTCACTTTAAATATTTAAAATTTAGCGTTGCTATTTGCACGCTCCAACATCATATAACAGTTAACAAATAGCTCATACTTAAAAACATCTTTCGGTCGGATTAACACAAAAATTGTCTCCTAGTTTTGATTCCGATGGATAATAAAGCCTGACGATGATTGCGCGATGCATTCGAAAGTATACGAGCAGAAATAAAAAATAAAAACACACCACATCCATTGTATTTATTTATGAGGATCTCATCATTCGGAGGATTATCAGTAGTGGAATGCTTATGTTTGTCAATTAGCGAAGTGATTTCGTCAATAATCGCATTCAAATTGCTGATTAATTCAAGGTATGATTGACTCTTTGTAATATATATATATATTTGAAGACATTTATATTATGTTTAACGTTCTTTTTATAGATACAAGTATTTAAGCAAATGCTCTGTTTTATAATAAACAGTATTAAATAACATTTACCGGCCTGAATGTCATAGAAAATTTTCGCTCTCCGACAGGAATCGAACCTGTATCCTATACGGAACCATCATTTCGCGTGATGTGCCTTAACCGTTCGGCCACAGAGGAGCGTCCGGTTAGCAAGGTCGATTTTACTATCTTTAAACTTAAATCTTCCATGAATCTCTTCTATTCATATCTGCTCTAGCGTATCAAATGTAAACAAATGACAGGCCGGTAAAGGTTATTTAATACTGTTTATTATAAAACAGAGCATTTGCTTAAATACTTGTATCTATAAAAAGAACGTTAAACATAATATAAATGTCTTTAAATAAATTGTCGGACTATGTCCAATTCAAAAATATATGACGTCATTTGTTTACATTTGATGCACTGGAGCAGATATGAATAGAAGAGATTCATGGAAGATTTAAGTTTAAAGATAGTAAAATCGACCTTGCTAACCGGACGCTCCTCTGTGGCCGAACGGTTAAGGCACATCACGCGAAATGATGGTTCCGTATAGGATACAGGTTCGATTCCGGTCGGAGAGCGAAAATTTTCTATGAAAATTTCTCGGACATTCAGGCCGGTAAATGTTATTTAATACTGTTTATTATAAAACAGAGCATTTGCTTAAATACTTGTATCTATAAAAAGAACGTTAAACATAATATAAATGTCTTTAAATAAATTGTCGGACTATGTCCAATTCAAATATATATATATATATATTACCAATTTGTGACTTGTAGGGATAATTCCAAGGAGGATAATAATCCAGTGAGAGCTTAATGTAAACTAGAAATAATAATAATCCTAATAATAATAATAATAATAACAATAATAATTATGATAATAATCAAGAAGAAACCTTAAGGATTCATTTCGGTTATAATAACTAACGCCTCTATCCACTGTGCCATCTTTAAACAAACAAAAACGTATCAGTCTATAATTCTGAGATGAGGTATTATGAACACTCTTTTACATTGCACACATGGCACAGTGGATAAAGGCGTTAGTTAGATCCAGTGACAATACCCAAAGAGTGTGAGTTCAATACCCGGATAAGGCAGTGGAGAACTGTCAGAGGGAAATTAACAGGAGATAACTGATAACTGACATCTATTAAACATGGTACGTAGATCTAGAACAGTCTACCCCAGTGAGCGAAATAAAGGGTTCAGTTCGAAATTCCAACCACCTGAAGAAGACCGGAGCGTACAACGGCCGAAACGTTGTAATAAATATGGCAACAAAGACAAGGACAATAGTCCGAATAATGTAAATAGTTTACGTAATACCCCATCTCAGAAATATAGACAGATACTGAAAGGCCGAAACCTTGTAATAAATATGGCAACAAAGATGACGACAATAGTCCGAATAATGTAAATAGTGTACATAATAGCTCATCTCAGAAATATAGACAGATACTGAAAGACCGAAACCTTGTAATAAATATGGCAACAAAGATGACGACAATAGTCCGAATAATGTAAATAGTTTACGTAATACCCCATCTCAGAAATATAGACAGATACTGAAAGGCCGAAACCTTGTAATAAATATGGCAACAAAGATGAGGACAATAGTCCGAATAATGTAAATAGTGTACATAATAGCTCATCTCAGAAATATAGACAGATACTGAAAGACCGAAACCTTGTAATAAATATGGCGACAAAGATGAGGACAATAGTCCGAATAATATAAATAATGTACATAATACCTCATCTCAGAAATATAGACAGATACTTTCTGTCTTTCTTTTATATTCTTTCTGTTTTCTTTCGTTCTTTTTCTTTCTTTGTTTTTTTCTTTTTTCTGTGTATTTTTGTTTCTTTTTCTTCTCATTAGCGGACCAATAGGAGGAGAGTGGTCCGTTAAAAACGATTGTCCGTAGATGGGAAGGGATTATTTTTGAGTTATAAACCGCTATAGTAGCTACCGTAAGCTGTGATGATAATGTATATACTATACACATGTATATATGGCATAAATAACGATATACTTAATATAGATATATTAATCGAAATAACAAAAAATAATAGATTTCTCACAGCTGATTTCTCACCTACGCGCTAATGTATCGTACTTTCCGTTCTTGTTTACAGTTGAAAGCACCGCCATCGTCGCCGATTGGTCACTTTGAGAAGTTATACGACTCTTTTCGTTAAGCCTGCAAATTTTGAAATACATCGTTGACGATTTTCAATTTTTATTTTGCCTGCAGATTTTGTCGGTTGTATCCGAAGTCCGTTGATGGAAGGTCTGTAGATGAGAGGTTTGTCTCTCTCTCTCTCTCTCTCTCTCTCTCTATATATATATATATATATATATATATATATATATATATATATATATATATACAGTGTAACCCAGATATAAGATAGTTGTCGGGACCGGAGAATAAGTCTCTTATATCCGGGTTCTCTTATATCCGGGTTTGGTCTATTATATATACATTAACACAGGCTCTAATTTGGGACCAGAGAAAATCGCTCTTATACCCGGGTTTCTCCTATATCCGGGTTACACTATATATATATATATATATATATATATATATATATATATATATATATATATATACATATATATATATATATATATTGATGCATGTTTCATTAAATAATATAGATTTGTCTATTTATTTTATGTAAATTCTTTTCTTATCGTCTGATAAGCTTAATAACATTATCATTAAAGGAAGAAAGAAAATCACAATATTGATAC
Organism: Acanthosepion esculentum; assembly: GCA_964036315.1. NCBI lineage: Eukaryota > Metazoa > Mollusca > Cephalopoda > Sepiida > Sepiidae > Acanthosepion > Acanthosepion esculentum. Next base: position 86,348,485 of record OZ038495.1, read on the forward strand.
ATATTTTTTTATTCATACCAACAGCTTCCCATACTTAATACTTCTCGTTTTCACTCTCGCGTGGTCATGTGTGACGTCATGAGATTCGGCGTGATCTTCGCTTCCAGCGTCACGTTTGCACGAGTTTGTCGTTGCTTGGAAATCTTCCATGTAAACAAAAACAGACTATTATTATTGTATTGTCCTGTATTGTTTAATATATTCTAATGTTATTTTTACCTTTGATAATGGCTTATGTAAGCCGAAAGCTGAGATAGGTTTACAAAATATGTATCAATATTGTGATTTTCTTTCTTCGTTTAATGATAATGTTATTAAGCTTATTAGACGATATGAAAGGAATTTACATAAAATGATAAATTCAAATCATTGTACTTCATATATATATATATATATATATATATATATATATATATATATATATATATATACACAACAAAACAGAACATATTGTTAGTATGCATTTCTACTTTACCATATATCTGTAAGTCTATATCTATATATTTATATCTCTCTATATATATTTATATGTATATCGGGTGAAATTCTTCACCATATATATATATATATATATATATATATATATATATATATATATATGGTGTGCGATAGAAAAATTGTCGCCATTTTATATTTTTAATTTCGCGTATTATTTGTTTTTGATTTTGTTCTCTGCACAATATACTAGGGTCAGTTTGATGTGTTTAATGCTGATTACGAAGATGTTTTGAGAGATCATTCGTGATGGCGACATTATGCCCCCATTTGTCTTACCGCAGAACCCCAGACTCAACACGGGAGATAACATCAAGTGACTTGAAGTCGTAGTGTTGACCTGGGTCAATAGGCTGTCAGACTATTTCTGCGACCGCATCCCACCTTACACCTAACTCCCCAGATTGTAACCCCCTTTGATTATTATGTGTATGGCGCAGTTGAGCAAGAGACCAACAAACTCCTTGTATCACCAAGGATGAACTGAAATCAAGGATGGTGGCAGTATTCTCCAAGTACAACACGCAGACCGTCCAGAAGAGTGGCGGGCGTTTCCAAAATCGCCTGGGGGCCGTGGTTGAAGACTATGGCGATTTTAAATGCGTGTTAACAATGTCTTGTTTTGTTCTACTAATTTAATATATGCACACACACGCTTTGATCCCAAAATGGATATTTACTTGACCCCCCCCCACACACACTGAGTCAGGTTGTGACACAAGGTCAGTTTTTAATGTGGGGACGCGAGTGTTTTCACTCGGGCCGCTGGTCTAAACTGGTCTTAGCTTGTTCATGCTGGTCTAAGCTAGTCATAGCTGTGATACTACCAGCGCAGGGATGGATCCCTGTAACCGACAAGTATCCGAATGCGTATACCACTCCAAAGAGGGGTTTACACCTACTAATGTAATAGGTATTTACTTGACACCCCCACAGAGTCAGGTTGTGACACAAGGTCGGTTTTTAATGTGGGGACCCGAGTGTTTTCACCCGGGCCGCTGGTTTTAGCTGGTCATAGCTTGGCCAAGCTGGTCAGAGCTAGTCATAGCTGGTCTTAGCTTGTCCAAGCTGGTCATAGCTAGTCAGACAGGAGCCGGTCCAAGCTAGTCGGAGCCATGATACTACCAGCGCAGGTAAATATCAAGTGATCGAATCTCAGCCAAAAGGGCGATAAAGCGAGCGATCTAAGAACAGATACTACACTTGGTATCTACTTGACCCCCCACTGAGTCAGGTTGTGGTCTTAGCTTGTCCAAGCTGATCAGAGCTGGTCACAGCTAGTCACAGCTGGTCTTGGCTGGTCTTAGCTGGTCCTAGCTTGTCCAAGCTGGTCAGAGCTGGTCAAAGCTGGTCATAGCTAGACGTAGCCGCGATACTAACCAGTGCAGGGACGAATCCCTGTGCCAGGCATGTATCTGCGATCGAATCTCAGCCAAAAGGCGATCATTAAGCGAGCGATCTGAGAACAGATACTACACTTGGTACCTACTTGAGTCCAGAGAGAGAGAGAGAGAGAGAGAGAGAGAGAGAGAGAGAGAGAGAGAGAGAATTACGGCTTCACGTACAGAGACTTGTACATATTCTTTCTACTAACCCGCATTCCTGGACTACTAATCTTTACTTCAAGTCTGTATTCTTACGTTTAATACACTTATTTTTCTATCTCAATTACTGGCGTTGTTTATTTATTTGTGCAGGATTCCATTACCGGAATCCACAACAATAATTTTAAAAATAACATTTTTATAGACTTCTTTAATTTCAAGCTCGGCGACCGTAATTACGGTCTTATTTTCTGCAGCGTTCGTAGTAACCATTGTTGTCCTCTGCCACTTCGAATTACTTCAAATTAATCTAGTGTAGCCGAAACATATTTTTTACGGGATTATCTAGATAATTAAATAAAAATAATCTGGTTAATTGGATTCACTTAAAACTGTTCTGAATTATTTAAACAGGTGAAAAACAGCTCACTGAATTAATTATTTTTAATAATAATGATCTACCTTATCTACATTGTTCGAACTGCTGTCCTCATCTTTATTGAGACAAATGAGAATATCTCAATAAAGATGAGGACAACAGTCCGAACAATGTAAATCACTATCATCAACAATAATTAATTCAGTGACCTGTTTTTCACTTGTTTAAATAAGTGCGGGGCATGAAGGGTAGATCGCCTTGTTTCACGCCTCTTTAACGTAACTATCCATTTTTTGGGGGGTTCACATTTTTTTGAACTCACACCTATTTGGGTCAATCACTGGATCTAATCAAGGTGTGGATCATGTGTACTTGAAGACTTATTAGACAAGTATATGAATTTTTGGGACTTATAAACTTAATGACTCAGTAACCATTTTTACCAGAGCTCATATTGCAATTTTGCTGTTATTATTGCTTTTCTCTAGCACTCCGTATTACTGGTTGTCATATTGTATTCATTTCTATGCTTGGTCGGCTCAGGAGATTTTTATGGCATAGCATATGTGCTGATTCCTTAAGTTTTCGTATTTTCTATCTATTATTTCAACCTCATCCCTCGGGGGGGGGGGTGATCTTCCTTTTCCCTCCATATATGATCAGCTACGTCTGACTTTTCTATTTCCCCTCGTGTTACGACTTTACGATGTTTTTGCGGTCCTACTTTAAGAGGGTAGCCTGTTTCTTCTTTATATTTCTTACCACAGCTGCATGTGATGGCGTATACACAGTCCTTAGTCATGTTTTCCTCTAAGGTGTGGGGGAGGGCTTACTTGGAGGACCTAACTTGAACCACTTTTGAAGGTCGTTCTGATGTTATATGGACCACACGTCTTTGTAATTTTTCCGATAATCTCTTCACATAGGGTAGGCATACCGAAGCTATTTTCTGAGTGTTGTTGTCGAATTGTACTTTTCTATCCCACTTTGTCGAAGCTTCTGCCATGTACCCAGGGTAGTTGTGAACATGACAATAAAGATGAGGACAACATAGCGGACAATGTAAACGATGCAAATTATAACCCTACCTCATCTCAGAAATATAGACATAATGATAATAATATAAACAGAAAATTATTCAAATATTTCTTATGTTCAGTTCTATGTAGCTATGACTAGAATGCTAAATTAATTTATTTCTTACGGTTTATCAACCCCTTTGTGGGTTATTTAAAATTGAAACATATTTGGGATTGTAAGAATAATCCTTCTTTTGCCAAAAAATATTGTATCACCATTTTTTGGAGGTGACAGTTTTTTTTTCCAGATACAACCTTATTATCGTAGATTGCTGCGTACAGGTCGACCTGACGTACACGTCGATCTCAAGGTTTTTAGTTTAAAATTTTGAGTTAGGCCGATACGTACAATATAGGCCGATCCCCAAACATACAGTAGGCTACTAGTGGCCCCAAACTTAGGCCTATCCGTAAATGAAGTTAGACTACAGTATACACTAACCTGTGCCCAAATTGCATAAGGTCAAGCCACTTACCTGTATACTGAGACAGTATTTACTATCCCCCCCCCACACGAGGGATGGATGTGGCACAAGGCCGAGTTTAAAGTGGGGTATTCCCGAGCCCGCAGGCTCGGCCAAAAAATACCCGTAGAGCCCGTATAAACGGGATCGGGTTGGTCAACCTTCCCAAACGAGGCTGTACTCTTCGGCGGAGCCTCGTCCGGGTTCCTCTCTGCTCAGAGGCAGAGAGTTCGACCGTCTAACAGAGAAGACGTCGCCGTCTACTCTGTTGCCTGTATACTGAGACTTTAACCGTAATATCATTCGATAGGTGTTGTATAGCAAAGAGCCTACAATACACACTGGTAGGTACTGTATATTGTATGGGTATAACTTGCGAACATTTAAAATTCTACTTATAAACACATCAAAGTCAACTTCTATGAAATATTAATACCGTAGATTACACATTATACTAGATGGTTTTTTGATAGTAGTTACGTATCTTATGTTATTACAAAACACAGTATCATGCATCCGCCATTTGCAACAGTGATGTTAGAGTAACAACCAGTGACGTCACCAACTTCGTGTGGGGAACTACGAAACTGTGGGTCCGTTACACTATCGGCGCTCAGGTCAGACTCACATGAATTTAATGATTCCCCAATTATTTTAAATGTTTTTAAATTCGCATGGTATGTTAGTTAACGTTTTAATTATCAGTGCAATATGCTAGCTTTCATGTAACCTTTAAAATAATGTTGTACTAGACTTAAACATTCACGGTATGCGTATATTCAATAAACTGTCATTATGTGTCATTAAACTGTCATTACTATCATGAAATTGCGTAGACGACACGCAAATCATACATAATTGCCTGAATGGCCGTCTGAGTTAAACGGCGTTTCGATTTGTGTTTACACTTCGTATATTGCGTTAATAGAATAATGAATTTGTGTTACTATTTTATTATTTTATATTCATTTTCTGTTTCAATGTGTCAAATATGTTCACCAAACACATGTTTTGGTGGAATATATTCGTGGCAGCTTGCTAGAGGTACGATAAGTTGTATACATTAATTGTTAGGGGTACTGTCCCACTTGTCCACAACTCGCTGGTAAAGGTCTGCATTTTATTCTCGCCGTGTACAGAGCAACCTCGGTTCTCGGACGACTCACGTGACGGACAAATCGGTTTTTGAACAGAAAATTCGAGATGAAAATGCCTCGGTTATCGAACAAATTTTAATACCGTAGATTACACATCATACCAGGGAGTTTTTGATAAAACTGCTACATATCGTATGTCATTGTAAAACACACTATCACTCAGTAACCCTTAAAATAATTATACATTTACAATATGGCCGATTGGTTAGAAGGTTCGCTTTTCGAATCTCACCAGGGTCGATTTGTCAGGAAGGAGATGTCCTGATGTTATTGGATTGGCTCGAGGTCGATCCTAGTGTACGGCAACTTTGGAAAGCGTCTGAAAACCATACCACGAGTTGGCCCAACCCTTGTGAGTGAAATTGGGTAGATGGAACACGATAGCTGTGCCACAAGTCATCTTGGCCGAGGGCTTGAGCGTGCTGGCCTTGTTAAATTGGTGATCACGCTAGATACGCCCTCTCCCAGATATTGTAATTAAGGTCTGCTCAGCATAGTTGTAGCATAAACCACAGGTGGGTTGTTTGGGTGTTGAGCAAACACAAACGTGCCTGAGCGAACGTCAGCAATAGGAATTGGCTAGCCATCCTAGTAGACGGGTATCCTCGAATACGAGTGGCCAGTTATTATTATATTCAATAAACTCCCTGAGTTAAACGGCGATTCGTTCAGTGTTTGCACTTCGTGTATCAGCGGTTTGACGCGATGTGTGTTGTAGAGTTAATAGAATAGCGAATTTGTGTTACTATTTTATTGTTATATATTCATTTCTGTGTTAATATGACAAATATGTTCACCAAACACAAATTTTGGTGGGATATATTTGTGGCAGCCTGCTGGGTGTGCGGTAAGTGGTGTAAAGTTATTGTTAGGAGTGCTTGTCCCACTTGTTTACAACTGGGTGGCAAAGGTCGGCATTTTACACCCGACATATACAGAACGACCTCGGTTCTCGAACGTCTCAAATGAGGAACAAATCGGTTTAATGAGTCTCTATACATTTAAATGTTTTAAAATTGCATTGTATTCTAGAGTTAAGATTTTAATCATCAATGTAATATAATAAATTTCAAGTGACCTTTAAAATAATGTTATACCACAACTGCACAGTTATTATACTTTTATGATATGTGTATATTCAATAAACCATCATTATGTGTCCTCAAAATGTCATTAATATCATGATTTAATTTATATAATTTTTTAAAAATATTTCATGTATCGTAAATTGCGGCGTACAAGTCGACCTCAAAATATTTAGATCAAACTTCTGTGTTAGACATATAACTACCGTATAGTCCGACCCCCAGACATACGTTAAGCCATCAGTGTCCCAAAACTCAGACCTGCATGTAAATGAAGTTAGGCTACAATATACGTTAACCTGTAGTAAAAACTACCTAAAGTCATACTACATACCTGTATATTGAGACACCAACCGTTATATCTTGCTATACGCGTTGTATAACAACCTGCAACACACACCAGTAGATATTGGAGGATTTTAAAAATGTGATCATACATCGTTTTATTGTGAATAAAATAAAAATCTTTAAGCATTATTAATTTTTTTAAACTGTGAGTCCGTTACGCTATCGGCACTCAGTTTAAACTCTATCGGCACTCAGTCAATATCAGCTCCTATAAAATATTAGTACCGTAGATTACACATCTGACCAGGTAGTTGTTTGATAGTACTACTACGTATCGTATGGTAATGCAAAACACAGTATAACTAATCCACCATTTGCTTCAGTGATGTAAAGGAACAACCAGAGACACCACCAACCCCATGTGGCGAACTACTAAACTGTGAGTCCGTTACGCTATCAACACTCAGTTTAAACTCTATCGGCACTCAGGTCATGCTTTTGATAAGACTCTATATACTTAAATGTTTTAAAATTGCATTGTATTCTAGAGTTAAGATTTTAATCATCAATGTAATATAATAAATTTCAAGTGTCCTCTAAAATAATGTTGTACCATAACTGTTTTGGTAAAACGCATATTCGGTAACACGCGTATTCGGTAAAATGCGTTTTCGGTAAAACGCGTATTCGGTAACACATTCGAGTTAAGAGAAATTCAATTACTACTTACTTTTGTTTGTTCGTCGGACGTGTATTCTGTAAAACGCATATTCAGTAAATCCCTTTTATGATATGTGTATATTCAATAAACTGCCATTATGTGTCATCAAACTGTCATTACTATCATGAAATTGCTGAGATCACACGCTAATATGCCCGCCTAAATTAAACGCCGCTTCGATCTATGTTTACACTTAGTGTATCAGCGGTTTGACGCGATGTGTGCTGTAGCGTTAATAGAATAATGAATTTGTGATACTGATTTATTGCTTTATGTTAATTTGCATGTCAATATGGTAATATTATGTTAGCATATGTGCTTAATATGCTAATTATATTCACTAAAACACAAGTGGGACATATTTGTGGCAGCCTGCTGGGGGTGCGGTAAGTGGTGTAAAGTTATTATTATAACTATTATGCATTATTATGCTTGTCCCACTTGTATACAACTCGCTGGTAAAGACTTGCATTTTATACCCGCCATATAAATCGACAGATAGTTTTGGCTTGGTTTAGTTTGTTTTACGGCATATCAACACTTCAATGGGTCATTTAAAGCCGACAAGATTTTTATTGCTCGTAATTTTTTTCCAAAAATGTGTTGTTGGTATTAAAACCTATTTTTACACTTCCATAGTATGTTGACCTCACTTTTGGGGTTAACTATTTGCCCATAGCTGGGTCCCTAACAGGTTCAGGGCGGATATGGGAACAACAGCAATTAGAGGATGGTTCCACGCTCCTCAAAACCTCTTGATCAGAGGCCTTGCTGCCGGATGTAGTTTATTGTCATACCCAGGATAACCTAGTTTTGGAAAGATAGTTTAAGACTAGACTTGTACACTTCGATTTACGGTATTTAACCCATAGCCAGAGGAAGAAATGGATTTATACATTGCCAAAGGAAATGTGCGTAGGTGAATGCGACTATTTTATTGAGTTAAGAGAAATTCAATTACTACTTAGTTTTGTCTGTTCGTCGGACGTGTATTCGGTAGAACGCGCATTCGGTGAAACCTGCATTCGGTAAAACGGGTATTCGGTAAAATGTGTATTCGGTAAAACGTGTATTTGGTAAAACGCGTATTCGGTAAAACGCATATTCAGTGAAACCTGTATTCGGCAAAACGCATATTCGGTAAAACGCGTATTCGGTAAAACGTGTATTCGGTAAAACGCGTATTCGGTAAAACCCGTGTTTAGTAAAACGAATATTCGGTGAAACGTGTATTCGGTTAAACGTGCATTCGGTAAAACTTGTATTCGGTAAATCGCGTATTTGGTAAAACTTGTATTTGGTAAAACGCATATTCGGTGAAACGTATAATCCCTACAACGTTAATTTGGTAAAACGCGTATTCAGTAACACGCGTATTCGGTAAAATGTGTATTCGGTAAAACGCGTATTCGATAACACATTCGAGTTAAGAGAAATTCAATTACTACTTACTTTTGTTTGTTCGTCGGACGTGTATTCGGTAAAACGCATATTCGGTAAAACGCGTATTCGGTAAAACGTGTATTCGGTAAAACGCATATTCGGTGAAACCTGTATCCGGTAAAACTCATTTTCGGTAAAACGTGTATTTGGTAAAACAGTATTCGGTAAAACCTGTATTTGGTAAAACACATATTTGGTGAAACGTATATTCGCTAAAACGTGTATTTGGTAGAACGCGTATTCGCTAAAACTTGTATTTGGTAAAACTTGTATTCGGTAAAACGCGTATTTGGTAAAACGTGTATTTGGTAAAACGTCTATTCGGTAAAACGTCTATTCGGTAAAACGTGTGGATTGTTTATTTTGGAGTGGGGGAGGGTTGATTCAGGGCAGTTGTAGCCATGCGATAGTGACAGGAATATCTTCTCCGACCCCCGTTAACTTTGAATCCAAAGCCTTTATTTTGTTCTTGAGCTGTTTTGTCTCCGTAAAGATGAAAGTTTTCTTTGTTGATAACCAAATGTTCGTTTTTTTTTGTTTTTATTTCACCAATTCTTATTTCTTTTTCTTCGCCTGTCTAGCCTCAGATAACTTTCTTTTTTTTTTATCTTCTGACCCAAATTAAAGCACTCAATATCAACATTGGATCGGTGCATCTCCGACTCTCCCAACTGGTTCTCCTTAAATAAGTAATGGCGGTATAAACAGTCGTCATGGTTACGGGATGGATGGGTTGCCTAAAGAGACAGGGATGGTGAGATGAATGCTTGATTCACAGTAAAACCTCTTTTCCTTCCGTCTTTTAAATGGTCAGATTGAAAAACAAAACAAAAACAAAAAAATCTTTCTGTTCAAAATGGATGATATTAATAAAAAATCTCATTATTCAAAGATATTAAAGGAGATGTTTTAGATCTCCCTCTCTCTCTCTCTCTATATATATATATGTCTATATCTATATCTATATATATATATATATATATATATATATATATATATATATATATATATATATAGGTAGAACGACACAGCGTTTGGACGCTAGAATTAAACAGCACGTGCCTGCGAAAATATTGAATAAAAATTTTTCGTTGGGTGATTCCATTCGGAATACGTATGGATTGTCGATTGCGGATCATTTCATAAATAATCCTACTTGTGCGTTGGATTTCAGTGTGACCTGGTTTTCTGTTTTGGCCAGGGCACACTCAGTATTCCATCTCAGGGTGTTGGAGACGCTGTACATCAGGTCCAGGCGACCGTCTCTTTGCAAAGAAAGCGGCTGTTTGCTTGGGCTTGCAGTGCTGAGTCTCTATCATCTTTGGTGGTATTACTTTTTTATATATATATATATACTTTTTTTTTCTTCCCTGCCCATTTATTCATGTCATCCATTACAGACAATTCGTTCTTCATAATTTCTATTCCCCGTTAACAGTTCTGATGAGAGGGGACGAAACCGGTTAGCTGGTGTTTTTATTTTAAATCTATCATGGCCTTTAATAAAAAAAATTGTTTTTTATGCCTTAATACGCTTTTGTACCGTTGCAAATATATTTAAATATATATATATATATATATATATGTGTGTGTGTGTGTGTGTGTGTGTGTGTGTGTGTGTGTGTGTGTGTGTGTGTGTATGTGTGTGGATATATATCGCACATATGGTGCCGGTGTTAATAAAACAGTGCTCGATGTAATATACCAGTGCTATTAAGTATATATTAATAATTTAAATATACATATTATCTCTCACCGGCAGCACGACTCGGAGTTTCATGCACAATGCAATGGTCAGGTGCTGAATATAGACAGATCTATATTATACAAGGATTACAGTTTTTTTTATTTAAAAAAATACTTTGCATTTAAAATAAACAGGTTTATATTTTATATATATGTATAAAAATACGCGACCACGGTTTCGTCCTGACGGTCTCTTCGGGCGATACATTTAAAATGGACACTTTAACGCTCTCCTTTTCCCCTTCCCTACCCATTACACCCAATGTACTGTCTTTCAATCATCATACGCCTATTATTTTTTGGAAGCGTCCGTCAGGTCGAAACCGTGGTTGCGTATTTTAATTGACCTCCTGATTTTCAAACTTAAAAGATCTATATGTTATTTTTATTTATGTTTTTTCTCAGGTGTATTGAGAAGTTTTTAATACTACTGTTCCCTGATTCAGCTCTTACTATTAACCTTATAAAATATATAAATTTTTTTGAAAGTTGTGAATATTATATATATATATATATATATATATATATATATATATATATATATATATATATATACATACACACAGTGTAACTCGGATATAAGAGAAACTCGGATATAAGAGAAACTCAGATATAAGAGAGATTTTATCTGGTCCCAAATTAGAGCCTGTGTTAATAAAACAAAATAGACCAAACCCGGATATAAGAGAAACCCGGATATAAGATACTTCTTCTCCGGTCCCGACAACTCTCTTATATCCGGGTTACACTGTATATATATATAGTGCTCAATATAGTAACGTTTATAGATATAGACTGATGGACACAAGAATCATCACTGCATGGTGACCCAGTCTCACGCTTCTGTACAATCTTCAAAGCAATCGTCGCAACTCATTTAGCAGGCTGTATATATAGGTCTGTGGGGGACTAAGGAAAGCGGAGAAATAGTACGCTTTTTAGTGCTCATACTGAGGATTATTAAATATATTTTATATATAGTCTGTTAAAGGAGTAATGATATTAGGATAGAAGTTTTCATTAAGCTGGAAAGCTTATAAACACTGTCCAGTATTGTTTCCTATATCCATATTGTCTCTATCTGTCTGTCTGCCGGTCTATCTGTCTGTCTGTCTGTCTTTCTGTCTGTCTTTCTGTCTGTCTCTCTCGATATATATATATATATATATATATATATATATTCTAGCCAGAGGCAATCGGACGTCTAGCCACACTAATGAGCTGTGATACAGCGAAACAGTCTGTCTGTGGATGACAATATATATGCTCCTGAAAAATGTATTTCGGTTTTGCTCTCTGGGGAGGATGTGTGGGTTTGTAAACAGTGACTATTACGGCTAATAATGCAAGACTGACTCTTCGGTAAATCGAATCGAGTTCTCTCAGTCACTGTGTGTTTATCTAAAAATAAATACGCTTAAATTCACCTTCTTCTCTGCCGTGAGCCAACGGCTTCAGGATAAAATTTCCGACTGACGCTAATTCAGCCGGTTTTCGATTCTAGCCAGAGGCAACCGAACGTCTAGCCACACCGATGAGCTGTGATACAGCGAAACAGTCTGTCTGTGGATGACAATATATATATATATATATATATATATATATATATATATATATATATATATATATATATATATATATATATATAATTGGAAGCAGACTGACAAAGTACTGCGATTAAAGTTTCTATTTAATTGTTCTGGATGTAAAATGTGTAAAAATTGCCCGCTTTTCTTTTAAGAAAACACGAACATGAAACAGACGCTAGTTAATAACGGTTTTCCGAACTACCTCATAAATCACCACCTTAGACTATTTCATTCCAAGGTAACCAGTAGCAACAAAGTCAAATAGACGTTAATTATAAGCAAGGTGTTCCTGATCAAACCAAATGTATAAGTAATTATATTGGACATACCACTACATGCCCATCTAGACGACTCACTTTACACCCATCTGATAATAGCTGAATAAAGACTCATTTAAATGCACGCGGAAACCTGCCAAACTCTATCTGTAACATACTCGTAAAAATACAAGTATAATAGCCTCGTCCACATGATAATAGCTAAAAAATAGCCGAAAGCGTTTGGATATATAGAATATTTTGACAATTTTTACACACTACATTAAAAAGAAAGAAGTCTGTAAAAATCAGAATAAAGTGATGTTTACGTTGATGCGACTACACATTCTCGCGAAAGAAAGCGGAGGCTGAGAATTTAAAATTAAATTTTTTTTTTTTATACATATGTTTTGGGTATATTGTCTAGTTGATTTCGTTTCATAACAAAATTGATGGAAACATGAACAAAAAGAAAAACAGAAACTAAATGAAATCGGCCTGACTATATAGGCAAAATTTACAATTAAAATCCGAGGCGCTATCCACCGTGCCTCTTCTTAGAGGATATTGTATATATATTTAATATATTTTCTGTTTGTACGTTATTTTTATAGATACAATTTATTTAAGTAAATGCTCTGTTTTTAATTAAACTGTAATAATTACATTAATCGGCCTGAATGTTTCGTAAAAAATATGCGTCCTCCGACAAGAATCGAACCTGTGTGCTATACGGGCACTATCACTAGATCTGACGTGATATACCATTCATTCATTTATTATCTTATAACTATAAAATAGAGTACAAACAGAAAATATATTAAATAATTGTCGGGCTTAATCCGTTTCATTATATATAGAAGCGAGAGCAAGATCTAAAAGGTCAGCCAATTTAAGATTGATCGCAACACACAATTCTTTACTCGTGCCTCATATGCAGCCTCCTTTGTAAATCACTAGCGGTTGTTAAGTGCCACTTAAGATTATGGCACAAAATTTCATAACTGAATCAATTAAGTTGTCAGATCCTCATACGTCGAAACCAACAGAAGAGTCCATTATATATATATATATATATATATATATATATATATATATATATATATGCATTTTCACAGTTTTCATCCAATTTCGATAAAGTTTTTTTGTTTGATAGATAATTCTTCAATGCCGGTTTTGAGTCCAAATTGTTGCCAACAATTGTTCTCCACTACTTCCTATCCATTATAACTCAGCAACGTTTTACTATTTACTATCTGTTCTTGGATATATATCTTTCATAAAATCTTTAATAAAAAATAGTTTAAATCATTACAATATTATTATTTATTATTATAAGTTTCCTTTTCAGCCCCCCCTTCAAATTGTTTACCTCACAGATGCACCCAAATGTTGTTACTAATATTGATTTTCGGGTGGACTGACATTAAACTTAAACTACTCCAAATGAACGGCAAAAATTCCCAGTAATGAAAGACCCGGTCAAAGACGCATAATACTGCTGGTATTATATATATATATATATATATATATATATATATATATATATATATATATATATATAGTCAAACTTAATGAGCCAGACAAACCTACCAAGGTTTCACTTAGGCAGATCGTCAGGGTCAGATGATCCTGACGATCTGCCTAAGTAAAACCTTGGTAGATTTGTCTGGCTCATTAGGTTTGAATAGGTTTTCTCTACGTTTGTATTGAGCTCTTTAGTTAGTTGTTTACTCGTATCGGGGTTTTTTCTTTGGGCTTTGAACCTGTATCTGTGCGATTATTTTCGACAGACTTTCATGTTCCTAGCTCTTTCTTTTTTAAAACCTTGATTTAACTATTAGTAAATCAAGAATTTGAAGTTTTTTTGAGACGAGTATAGTTACCTATATATATATATATATATATATATATATATACATATATATATATATATATATTAATATATTAATATATATAAATATATATATATATATATATATATATATATATTAATAAAATCAATCTGAAAATTAGTTACTCTAGTATGAACAATGTAGAGTAAATTATAAATTCTCACAATAGTAATATCATTAGGAAATTTAATACTATCCAGTTACAAAAGGAATTTAATGCTAACCAGTTACAAAAGGAGAATTCTACCTGCAATTGCAGAGTAAAAACTGAATGCTCAGTGGGAGGAGTTTGCATGACAGAAAACGTGGTGTACGAAGCCACAATGTCCACCAAAGAGAATGCAAAAGAAAAAAAGATTTATATTGGAATATCTGCTGGGAATTGGAAACAGCGCTTCTATAACCATCGCCATTCCTTCACTAATGAATCACTTAGACAGCAAACAGCACTATCGAAATACGGCTTCACCCCACAAGTGAAATGGAGAATTATCTCTAGAGCTCAAACTCCTAGAAACTTTTGAGACAAATGTATCAACACACATATGCCTATATACAAATGCATATAATTATATGTATGTTTTTTTCCCGCAATTTTATTTTTAACTCCCCCATCCTCACCAGTTTTAGGTGACAGATATCCTTTTTCTATGGCGAGATCAGATATGTCCAATATCTGGCCATTTTACCCAGTTAACCAAGATTTCTGCCACGCTTCCACTTTGGGACGTGACCCAATACTAACATTTATTTTTGTACATATCTTTCATTCATTGTATATATTCATCGATTGTACATGTATCCCCCGACCCGCATTTTATGCAAATAAAATTTCATGCTAGGATTCTATTTGAGTAACTGAAGTATTTTGGTGGTCGTGGCGTAAGAGCTAAGGGCAAATGTGTTGTTTTGGTGAAAGGTATATTGTAAGTACGAATGGGTCAATGAGGGTGACTAGCTAGTTCTGACTTAAGACTAGAGAAGACCAGTCCTTTTTTGCCCACACCCCTCTTCGCACTTGTGACACATTTTGTATATTTTATACAAATAAATATTAGGATCAAAGTGTAGTATCTGTACGCTGCCTTTGCGATCTTCCCGGTCTACATTTAAAAGAAGAAAAAAAAATCCTGTCCATGGAAATTCTGAAAGTCTAAATTATCTACAGTGTAACCCGGATATAAGAGAAACCCGGGTGTAAGAGAGATTTTCTCTGGTCCCAAATTAGAGCCTGTGTTAATGTATATAAAATAGCCCAAACCCGGATATAAGAGAAACCCGGATATAAGAGACTTATCCGGTCCCGACAACTCTCTTATATCCGGGTTACACTGTATATTTGATGTCTCCCTATATAAATTTAATCAGATAAAGCGGCTGTGTCCACAATCATAAATGACCCCGAGATCATATCTTCCTCGATAGATAAGGAGAACTTCATCGCCTCCATCTTTGCCTCTGACTCAACGTTAGATGACAAAGACTGTCTTCTCCCCCAAGTTCCCACGTCTCACTGAGCACAATCTCAGTAATATTACCAACACAGCACGAGATGTCTCTAGATTTATCAACGACTTTAACCCTAAGAAAGCTACTGGTTCATACAAAATTCCCGTGGTTGTCATTAAGAATATCAACCCGGAATGATCCCCAATTCTAGCAAAATTATTCAACCTCTGCTTGAAGGAGAAATCCTTCCCAAGCCTGTGGAAAGTGTCAAGCGTATGCCCGATTTTTAAGAACGCGGACCTGTGATCCCCCTTCCCAGTACAGGCCCCTCAGTCTCCTCAATGTCATCCGTAAGGTTTTTGTGGCCATAACCAATACGAAAGTCGTCGAGCACAACCGGTGTTTGCCTTCTCATGTAATAATAAATACGGTGTGCGGCAGAAATACCTCCCGAATTTTAAACTATCACTTCTGTGGCGCTAGTGGACTTAGGCAAGTGGAAATAGTATCCTTATCTAGCTAATGTCTTACCAATGTAGTAGATACCATCATTTATTGTCATGGTTTGGACTGGTGCACACTGTGCATTTGCTTTTTAGTGAGTATGTAATTGCAACACAGAGAGCTATTCGTGCTCATTTCATGTGACTTCGGAATGATAATGTTCCGGAGAGAAAAATCGATACTGCTATGGCTTGAAAATTTCAGGGCCACAGGTTCAACGCTTAAAAGAAAGCCACCTGGAAAACCTCGAAGCGTTTGAACTCTTCTGGTGATGGTAAATTTTAGAAATCTTCTACAATAGTGTATAGCGAATAGACAAGGCCGTTGTAGGGGTACCGCGCACCCCCGAATCTATAACACGCCCATAATCTATTAAACCGAGCACCCCCACTCTACTACATCTCAATTTTCATGAGGCAGTATTTCTTTTGCAAATTGCAATTCTCGTGTAGTTTAAATGATTGATTAGTTTTTTTTACGGTTTATCAACCTTTTGCAGATTATTTAAAGTCAGAAAATATTTTTAGATCTGAAGAATATTTTTAGAGATAATAATGATTTACTGATACAAGTAGTACTAATTAACCCATAGCTGGGAGGAGAAGAGGTGGATGCATACCATTCCCAATGGTATTTACACGTAACGAACTAGACTGGAATTGGAACTTGGCTCTCCGATTTCCAGATCCGAGCCGTTATCCATTGCTCCAGATATACCCAAACGGTCACCCATCTAGGTACTGACCAGACTCGACGTTGCTTAATTTCGGTGATCGTTCGAGAACCGGTGTTTGCCTTCTCGTGTAATACTAAATACGGTGTGCGGCAGAAATACCTCCCACATTTTAAACTACCATCTGTGGCGCTAGTAGACTTAAGCAAGTGGAAATGGTATCCTCATCTCGCTAATGTCTTACCAATTTATCAAATACCATCATTTACTGTCATGGTTTGAACTGGTGCACACCGTGCGTTTGCATTTTAGACATTAAGGGTGAGTATGTAATTGCAACACATTTCATGTCACTTAGAAAATGATAATGTTCCGGAGAGAAAATTGATACTGCTATGGGTTGAAAATTTCAGGGCCACAGGTTCAACGCTTAAAAGAAAGCCACCTGGAAGACCTTGAAGCGCTCGAACTTCGGAAAATGTCCAGGCTGTGAGACAGTCTGTTGTGTAGTCTCTCTATACGATCACCCCGTAAACAGGCTTGTACTTTGGGATTGTCCAATCAAGCAGCCAGAAGAATTTTACACACCGATCTGTAGTTCTATCCGTACAAATAAATGGTTGTTCAGGAACCGCAAGAACACGACTGGGGAAAATCGCATGGCGTGTTGTAACTTTATCCTAGAAAATGTTCTTACAAAGGCTGTTCATCTCACAAGTGATGAAGCTCACTTTCATCTGTCTGGTTGCGAGGTAAGCATCATTTTTAGCAGATTGGCGGAAAATAACCCTAGACAGCTTCACGTAAAAGAAGTTGCGCAATTGTGGTGAGCAGTTGTGAAATTTGGTTTATGAGGCTCTTACTTTTAGAAGGTGACCACTCGATTACAGTAACATCTGACCGGTATGTGGCGATTGCTGCGGACCTTTCTGAAACCAAAACTCAGAGACCTTCGGTGTTTGGATGCGCGGTTTCAACAGGATGGAGCCACCACACAGACAGCGAGTAGATCAATGGAAGCTTTGAGAGAGATGTTTCCAGGGCATTTGATGTGGTGATATTGGATGACCTGCTCGCTCGCACGGTCTCGCCCTCAGTATTTATTTTGAGTTACTTGTAAGCTCGACGAGCAACCATTAGAGAATTAGTATCCTGGGTATGACGATAAACTACATCCGTGTCCTGGGAAAGACGATAAACTACGTCCAACAGCAAGGCCTCTGATCAGGAGGTTTTGAAAAAATAATGTTGCCAGCTGTACGTTTTTGAAAAAATAATATTATCAGCTATACTTTTTTGAAAAAATAATATTACCAGCTAGACGTTTTTTCGAAAAAATAATATTATCAGCTGTACTTTTTTGAAAAAATAATATTACCAGCTATACGTTTTTGAAAAAACAATATTACCAGCTATACGTTTTTGAAAAAATAATATTATCAGCTATACTTTTTTGAAAAAATAATATTACCAGCTAGACATTTTTTCGAAAAAATAATATTATCAGCTGTACTTTTTTGAAAAAATAATATTACCAGCTATACGTTTCTGAAAAAATAATATTACCAGCTATACGTTTTTTCGAAAAAATAATATTATCAGCTGTACTTTTTTGAAAAAATAATATTACCAGCTATACGTTTTTGAAAAAACAATATTACCAGCTATACGTTTTTTGAAAAAATAATATTACCAACTATACGTTTTTTTGAAAAAATAATATTACCAGCTATACATTTTTGAGGAAAAAATATTAACAGAGATAGCTTTTTGAAGAAAAAAAAGTTGTCGGTATTAAATGACCCATTGCGGTTGATATGCCGTAAAACAAACCAAACCAAACCATTGGAGAATTAAAGGATGATATTTGCCAAAAAGGGACAGAAATATCGCCAGAAAAAACTCTTCGGCTGATGGAAAACTTTAAAAAATCGTCTACAAAAGTGTTTGGCAAATAAACGTCACATTTTGGAGTATGTCATTTTTAGAACAAAATGAATAAAAACTGCAGCCTTTTGTTTAAGCAACAGTGAAATAACTCTTTTAATAGCAATTACCTTGGCCTTTTTTATCAACCTTTAAAATATGGGAGGTATTTCTGTCGCACACTGTATTATCTAATTTTCGATATTTCTAATAACTTCTCTGTTTTCCGGTTCTTATTATATATATATATAATTTATAATATATCTTTCTATGTCTAAGCATTTTTGGCTAACACTATCCATTTTTGAAATTTTTTTTATCATTTGATATGCCTTCATGTTTTTTTTTATTTTTAAATATCGTGTCTCGCGTGTTGGCTGTTATCGTGTTTCGTGTATTCACATATGAGTTTGTGTTTTTTAATTTCTAGTCTGTTCGATTTGAGGTTTGAGATAATTTTATCGAACCTTTGTTGTTTGCTATTTGTGCTCAAGTATATTCGAATTGATATCAACATGCATTCACAAGTCCAAGGACCTGTTCAACACACATTGACCCCGATTAAAATAGATTTTACGAATATTAAATATTCTTAGAACCCATCATTAATAACATATCTTATATATCTACACAAACATATAATCCAATGTTACTATACTCGATTAATTCATACGGTAATTGCTCTGAGGAGCTGCTTTCGCTGGTTCCCAGGCCTCATGGATTTAAACGTCCTACGAAGCTGGCATCCCGTTCCCACCCCTTCACCGTTGAAACTGTCAGATGTAGACGTCTCTTCTACTCCAATAGCTTCATGTCTCGCACATATCGCCTGTGGAACTCCCTTCCTTATTCCTGTTTCCCTGACAAATATAATCTCCAACTATTTAAGTGTAACGTCAATCGACATCTCCAGTTGCCTTGATCTATCCACTTCCCTTCTCCACATCCTTTCCCCTTTCATTCCTATCTGCTCTCGCTCCAAATCTTCTGTAACCCCCTTGCCTTGATCGATCCACTGTCTTTCTCTTTCTCCACATCCTCTCCTTTACCACTCCTATCTGCTCTTCCTCCAAACCTTCTGTAACCCCTTGCGTGCTAGTGGCTTCCAGCCTTGCTTGGGGTGAAAAGCTTAAAAAAAATTAAAATATATATATATATATATATATATATATATATATATATATATGTTCATTAAAAACGACAGACAGGGTACTACGGTTAAGCTTTTTATTTAATTTTTCTTGTGTTCGAACAAGAGCTTTCTTTCTGGACAAAGGGTGTGTAAAAACTGTCCGAATGTTTTATAGTTCCGAGCGCTTTCGCTTATACCGTTAGCCAGAATCAAGGATGATTCGATTTTTCAGCTTAATTGAGTGTGTGCATTATGTGTATGTCTTAGTGCGTTCTAGGGATGTTTTAATTTCCGAATACGGTTAGCATATTGTGGCCTTCTTCGTAGTTAATATTGTTGAAGAGTTGGCTTTTTCCTTTTTTTATTTTTATTAAAGCTTCCATTATTTTTAATTTTTTTTTCAGGTGGATGCAGTTATTGTATTTGTTTTTTCGACTAGTATGTTTCTAATGGAGTCTGGTAAATTTGTGTGTGTGTGTTTAAATGGGTTCTAATGGAGCTGTGATCAGATAGGTGTAACGTGAGGCGTCTGGATAAGCATGTAGTTGTGTAACCGATGTAATTATTTATGAGTCCGGTTTGATCAGGAACACAGTTCCTTAAGGGACATTTGAACTCATAGATAATGTTCGTTCTTTATAATTTCAACTTAGCTGGTGTGTTGTTATTTTTGAGTATAAGGTTAGCTGTCTTAATTTTTTTATAATAGATAATTAATTTGATTTTTTTATTCGGGTCAATTGGGATAGTGTATTAATTTATAATGTGTCTTAGTAAAGATACGTCTGGTTTGTAGTTAATGTGCATTTGGTTTTTGTAATAAATGTCTATGTAATTTTTGACTGTGTGTTCACTATCGTTATTACTTACTTTGGGGAGAAATAGTCTAATTTGGTAGTCTATAGCCGTTGTCGATTAGTGTTTGTTTAACATTATTAAGTTCTTTAAGGAAGAGTAGTCGAGAGGATGAATTCTGGCGTGGTCTTTTTAGGAAGTTTTTATTACTGCTATTTTGTACCTAAGTGGATATTCGCTTTTAAAGTTAAGGTGGCACGAGTTTTTGGTAGTGTTTTTTATATAATGATATGATGAACATTTGGATTGTTTTTACACACTCTTTGTCTAGAAAAGAAAGCTCTTGTTCAAACACAAGAAAAATGAAATAAAAAGCTTAACCGTAGTACCTTGTCTGTCGTTTTTAATGAAACATGCATATATATATATATATATATATATATATATATATATATATATATATATATATATATATATGTGTGTGTGTGTGTGTGTGTGTGTGTGTGCAAATATATAGAAAAATAGGAAAGAACCGTTAGGTTAATAATCCGAAATTCTTTAGTATTTTTGTTTTTATTTTTAAAAACACTGCTCAATACACAAGTAGAGCCTAAATTATAATCACACACACACACACACACACACACACACACACACACACACACACACACAAACAAATATATATATATCCATATATATATATATATATATGTGTGTGTGTGTGTGTGCGTGCGTTTAACACACACACACACACACACACATATATATATATGGATGGATATATATATATATATATATTTGGGGGGTGTGCGTGTGTGCGCGCGTTGAACAATAAAAATATTTTTGGTTTATTATTTTGGTAGGTTCCTTGACTAGTTTCGGCCAGCATGGTCATCATCAGGAGAGAAAAATCCCTGCTTGTTAGTAGCAGCGAACTACAGGAGTGAATGACAGTCTCTGAAGAAAGTGAACTCCATCTGTAGTTTTCCTTTCTTTTTTTTTATCGTTAATTTTGGTCACTCCTTGTGTTTGTCAAACGGCCTCTTTCAAGCTGTTTTTTAAGATAGAGGATGGCAGATTCCCTCCTTGGACATTTTGACAGTTTTATAGTTATTAAATTATATATATAATGTAAGTATGAGGCTTGGTTCCAAACACATATATAAATATATAGTCCCGATCTATTACTTTTAGATTTACACACTTATATTATATATACACCCTGAGTACCAGCTTAAATTAATCGTTAATTTTGGTCAGTCCTTGTGTTGTTCAAACGGCCTTTTTAAGTTTTTGTTTTAAGAGGATAGCAGATTCCTGACTAAGAATTCCCTTCCTGGTCATTTGACAGTTTTATAGGTTATAAATTATATATATATATATAATGTAACTAAGTAAGACTTGGTTTCAAACACATATATGGATATATAGTCCTGACCTATAATTTTTAGATTTACACCCTTATATTATAGGAGTGAATGACAGTCTCTGAAGAAAGTGAACTTCATCTGCAGTTTACATTTGTTTTTTTTTATCGTTAATTTTGGTCAGTTCTTGTCTTGTACACCCTGGTTACTCGTTTAATTTAATTGGTACAACTAGTGTTTTCTATGTAAAAAAAGAGAGTTATCCCCCTTGATATCTTGTTTACGTTTGGATTTAAATTTTAAATTTAAATAATTTTTAATCGTTCGTCTTTCGAACTTAAGAATTTGAATTATATAAATTATTAATAATTAATTCTAATATTTTATTCAACAATAATTGAATGAGCAAGTCTTAACATCAACACGAGAACGCGAACGCTATAACGGTCAGAATAATCTCCGATTGCAGGAAATTCATGAAACTCCTAAGTCGTGCCATCGACATTGTATATTGTGTATATTCACTAATATATATATATATATATATATATATATATATATATATATATATATATATATATATATATATATATATATATATATATATATACAACGTGTTAGCACATGAGATACCCTATCTTCATCAGCCGCCGACCAGGGGTGATCTCACGGTTTCAGTGGCTATGGCGGATATATATATATGTATATATATATATATATATATATATATATATATATATATATATATATATGTATATATATATATATATATATATATATATATATATATATATATATATATATCTGTTACATAAAATTGAGCACTGTATTTATAACACCTTTGGAAGAAATATATTTATATATACGTGCAAGTATATGTGCGTGTATGTATATTTTTTTATCTTGCCGGTCACGACGCTTGGTACTACATTTGAATGATAACTCTAACATTTTTAGGCATTTAAAACAACATGCCTGGCCGCATACACAATTCCGGAAAATCCTTGTTGAAAACAACTATACTTAAACATGAAAATAATAAACAAAAACTAAAAATTATAGAAACTATATACATAAAACTGTTGAAACCTAACCTGAACAAAATAAACTATGAAATCTCCACAAATATCCTTAAACGCCTATAATTGATAACAGAAGCCATTGGTTCCAACCGCTTCCTATATTTAATACTTCTCGAATTCACTCTCGCGTGGTCATGTGTGACGTCATGAGCTGTGGTGCGATTTTCGCTTCCAGCGTCTTATATGCACGAGTTTGTCGTTGCTTGGAAATCTTCCATGTAAACAGAAACAGACTATCATTATTGTTTTGTCCGTGTATTGTTTAATATATTGTAATGTAATTGTCATTTTTGATAATGACTTATGTAAGCCGAAAGCTTAGATAGGGTTAAAAAATATGTATCAATATCGTGATTTTCTTTCTTCTTTTAATGATAATGTTATTCAGCTTATCAGACGGTATGAAAAGAATTGACATAAAATAAATAGACAACACTTGTCTATATTATTTAATGAAACATGCATCAATAAAAAAAAATCCTGCCTAAATACACACAATATATATATATATATATATATATATATATATATATATATATGAAGGTTTCGTCCTGTGATGTACTGTACCAAGGCTAATGTAATGATTACGCTGCAGAGAACGTTTTAGTTCTGCACGACAAGCCGTGATGGTTGCTGGGTTCGAACGATGTGTTCTCCTACAAAGGTGGATGCAGGTTCGATCTCTGCCAGATATCGAATGCGCAGGTCGATAGTCGTAGAAGAAAAAATGGGGCATCTATTGCAAATATGAGTATCCGCTAGTAATAACGCTTTAATGTATGTGTCTGTATATATATACACATACATTAAAGCGTTTATATATATATATATATATAATATTTTTGTTTATTGTTTTTATTATAAGAGATTATAATAAAAATAATTGTACTTCTTCACGCGATGGTATGTTACTTACTATCGCCTGAAGAAGTACTATCATTGTATTGAAGCATGAAAGCTTTTGTGTATCGATTTCAACATGCTTTTTATCATAATCTCATATAATAAAAATAATAATATATTGCTCTACTTTGTATTGGGCACTTTTTTAAATAGTAAATGCTACGAACAGTGTAATTTTACTCTGGTTTTTCTCTATGTTCTGTATATATATATATATATATATATATATATATATATATATATATATGTATATATATATATATATATATATATATATATATATATATATATATATATATATATATATATTTGGGTATTTAGGCACCACCCTTCTTTCATGCACATTTCATTGAAAACGACGGAAAAAGTGCTTTTATTTGTTTTTTATACAATTTCTCAAGCAATCTAATAATTTTTTTCTTTTCGGATGATAAATTATATAAAAACTGTCCGAATGTTCTTTCTATTCGAGCTCTTTCGGCTATAGATTTAGCGATTTTCAAGGATTATATTTTAACTGTTAAAATAAGAAATGTTTGTTGTATGTATGTTTTATAAAATTGTTTCCATTTTTCAAAACACGGTCAAGATATTATATCCATGTTCAAAGTTAATATTATTAAGTGTTTGTTTGTTTTTATTAATAAGGCTTCCATTATTTTTATCCTTTTTTGTATGTAGATGATGCTATTATATTAGTGTTGTCAACAAGTATGTTACGAATAATGTTGGGTAGGTATCCATGAATATTTAAATGAGATCTAATTGAGCTATTGTCAGAAAGGTGTAGAGTGAGTCTGCGTGTCAAACATGTTGTAGTGTGGCCTATATAATTATTTAAGAATTTTGATTGATCAGGAATACAATTCCTTAATGGGCATTTATATATATATATATATATATATATATATATATATATATATATAGTGTGTGCTATGGATAAATAGTCGCCACTTTATATTTTTGATTTAATGCACGTTGTTGTTGGTTTTGTCTACTGCACCGTATAGTAGGGTCAGCTGGGTATTGTCTGTGAGAAAATGTGTTCCATGACCCAATTCACTCTGACAGACGTTTGGAAACGACATGCAGTACTGCTTGGTATTCGCACCCAAAGCTCAAATACAAACATTTCAGAGTGTTTTAGTGTCAATCTGACGACAGTGCAGAAGATTTGGATGAGTCTAATGGTGATTACGAATGCCTCCATTCATCTTCCCACAGGATCTCAGACTTAACACGGAGGCCTACATCAAGTGCCTTGAGGAAGTAGCGCATCCCTGTGTCAAGAATGGGCTTGCTGGTTTGGTTTGGTTTGTTTTACAAATGGGTTATTTAATGCCTATAAGATTTTTATTGCTGGAAATATTTTTTTTTTTCGAAAATGTATTGCGGGTAATTTTTTTTTAAATGTATAGCTGGTAAATTTTTGAAATGTGTAGCTGGTAATGTTTTTTTTTCAAAATTGTATTGCTGGTATTTTTTTCTAAATGAATAGCTGGTAATTTTTTAAAATGTAGAGCTGGTAATGTTTTTTTTTCAAAAATATATTGCTGGTAATATTTTTTTTCAAAATTGTATTGCTGGTAATTTTTAAAAAAATGTATAGTTGGTAATTTTTCAAGTGTATAGCTGGTAATGTTTTTTTTCATAATATATTGCTGGTAATATTTTTTTCAAAAATGTATTGCTGGTAATAATGTATTGCTGGTAATAATTTTTCTTCTAAAATGCTATTTTGACGCCAGTTTGGGGGTTAAATATTTGCGCAATGCTGGGACCATAACAGGTGCTACCACCCCGGGTAAGGGTAGACCTGGAAACACCAGCAATTAAGAGGTGATTCCACGCTCCTCAAAACCTCCATATCAGAGGTGTTGCTGTTGGGCGTAGTTTATCGTCTTACCCAGCAGGTGGGGGATGCTGTAAAAACCCTATGTCTGGCAACAGGAATCTGCACCATGACACACAAGTAGGAGGAACCAGTTATCTGTCAGCGGGGCGAGAGACCAACAAAACTCCTTGTAACACCAAAGATGAACTGAAGGCAAAGATTATGGCAGCATTCACCAAGGAGACCGTCCAGAAGAGTTACAGGAGATTCCGAAATAGCCGTGGTTGAAGCCAATGAAGATTATATTGAATAAATTTACTCTTTAATATTCCAAGATATTTTTGTGTAATTTTTGGTAAATACATCTGTTAAAATGAGGTATCAGTGTTATTTTCATTTTTACGTAATTTAGACGAAAATTTATCCATTGCACCGTGTATATATTGTTCTACATCCGTCTGGCATATATATATATATATATATATATATATATATATATATATATATATATATATATATATATATATATATATATCCGATGCGATGAGAACGAAAGTAATATATAAATTCCAACGTTCGCAGCGTTAATTCAAAAAAGAGCTCGATACCGATAGTAGAGCGATAATTATTTATTTATTATAATTTTATCATATAGACAAAACCATTTTACTCACTACAAAGATGCAAATTGGTTTCAGTACATTTTAACTGCACATCTACGGGTGAGGGTCGAAAATTGTTAAAATCTTCAGACACACTGGATTGTATATTAATATTCCTTTTTTATTATTATTTCATTTAAATTCCTCGACTCGTTTCGGCCAACATGGCCATCATCCGGAGAAAAAACATTCTGCTTGCTGGTAGCAGTGAACTACAGAAATGAATGTCTTGATGGAGAAAATGAACTCTTGTCTGTAGTTTTCATTTGTTTTATTATTTTTTTATTTTTTAACATGAATTTTGGTCAGCCCTTGTGTTGGTCAAACAGTCTCTTTTAAGTTGTTATTTGAGATAAGAGCTGGCTGTATTCATGCTGCTCTGAATTCCCTTGGACATTTTAGCAGTTTTATTGGTTCCTGGAAAGGGGATGTGTCTCTGTTAAGTGTGTGTGTGTGTGTTATTTGGTTTTTAAGGAGTGAATGAGTATGATGTGTGTAAGCGTGTATATTATTATGGGTAAGTGTCATCATTTGGCCCCTTAGGGAGTGAGTGAGTATGTTGTGTGTAAGTTTGTATATTCGTGTGAGTGTGTGTATAAGTGTGAGGCTTCAACACCTTCGTAAGCATGTCTGTCTTGTGTGGGTGAGGAATGTGGGTAGGTTTTGATTTGTAGGGTTATATATTAATATTATCTATATTGTTAAATTTATGGTTAAGCCCGGCTTGATAGTGCGTTTTTAGACGTTGTATCCACTTATTTTCATGGAACTCTAAAATCATTCTAATATCTGCTCTGGACTTTTCTCTTCTCTCAATTATAGTGAATATATATATATATATATATATATATATATATATATATATATATATATATATATATATATATATATATATATATTTAACCACATACACACCAGACGCATACAAAGAGCCTAAATGATTAATTTGACAATAAGCTTTCAAAAACAGATGATATCAGTCTGTTAATGGAATTACCTCCCCTTCGTGTTGCTCATCTTCAAGGTATTTAAACAGCGCGTTTTGTCAAGTGTTATTTGTCGGCTTGTGCCGAAAGGTAGATTGGGGAAGGGGATGGCTGATAAGAGGGCCGGTTGGTTGGGAGTCTGCTGGGGGTTTGGGCGTAGGTAAGAATGGCTGTGCGCTTAGGTGGGAATCGGGCAGGATCGCGAGGGCCTAAGGGCGGGGTGCTTAGTCAATATGGCACAACAAGCAAACGATACGACAATGATCAGCCTTGAGTCGACACGTAGAAATGGGAGAATCGTGGGAATCTACATTGTTAGTCTTCCTTCGAGAATACCTGGCAGCTGTCTTAAGAACTACGGAAGCACACAACGTCTTTAGACGCGCATAAACAAGTTATTGTTTGAAATCTTTTTTTCTTTTTCAGTGCGTTTTTTTTTTTAAAGTTAAAATCCTAGTTTATTCTCGCGAATAATATTAGGTTGTCACACATGAAATGACGCATTTTTTGGTTGGTTGTTGATCCGGTCGTCTAACGAAGTAACCGCCTTAGTATATAAAAAAAAATCTTGACATCCCGGACTCTTTTTCTTTCCAGCTAATTTCTCTTTCAATATATTGTTATTCATAAGCCCAATGAAAATGATTTCAATGAAACAATGTCGAGCTATCTTACAGCATGAGTACCAAATGGGGAAAGGAATCATTTTTGAATCGAATCATTGCATGCGATGAATAATGGATACTCTTTGACAGTATTACGAGAGAGAGGCCAGTGGTTAGATGCAAGGGAATTACCGAAACAATACCCAAAACATCCACTGCACACTAAAAAGTTAATGGTTACTGTATGGTGGTCTTTCAAAGGGGTTATTCATTATTAATAAAGTAAATCGGAAAATGCAAAAGAAAAATGAAACAGAGATCATCAAGAAGTGCATTGTCATTATTCGTGTCTGCGTCAACTTACATCAGAAAATGGCGGAAACGACTTTATACTGAGTCGATCACCAGACTATCAGATTTTCTTCTTCGCAAACTCATATAAAATATTTAAAATACGATAAAGTCAAACTGCTATTTTCTATAACAAAACATTTATATTTTTGTATTAGGTTGTCACACACGAAATAACGCATATTTTGGTTGATATTTTATCCGGTCGTCTAACGAAGTAACCGCCTTAGTATATAAAAAAAAATCTTGACTTATTCCTGACTCTGTTTCTTTCCAGCAGATTTTTCTTTCAATATATTGTTATTCATAAGCCCAATGAAAATGATTTCAATGAAACAATGTCGAGTTATCTTACAGCATGAATACAAACTGGGGAAAAGAAACATTTTTGCATCGAATCATTGCATGCGATGAAAAATGGATACTCTTTGACAACAGTAAGAGAGTACGCCAGTGCTTAAATGCAAGTCAATGAACAAAAAATTATCCCAAACCTCCAATACATCATAAAAATTTTATGGTTACACTATGGTGGTCTTTCAAAGGGGTCATGCTTGACTAAAGAGGAAACAATAACAGCAACATTGGCATTGTGGAGAAATTGAGTGTGTGCACGAAGAATTGAAAAAGAAACATCCTAGATTTGTGAATAGGGATGGCTCAATTTTGCTGCATGACAACGCACAGCCGCACGCTTCTCAATCAACTATCCAAAAGCTGCATAGCCTGAATTATGAAATTTTGCCTCAGACTCCATATTCACCTGATATCTCTCCTACTGAGTATCACTTATTTTGACATTCTCTAATATGGAAACGGTAATTGAAGTATTTGTACTGTTTATCACATCAAAGGATGATATATTTTTTAAAGATGGGATAAAAAATTTAGAGGTACGTTGGAGAATGTTTATTCATCAACATGGTGCCGATTTCAACTAAATAAATTAACTAATGGCAACTTAATATATCCTCTCCTTTTAAACTAAAATTACTGACTATTCATTTTTGTCGGTATTAAACTTATTAGATTCTTTCTTATCCGAACCAGGCTGGTTAATCTTGGGTACTATATTCAAAATGTGCCGGCCGTTGTACCCACCGGCCTTTTTCTTACTTGGTAACCGTCTCAGAATTTGATAAACTTTCCAAATATAAGGATGTGGCATTCAAAGACAATCCTTGTTTTTGTAGAAGCACTCCGTATCCAAAAGAATATGGAGAGACACATTACGAAAATTCACGAACTGTGTTAACGAGTACAAAAAGAAGATGTAAAAAGAGGGAGAAAGAGAGAAAAGAAAAGAGAAAGGGAAGAGAAGGAAAAAGAAAAAGAAGAAGTAAAAGAAGAGAAAGAGGAAGAAAGAGAAAAATGAAGATGTGGTGAAGGAGAAGGAAAAAAGAAAGAAAAAGAAAGAAAGAAAGAAAGAGGAAGAAGAAAGAAAAGAGGTAGACAGAGAAAGTAGAAGAAAAAGAGGAAGAAAGAAGTTGATTAAGTAGAATAGGAAGAAGAAAAAGAAGGATGGAGAAGGAAAAGAGAAAGAAAAAGAAAGAGAGAAGGAAAAGGAAGTAAAGAGGAGGGGAAGTAGGAAAAGAGAAAGTAAAAGAAAGAAAGAAGAAGAAGGAAGAAAAGAGGTAGACAGAAAGAAGAAGAAGGAAAAGAGGAAGAAAGAAGTTGATGAATAAGAAGAGGAAGAAGAAGCAAAAAAGGAGGATGAGAAGAAGAAGGGAAAGAGAAAGAAAAAGAAAGAGAGAAAGAAAAAGAAGAAAAGCGAAGAGGAAGAAGGAAAAGAGGAAGAAAAGAGAGAAAGAAAGAAAGGAGAAGAAGAAGAAGAAAAGAAGAAATAACGGAAATAAGAGGAAAAGAGGAAGAAAAGAGAGAAAGAAAGAAAGAGAAAGAAAGAAAGAAAAGAAGAAAGAAAAAGAAAGAAAGAAAGAAGGAGGAGAAGAAGAAGAAGAAGAAGAAGAAGAAGAAGAAGAAGAAGAAGAAGAAGAAATAACAAATACGTTGATGCTATGCCATATTTGGCTCTCATGCCTACTGACCTTAACTGGTAGTGTTAACACGCACGTGTTACTCACGCGAATAATATGCAAACTTCTTTTAAGCTAAATTTATTGGGCAATGTTTAACCTTCATGAGCGCAACAAAACTATATCTAAAGGCTGGCTATTCCCTTAACACCGTTATCATTTTAACTACCTTCACTCCTCGGTAATATTTGCTGTTTTATAAAGCAATTATTAGAATTTTAACCTAAACATATGAAAGTAAATATTTACTTTATCCTTGAGAATTTATAAAAAAATATTAAACAATATTTACATATATATTACATATTATAAATTAACTGATCTAAATTATGTTTTTTCGCTACACAGTAATAACCCTGTTTCAAAAATGTAAGCTAAAAACTTCAAATTTAATTTTATAATTAAATTAAAAGTATTAGCTCCGTTTCATCTTCAAGCGAAATATTTCACTTGAAGATGAAATGGAACTAATGCTTTTATTCAAGCGAAATATTCGGAAAGAAATGAGTACACGCCAGAAATCAAAGGAAATAAAATAATAATAATATGGAGATTTTATTAAAACAGCAAAAATTATGTGGCTAAAATTCCTGACAGTCCTTTAATATGTGAATGGCAAAAAAAAAAAAAAAAAATTATGGGAGTTCTCACATCTTGAGTAGATTTCCCTCCATGCACTGACCTGACATCTTGGCTTCACTCACTTTCCCGCCACTGTAATGAAGCTTTCCTGTGTCTTTTCTATAAATATTTCCATGGTAATTGTTCTGATGAGCTTTCCCCTATAGCTCGTACAATTTAAGCTCAGTACTAGATTGGAAGCATTACAGGTGAAATAGATAGATGTAACCGCAAGTTCTATGCTAAGAGTTTCTTCTCTCGCACTTGTGGAACTCTCTTCCGGCCTCTTCCTTTCCAGTCAAATTTGATCTTGAAAAATTTAAATGCAATGTCACTTGTTCTCTTTTGTCTTCTTAATTTCGGTTCTTTTATTGTTCTTTCTCCTTAATAATGTTTTTCTTTTTCTCATATTCTTTCACACGCAGTAATCTCCATGTTTCTTAGTGGCTTTCTAATGTATAAGAAAGCACATTGCCATGTGTTCTTGAGGACACATGGCACAGTGGATAAAGGCGCTAGTTAGATCCAGTGACAGGACCCAAAGAGTGTGAGTTCAATACCCGGTTAAGGCAGTGGAGAACTTTCAGAGGAAAATTAACAGGAGATAATGATAACTGACATTCATCAAACATGACACGTGGAACTAGAACAGTCTACCCCAGTGAACGAAATAAAGGGTTCAGTTCGACATTCCAACCACCTGAAGAAGGCCGGAGCGTACAACGGCCGAAATGTTGGAATAGATATGGCGACAATCATGAGGACAATAGTCCGAATAATGTAAAGAATGTGCTTTCTTATACATTAGAATCTGCAGATTCTAATGTATCTTTGAAGATCTTCAAAAAACTATCAAAATACAAGGGCCTTGAAGTGGAAACCTAAAAATGTGTCCCATGAGGATATCAATAATACTAGTTGTATTTGGATCATTCATATTGATTGGAAAAGATTCCGATTGACTCATTGAAGGGATTCCTGGTAGTCCATGCCTTAAAGAAATACAAAAATTTGTACTCACAAGTACAGTTCACAAAAAAGTACTCACAAGTACAGCTCACACATTTATCTATGTAAAATGTGTGTGATCCTAATTTATTTTTTACAAAATTGATCAGTAGAAAATGCCGTGAAGTTATTCGTAACCTTAGGTCTCTGGTTAGGACTCGGAGGAAATGTTTATATAACAAGAATTCAAGGAAATACAGAGCAATCAAAGCCAACCGCCCAGACATTGTTATGAAAGATCACAAACAAAAAAATGTCTACTTATTGATATGGCAGTCCTTGCAGACTGCAATGTATCTTTGAAGATATTCGAAAAGCTGTCAAAATACAAGGACCTTGAAATAGAAATCTAAAAAATGTGGCACATGGGAACATCAACAATCCCTGTTGTAGTTGGAGCCCTTGGACTGGTTGGAAAAGATTCCAGTAGACTAATTGAAGGGATTCCTGGAAGTCCATGCCTCAAAGAGATACAAAAAATTATTCTGACAAGTACAGCCCACACTTTACGAAGGGCTTTATCTATGTAATTATTTTTTATTTTTTGCAGTGGAAAGTGTCATGATGCCATTTCTAACCTTAGGTCCCTGGGCGGGACCCGGAAAGAAATGTGTAAACGCCAGATATCAAAGGAAATAAAAACAATAATAATAATAATAATAATAATTATTATTATTTTTGAGACCATATTATCTCAGGGTGTCCGAAACTTCCCCCACCCACCCCCAAAAATTGAATATACCCACAGGCATAACAAGGTAGTGCACTAAAAGATATGCAAGAAGGGCAAAGTCGAGATCACTGAGAGATGGTATGAGCACCAACCAGACACAGTTACCCAAAATAATGTAACTATCCTCTGGGACATGCCAATCCATTTTGACAGGGAAATAATAGCGAACATACCTTCTTCTTCTTCTTCTTCTTCTTCTTCTTCTTCTTCTTCTTCTTCTTCTTCTTCTTCTTCTTCTTCTTCTTCTTATGATGATGATGATGATGATGATGATGATGATGAAAGACGTATGCTTATTGACATAGCAGTACCATCTGACAGAAACACCTTCATGAAAATTATCGAGAAATTGTCCAAATACAAGGACTTAGAGATCGAGATTAGCAGGATGTGGGGAATGAAGACTGACACTGTACCAATAGTAATCGGAGCTCTGGAGCACGTGTGAAAAGGAATGGACAATTTTACTAATAGTGTCCCAAGTAACACCAACATGCAAGTTCTCCAGAAGATCACCCTACTAGGTACATCACATACTAGGAAAAATGTTATCAATTAAATGACAATTCTCCTATAGGGCCTAAAGACCATAGGTTGGACCCGGCTCTAAAGATACAAAGCAGGAAACATAACAGACACAAATGATGATGATGATAATAATAATGTAATAAAATACAGCTTCAATATTATTAAATGGAAGTTGGATGACAGAAGATTGGACGCCAAGACTAGAAAATGCTTATCCAAATGAGGATGCACCACCCGAAATCTCATGTTGATCGGCGTTACGGACCAAGAGCTTTAGGGGGCCGAGGTCTAATCCAACTTGAACTAACTCGAAAAACTACAACAATCGGATTGAAAGCCTACCTCACAAGACCAATGACCCTCCCCTACAAATTGTAAGACACCAAATCCAATCCACCACCAATGAAGTTCCACTCTTCAAGAAACAGCTTAATTTATCAGAAATCTTACAAAAAAACAAAACAAAAAGCAAACAAACAAAACAAAACAAAAAACAAAAAACAAAACAAAACAAAAAACAAAAAACAAAAAAAACAAAAAACGAAGCGAATGCCTTCCACGCCAATCGAGTAAAACAGAAAGCAAAACTAAGCCAATGAAATGAAATAAATATGGAAGGACAAAGCGGTGTATGGCAAATGGTTAAAAAGAACAAGAGAAGCAGATGTGGACCAGCAGAAAACACATAAGTGGCTGAAGAGCCACAGGTTTAAAGCTGAACAGAAGCCCTAATTATTGCAGCGCAGGAAAATAAAAGCCTCGCAACCAGTTCCTAGTACTGTCACATAATCAAGGATGGAACTAACCCGAAATGCAGGATCTGCGGAAAATAAGATGAAACTGTCGACCATATTATTTCGGGATGTCCGGAACTGGTAAAAAATGAATATATCCAAAGAAATAACAAGGTAGCGATATATTCGCAGTGGAAGATATGCAAGAAGCATATAATCGAAATCACTGAGAGATGATATGACCACCAAGCAGAGACACTTACCCAAAATAATGATGTAACTATCCTCTGGAACATGCCAATTGAAACTGACAGGAAAATAAAAGCCAATAGACCTGATATTATCATAAAAGACAAGAAGTTCAGGAAGTGTATGCTTATTGACATAGCAGTACCATCTGAGAGAAACACCTTCATGGAAATTATTGAGAAATTGCCCAAATACAAAGACCTGAAGATCGAGATTAACAGGATGTGGGGAATGAAGTCTGAGACTGTACCAATAGCAATCGGAGCTCTGGGCCTCGTGAGAAAAGGAACGGACAATTTTACTGACAGTGCCCCAGGTAACATCAACATACAAATTGCCCAAGAGATCACCCTACGAGAAAGAAAGGTGCTACCAATTAAATGACAATTCTCCTATGGGTCCTATAGCAGTACTATCTGAGAGAAACGCATCAATGAAAATTATGAATAGTTAATTTATCGTTGCTTGCAAAAATATCATGTAAAACTATATATTGGATTTCGTGAAGGTCTCTGGTGGGAAATTAATTTAAAATATTAATTGGTGATTTATCGTCTCTTGATATATTGTCATGAGAAGACTATATATTGGATCTCGTGAAGGTCTCTGGTGGGAAATTAATTTAAAATATTAATTGATGATTTATCGTCTCTTGACATATTGTCATGAGAAGACTATATATTGGATCTCGTGAAGGCTTCTCGTAAGAAACAATTTAAAATATTAATAGTTCAATTATCTTTAATTGCAAAAATGTGAAAAGACGAAATGTTTGATTTCGCGGGGGCTTTTGTTGACAAACTAAAAATATGGATGATTTAATCTTGCCTGCAAAGTTTTACCTGAAACCATTACGTTAGATTTTATGACAGCTTCTGGTAAGAAATGAAAAAAAATCTTGATAATACGTTGATCTGGGATTGTTTGCTAAAAATGGCGGCTTTAATATGAGACAGCCTTTAAAAAAGAGAGTAAGTACCTATGGAGAACAAAACTTAGTCTAGCACAAAGCTGCAAGTGGAGAACTCCGGTTATGACATACCTCACTACACACTGATTATGATTTTTGAAACCTGCTAGTTAACCATTACTCTATGGTGAGACGTTCAAGGCAATTACAAGTACTACAGGGCGCGTTTGCTTACCAATTGCTTCACAGCGATATGGCGTAGTTAATTTAGTAATTTTAGCTTACTCGAGCATAAAACTAGGTCCCCTAGTGAGGATCGAACCCACTGATGGAGTTATAGACAACGAGAGTACATTCACTATTTAAATTATTCGGACTATTGTCCTCATCTTTGTCGCCATATTTATTACAACGTTTGGGCCGTTGTATACTCCGGCCTTCTTCAGGTGGTTGGAATGCCGAACTGAACCCTTTATTTCGCTCACTGGGATCAGGTCGAGATCATAAAATAAAACACCATTGGAAAATTCGTAAACTTAAGGAATCAGCACATATGTTAGGCTACAAAAATCTCCTGAGCCGACCAAACATAGAAATGAATACAATATAGGAAGAAGTAATAAGGAGTGCCAGAGAAAAGTGATAATAACAACAAATATTGCAATAAGAGCACTGGTAAAAAGTGGTTGCTGAAGACATTAGGTTTATAATACCCAGAAATTCATACACAGATATCCTCAAGGACACATGGAACAGTGGATAAAAGCGTTGGTTAGATCCAGTGACAGGACCTAAAGAATGTGTGTTCAATACCCATTTAAGGCAGTGGAGAACTTGGAGAGGGGAATTAACAGGAGATAACTTATAACTGGCATCTATTAGACATGGCACGTGGAACTAGAACAGTAAACCCAAGTGAGCGAAATAAAGGGTTCAGTTCGACATTCCAACCACCTGAAGAAGGCCGGAGCGTACAACGGCAGAAACGTTGTAATAAATATGGCGACAAAGATGAGGACAATAGTCCGAATAATGTAAATAGTGTACATAATACCTCATCTCAGAAATATAGACAGATACGGAAACGAGAGTACGTTATTTACCATTACGATTCGCCAACCTACCTCCTACATACTGCTGGTGGCATATGACATCTCTCAATCTATGATGTCATTTGTGTATTGGGAATACTTTTTTTTAATCATTTCACCCCCGGGAATGCCACTAACACTTAGGGGGTTACAAGGAGTGAAGGTGAGAGGAAAGGATGAGTATAGGGAGGATATAAAACGTACAAAAGATAAACGGGATTCAAGAAGACAAGATGGCGATTGAGGTTGCCATTAAATTTTTGAAGATTGTAGTTATCAGGGAAGTAAGTAAGTGTAAGGGAGTTCCACAAGTGAGAAGTGAGAGAAAAGAAACTGTTGAAGTAGAATTTGTGGTTACAGTTAACTATTTCAATAGTTAAAGGGTAGAACCTAGATGCGAATCTAGAAGCACACTTAAATTCATGTAGTCGGGGCACCAGGTAAAAAAACGCCAGGTAAAAAAACGAGTCAGAGCAGTTACCATGAAAATATTTGTAGAAAAGACAGAAGAAAGCCAAGTCACATCGGTGAAAAAGTGACTGAATTCGAGATGCCTAGTCATGATCGATTACATTACAGATCCTTTTTGGGATTTATTTGGTTAAAGAAAAAGGCCGAGAATGGTAGTAGCAGCCGGTCGTTTAATGTAGCACGTGCAGGCTAGGAACTGGCGCAGACTGCAGCATGGTGTAGCCTCGGCGTTTCCCACCGAGGGTGCTTGCAGAGACACCTTTTCATGCACGAGATGGCAGAGTAAGAACCCTGATATTATGCGACTGTTGATCAGAGCAGCCTGCCTTGACGCTACGCAAGAGTTCAGGCTCCAAAGTACCAGTCTGGATAGTTGCAACCAGAAAATTGCCAACCTGGTACCCTCAGTATGAAGAGACGTAGCCACCATCCATGCATATAAGAAAAAAAAAATCATTACATCACTACTGGATGGAAGTCATTACCGCTCACAATGGCCATCCACTAGTCTTTAATGATCCTGATTAAATATATTTGGCTAGAATTGACTGTGGCCATAGATACGCGACACAGGCTTAAATAAGATGTACATTCAACGCAAAAGGTATCAGCTGCATATCCAACAGGTCAGTACATCGTTCTTTTTCTTTTACGGGATAGGGTCCACTGTGGTGGCCCTGGTAACCACGAAGTCGGACGGATATAACCAACTAACTTAGTCCGTCACAAGTTCACAACTGTGTTGCACTTAGTCAGGATCGAACTCTCTTCAGTCACTGCTCCACGGTGTGTGCATGTAGGGGGTACCATTATGAATAGGAATTTTGTTATTAAGTTAAAGAGTTTCAGTAGTATCTAATTGTATCTCTGAGATGAGGTATGATGATTACTGGCATTATTTACATTATTCGGACTGTTATCCTAATCTTCATTGCCATATTCACAACGTTTCGGCCGTTGTACGCTCCGGCCTTCTTCATGTGATTGGAATTTTGAACTGAACCCTTTATTTTGTTCACCGGGGGGGGGGGGGGTAGATTGTTCTAGTTCCACGTGCCATGCCTCTTCCGGGTGTCTCAGGTTATTTCCCTTTTAACTCAACTCTCCAAGTTTTGGTTCAGCACTGCTGTGGCCTGGTATTGGATTTGACCACCGTCTTTATCCAGTGGACAGATGGCCCAGTGGATAAAGACGTCGGTCAGAATGATGTAAATAATGCGAGTTTCAGTAGGTTACGGTGAACTCCAAATAAGAGTTTAGATTTTGTTCTGCGCCTATCATGAAAGCCAGGAATAATCCAAAATTGACCTCATAAAACAAACGTCTTATAGACATTTATTGATTTTCGCACAAGTCTAAAAGACGATTGTACTGCGTCAATTTCAAAAGTAGAAAGGCAACTTACAAATTTCAGCCTTTTAGGAAACTACTTGAGCAGGTGTAAAACATCTGTTTTTATTTATTCATTCAGCTTAACTCAGTCTTACATAAGACCGCCATTGTACAGTGCACAGGAAGTATCAAATTTACGATATCTTCTAGAAAACACTATCATTTGCTTGTTCCTGTCAGGGTTGATAATGTATCTAACAGCGTTTTACTGTTACGTCGATAACGTAGAGCGTAACCCCATATTTTCTATCCGTCAGCTATAGGCTAAATAGCAGAGAAGACTGGGATATCTAGCCTTGGTTGACAACCATTCTATTTTGAATTCAAATCAATAGAGAAAGTAACCGGAAACCATTCCAATATACTTCCCAAGAAATCAACGCAATTCCGATATTAGGCTGGGTCATAAATAATTTCCGTTTTGGTAACCAATTGTAAAGACGAATGTATCATCTTAACTACGAATAAATTTGGGGTACACTACGTGATATATGTCCTCCTATAGGGCAGTGAATGCTGGACAATATATATAGAGGAGACTTGAAGCAACAGGAATGTGGTTCTACAGAAAGATGCTGAGGATACCATGGACCGAATATGTAAGCAACGACGTAGTTTTAGAGAAAATGGAAGGACAAAGAAAACTTATACTTAACATCAGGAAGAAACAGTTGAAAATTTCGAGAGCACATAATGAGGAAAGAGGGCTTGGAAAGTCTGATACTCGCAGGACAGACAAAATTTATTATTACCTACGAAGGACAGGAAATTGTGCAGGACCATGATCGTGTATGTCCTGGAGGAATACAGCACACAGAAGAACATGACGACGTAAAACCTTATACTGCAAGAATAACGTAGGAAAAATATTTGGAACTCGGTTGGTTTGCTCTACCCACATCCGCCCTATTCTTCTGACCTTGCCCCAACCGATGATCTTTCTCGACCTTTGCAAAACGCTTTCATGGAGAAAACGTACTCTAAAGAAAACCAAATTCAAGACTTCGTCGGAAATTTTTTTCAAAAGTGCATCAGATGCTACACCCGCTCTGACCAGACGCGCATGCTTTGTAAACCCCATTAGCAGCAGCTACTCCTTTTCCAAGTTTTGGGAATGCGTAAAAAAATGCACTACTTTTGAGCATGCGTAAAAAATGCATTACATTTGAGCATGCGCAAACAAAAAGCAAACACACACACACACACGCACAAACACGCACGCACGCACACACACAAATTTGGAAGCATGCACAGCGCGAATCCCAAGACGATAGCCCTTTTCCATACCGTACCTCAGTTACGAGTTAGGAGACAAAATTCAGCCTTCCTAGTTTACATTCATGGCTTAGACAAGGGACAATC
This sequence comes from Acanthosepion esculentum, assembly GCA_964036315.1. Taxonomy (NCBI): domain Eukaryota; kingdom Metazoa; phylum Mollusca; class Cephalopoda; order Sepiida; family Sepiidae; genus Acanthosepion; species Acanthosepion esculentum. The sequence goes on from OZ038495.1 coordinate 86,388,028, forward strand.
ACTGACTCTTTAACGAACTAACAGAGCAAGTTCAGCCATATCCATTCCTTTTTTTTTACAGGGACTATCATAAGAACATTCGTAAAATTTACACTCTCTTTCAGGAATTCTAATGGAACATACTCTCTGTTAAACGTTCCCGATAGAATATTTGTTTGTCTATTTTAACAAATTCAACATATGTGGGTTTTTTTTCGTCAGCGTCCAACACCTTCTCAACACCAAATTGTAATTAAAAAAAGCAACAAAGGTATTGAAGTGATGCCTAATGAGGGGTAAGAAGTCATTATCAATAATGGTGAATATATTATTAAATAAAATGTAATTGTACTTTCTTTCATTATTGGCGGCTATAATTCTATCGCTAATAAAAAATACAGTTGACACAGTGCTGATAGCAAACACAGAAAGGAATATGCAGGAACTCTTACAGAAAGTAATAAAAGAAAGCAAGAAGAATTAACTAAATGTCATTTATAAGATGACAGAATATATAATTGTCACCAACATCAGACTTACAAATTAGAGATACCAAAATCAAGCATGTACAAAATTTCCTTTGAAGTGCTTCGATTATTTACATTATTCAGTCTGTTGTCATCATCTTCATTGTCATATTTACAACATTTCGGCAATAGTATGCTCCAGCCTTCTTCAGGTGAGTGGATTTTCGAACAGAATCCTTTATTTCGTCCGCCAAGGTAGATTGTTCTACTTCCACGTGTCATGCCTCTTCCGGATATCTCAGTAATCACATTCAGTTATATCCTTTATTAACTCAGCTCTACAAGTTTTTGTTCACCTCTACTGTGGCCAGGTATTGTGCACTTACGATTGTCTTGGGTGAAGTCAGTGAAGTCAGTGAAGCAGGCCGGAGCGTACAACGGCCTAAACGTCGTGAATATGGCAACAAAAATGAAGACAACAGTTCGAACAATGTTTAGTAGTGTAAATAATTACAATGCCTCATCTCAGAAATATAAACAGATTCTGAAGAAGGCCGGAGCTTACAACGGCTGAAACGTCGTGAATATGGCAACAAAGATGAAGACAACAGTTCGAAAACAGAAAGTAATAACAGAATAAGAGGAAATGACTAAATATCATTTATAAGATGACAGAATATATAATTATTACCAACATCAGACTAACAAATTAGAGATAACAAAATTAAGCATGTACAAAATTTCCTTTGAAGTGTTTCAATTATTTACATTATTCAGTCTGTTGTCATCATCTTCATTGCCAAGCCCTATTTCCTCATTATTCGGACACAGAAATTTCAATTGTCTCTTTTTGATATTAAGCATAAGTGACATTTTTGTTGTGATTGTCTCTAGAACTTCGCCGTTGCTCAGATGTTTGTTCCATGTTACAGTGACATGACCCAAAGAGTGTGAGTTCAATACCCATTTAAGGCAGTGGAGAATTTGGAGAGGGGAATTAACGAGAGATAACTGACATCCATTAGACATGACACGTGGAACTAGAACAGTAAACCCTAGTGAGCGAAATAAAGGGTTCAGTTCGTCATTCCAACCACCTTAAGAAGGCCGGAGCGTACAACGGCCGAAACGTTGTAATAAATATAGCGACAAAAATCAGTTATGTGCCATGCGGGTATCACGCATGGCACATAACTGACTGGCCCCTCTTCTCCCGCTCCCCAGCTATGAGTAAATAGCAGGACAGACCGGGTTCTATAGCTTTGGATGGCAACTGGTCTACCGCAGAAAGATATGGCACGGTGGAGTATTAGTGGATAGCGGCTCGGATTGAGGAATCAGAGAGTTGGATTCGAATTCCAGTCGAAATCATTACATTCACTTGGATTCAGAAGATTCATCTCTTGGGGAAGGTATAAATTTTCTTCTTCTCCACACCACCTATGGGTAAATAGCAGGGCAGACCGGGTTCTATAGCATTGGATGGCATCTGGTCTACCGCAGAAAGAAATGGCAACCTACTGCGGGAAGTCAGGTATCGAAAGATACATGATCGCCTCATCGTGTATCACGCATGACTGAATGGGGAAATGTAACGTGAGATATTCTTTCATGCTTAGCACACCCATTACGATATTCCACGACAGTTGCAACGTTTAAACTTTGTGCCCGCAAAAAAACAAAAAACAAAAGAAAAAACAAACAAAAGAAAAAAACGGCGTGACAAAAGGACATTTTTTTTGCTTAACCTCGCCATTACGGTATTTCACGACAGAATGCAATAAGTCCTTGACGAGTGTGAAACTTCGACATTATTCATGTTTTTTCGCTATCTGTCCATGGCTTCAAACGACAACACACGACGATCCGTAAAGAAAAGAATAACAAATGAATGACATTAGAAACATGAATTGTAAGGTTTTTACTTTCTTTATATTATCCACCTACGGAAGCCAAAACCAAACATTCGAAATTATTCTTCCATTTTTGAAATCAATTTATGACTCCATACAACAACAGACGGCGATCCCTAAAGAAATGAATAACAAATGAAGGCCATTATAAACATGGATTGTAAGGTTTTTATTTATTTAGAGTAAGAAAATTATGCAAATGTTTGTCAAATGAACGGTTTTTCCCGTGACACCGCTATTATTTTAACTACCTTCACTCCTCGGCAATGTTTATTGTTTTAAAAAGCGATGATTAGAATTTTAATAAAACCTAAACATATGAATATGAATTTATACATTTCCTTTCTTCTTGAGAATTTACGATAAAAATATTAAATACTATTTATCTATTAGTTTATTTACGAGAATAATTTTATATTTTCAACATTTGAAAAACTAATACAGTTAAAACTAATGCAATGCAATAATAATCATTTAACAATTTATAAAGAAATAAATATGAAAACATTTCTTTTTATTCATAAATTTATAAAAAATTACTAAATTATAAAACTATGTGGACCAGCTATAAGAAATCCTTAATATTTAACATTTTATAAAGCTCCAATTTATAGGCAATTAGCCGATGTTTTACCAACTATTCAAAAGAACACTAGCTTCACCAATTGCTTTAGTCAAGGTTCTTAGTGTCCCACTTTTCATTTAATATTTCTTTTTAAGCCAGCAGTTGGCTGACAATGAATAATCTATTCACATATTTCTCTTAGCCACTTTTAGAAATATTAAGAACGATTTAATTTTTTTTTCAAAATTATGTATTTAAAAAAGAGTAAAAAGTTGGGTAACTTCTATTTGCAGGAGTTTCAGGCCTTCAGTTTTTATTGATTAGGTATCCTTGATCATGATTATAAAAAAAAAAAAACTATATATAATAATATAAAATTATATATATTATATAGAATTATTTATTAGCATTTAAGAAGAAAGTATCTATGGTAGTAAAAAGTCCCAGATGCGAACAAGGAATTATATATAATTATTACATATATTATATATAATTATATATTATATAGAATTATTTATTAGCATTTAAGAAGAGAGTATCTATGGTAGTAAAAAGTAGAACAGTCCCAGATGCGAAGAACGAATTATATATAATTATTATATATATTATATATAATTATATATGTAGAATTATTTATTAGCATTTAAGAAGAGAGTATGTTTGGTAGTAAAAAGAACAGTCCCAGATGCGAACAAGTAGCAACATTTAAATATTTGAGAAGTGTTTTAACTGAGGACAGACCATGTGACACCGAAATCCGAAGTCGCATTGGGTTAGCGAAAGATGACATCCAAAAGCTAAGCAAAGTATTACGAATCAGGAAAATTTCATTAGAAACAAGGCAGGTGTGCTGACCGGTGATATACTATCAATCCATCTATATAACCATGAATGCTGGACAATCTCCTCGTAGATGAAGAAGAGACTTGAGTCAGCAGAAATGTTGTTCTACAGAAGGATGCTGAGAATACGATTCACAAAACATGTGGGTAACGAGAAAGCTTTATAGAAAAGCGAAACAATAAGAACACCCAGAAAGAGTCGAAATTTCAAGGACACATAATGAAGAAAGACGGTTTGGCGAATTTTACACTCACAGGGCGTAGCGTAGGCAAGAGAGACAGAGGAAAACACCGAGCAACCTACCTAACGTGCTTTTGTAAATAGATAGCAGTAGAGAGAATGGGAGGGATGTTGAAAAGCCAAACCTATTATCTTCATCAAAAAACTAAAAGCTACAAAGGACTGGAAGTTGGGGAGAGCCATGATCTACAGTGTTGGGAAGGAACACGGCTCAAAGAAAAAGAAAAAATGTTACTCGCTGCTTTTTTTGTTTAGATTTTATTAACTTCTGTGAGTATTAAATTCTCCAAGCTTTCTTTCCTCGTGATGTGTGCAAGCCGTCATAATAGATCCTCGTATTTATTTTACACAGCATGAGATCAATTAGACAGAGGAAGTTTATATAGCGCCAATGTTACGAAGTATGGAAAGCCTGTATGCATGCCTAGAAAATCAGTATTTCAAAGGCTGTCCGGGCGAGAATTCCGACCTCTGGTAAATGTAGACTACCATGAGTCAAGTCGTTCAAATGACGTATTCTCATCAACATTCTTTAAATTACGACAGTTCTTTGTGATTGCTCCAATGTTAGATTTTACATTTTACATTTACGAGTCGACCACTGAACTTGGTTGATATTTTCCCATCTCTAATAGTTTTAACATGCCCGATGTTCTGATTATGAAGTTTTGAACAATTTTTCTCTTCAACTTTCTGTTGCTGCTTGTAGAAGAAAAGTTTTGTATATATATATATATATATATATATATATATATATATATATAGATATATATATATATAGAGAGAGAGAGAATGTGTGTGTGTGTTAGAGAGAGGGTGTTTGTGAGTGAGAGGGTGTGTGTGTGAGTGAGAGAGAGAGAGAATGTGTGTGTGTAAGAGAGAGGGTGTTGTGAGTGAGAGGGTGTGTGAGTGAGAGAGAGAGGTATCTGTGGGCGTGAGGGAGAAAGAGAGTGATAGAAGAGGAAGAGAGTAAGAAAGATGGGTGTGTGTGTGAGTGAGATTGAGACAGAGAGGGTGCGTGTGCGTGTGTGAGTGAGAGAGAGAGTGAGAGAGAGAGTGTGGGTGAGAGTGGGTGTTTGTGAGTGAGAGAGAGGGTGTGTGTGTGAATGAGAAAGAGAGTGAGAGAAGAGAGAGTAAGAAAGAGGGTGTGTGTGTGTGAGAGTGAGATTGAGACAGAGTGTGTGTGTATGTGTGAGTGATAGAGAGAGTGTGTGTGAGAGAGTGTGTATTTGGGAGTGAAAGAGAGAGGTGTCTGTGTGCGTGAGTGAGGAAGAGAGTGATAGAAGAGAGAGAGTAGGAAAGATGGGAGGTGCGTGTGTGAGTGAGATTGAGACAGAGAGGCTGTCTGTGTATGTGTGAGCGAGAGAGAGAGAGAGAGTGAGAGAAGGTGTATGAGTGAACGAGAGGGTGTGTGTGAGTGGGAGAGAGAGTGAGAGAGAGGGTGTATGTGTGTGAGTGAGAGAGAGAAAGAGAGAGGGTGTGTGTGTGATAGAGAGAGAGGGTGTGTGTGTGAGTAGGAGAGAGAGTGAGAGAGAGTGTATGTGTGTGAATGAGAGAGAGAGGATGTATGTGTAAATGAGAGAGAGGGTGTGTGTGTTAGTGAGAGAGAGAGAGGGTGTGTGTGTGAGTAGGAGAGAGAGTGAGAGAGAGTGTATGTGTGTGAATGAGAGAGAGAGGATGTATGTGTAAATGAGAGAGAGGGTGTGTGTGTTAGTGAGAGAGAGAGAGGGTGTGTGTGAGTGAGAGACAGTGAGATAGAGAGAGGGTGTGAGCGAGAGAGAGTATGTGTCTGAGGGAGAGAGAGAAAGTGAGAGAGAGAGAGACAGATGCGTGAGTGAGAAGGAGAAAGAGAGAGAGTGAGAGTGAGAGAATGCGAGAGGAAATGTGTGTGAATGAGAGAGAGTGAGAGAAAGAAAGGGTGTGTGTGAGAGTGAGACAGAGAGTGAAAGAGAGAGAGTGAGAGAGAGTTCTCCCTAAGAATGGACCAAGCATGGGATAAATTGAGAAGTTTTGAGGAAAGTAGGAACAAGGAAACTGTTGCTAACAAGCTGAAAGAGTCAGTTGAAATCTTTGCAACACATGAGGAAAGAAGGCTTAGAGAAGAAAATAGTCAGTAGGCCACTGAGTGCAGGATAAACAGGTGGAAAAAGTAATTAACCTGTTAAAGAGCAAACAGGAATGAATAGTAAATGAAAAAAGTTACTCAAGAGTAAAAAGAGCAAAAACATTTTTAATTTCACGTGGCGCATTACACACACACACACAAATACACACACACACACACACACACACACACACACACACACACACACGCACACACTCGACAGCTAATCATATGAATATATTTATCTGTTATGTTGTTTTGTTTCTAAATACATATAAAAAGGTACACGTGCTGAATTCGTTTATTTTAAAAGTTTTCAAGCGGATATCATTAAAACTCTCAACACCAACCCTAACCCTGCCGAGCAAACTCCTAACAAATGAATAAGGAACTTAAATTGACAGTGATCTGGTTATATCGACGAATATACAGAAAATTTGAGCGTCGATGAAATTTTAAGGAAAACAGAACCAACAAGGAAGCAAGAATACATCGACAGGTAACTATCGTTAATAAAGGGCCCTAAAAAGTCATGTAATATCAAATTTCTTATATACTTTTTTTAATCGGAATCACCTTTTGTAAGGCAGTAAAACGAGTAAAACACAAGGGTATACAGGATGTGGAAGAATTAGGAACAGAAACATTAATAATGAACGGCGAGAGAAAAGAGTAATCAGGAAAACAGTAGATAGCGATTGACATTGAATTTACCGCCCTGGGTATGACGATAAACTACATCCGCGTCCTGGGTATGACAATAAACTACATCCGCGTCCTGGGTATGACAATAAATTACATCCGCGTTCTGGGTATGACGATAAACTACATCCGCGTCCTGGGTATGACAATAAACTACACTCGCGTCCTGGGTAAGACGATAAACTACGTCCAACAGCAAGGTATCTGATCAGGAGGTTTTGAGGAGCGTGGAATTACCTCTGAATTGCTGGTGTTCCCAGGTCCACTCTGACCCGGGGTCGTAGCACCTGTTAGGGTCCCAGATATGGGAAAATAGTTAACCCCGAAACTGGGGTAAAAAGCATTATAAAATATTACCAGCAATACGTTTTTGAAGAAAAAAAAAACAAACTATTGCCAGCAATACGTTTTTGAAAAATACAAGGTAACCAAAAAAGTTCTGTCCGTTTTTAAGGAAAAAAAGAAAACGCTTCACAGTATGTGTAACTTATATTTAGTCTTCGAAGTAATCGCCATCGGCATCCAGCACCTTCTGCCAACGTGTCTCCAGCTGTTCAATGCCCTTGCGGTAGAACTGGGGGGGGGGGCTTGCCGCAAAAAAGTCCGAGAGGGCTTTGCGCAAGTCTGCTTCATTGGTGAAGGATTTCCCACGATTATCCAGGGAGTGGAAGAGGTGGTAATCGGATGGCGCAAGGTCAGGTGAATAAAGTGGATGGCACAAAGTCTCCCACCCAAGTTGCTGTATGGTATCCCTGACCACTCGAGCGACATGCGGCCTGGCGTTGTCATGGAGGAAAAGCACACCTTTGCGATTCACCAGTGCTGGCTCCTTCTGGCGCAATGTCTGTTGCACACGTTTCAATTTCTGCGAGTATAGTTCTCCAGTGACCGTTTGGCCCGTTGGTAGCAGTTCATAATGAACCACTTGACGACCTGTCCACTAGACACAAAGCATAATCTCCCGTGGGTGCATAGGCAGTCTTGCGGTGTGAGGGACAGCATCCTGAGGAGACAACCAATGTCTGGAACGCTTGGGAGTTTCGTACAGAACCCATTTTTCATCACTGGTAAGCACTCGATTGAATAAGGATGCGGTACGGTGGCGAGAAAGCAGCGATACGCAGGCTGCCACTCGTTATTTCTTGTGGACCTCCAACAGCGTTTGCGGAACCCACTTGCTCAGTTTGTACGTCTTACCTAGGCGGTCCAGGTGAAGTCTAACTGTTTCATCGGAAACGTTGAACTGTCTTGCAAGTTCATCACACGTTAGACTACTGTCCTCATCAATGGTCGCCTTCAGGACACCGTCATTCAAGACCACTGCGAGGCTCATCATGGAGAGACAAATCTCCCGACTTGAATTTTCGAAACCAACGCCTTGCAGTACGTTCATCCACAGCACTATCCCCAAACGCTTGACATATGCGGCGACTTGATGCAGCTGCCGATAAGCCCACTTTGAAGTCGTAAAGCAAACAGCCCCGAATGAGATCTCTAGACACTTCCATCCTTCTCACAGCTGTCCGGCTTATAACTGATGGCCGGGCACGGTGCGCGTGTTTTTTTTATAACGTCTGATGTTCCTACTTCCGGCTATCCGAATTTGAAAAACAATTTGAAAACAAATGCTATACGCATTTCGTATATATTTCAACTTCATTCAACGAACTTTTTTGGTTACCTTGTATTATCAGCTATACGTTTTTGAAACAATATTACCTGCTATACGTTTTTGAGGAAAGAAATATTAGGAGAAACAGATTTTTGACAAAACAAAAATATTACTAGGAAAAAAAAGTTGTCGGCATTAAATAACCCATTGAGGTTTATATACCGTAAAATAAAACAAGCTAAACCAACCATTGAATTTAGATTGTTACAATTGGCTGGAAAGTATGGAACCGGAAGAGAGTTCCATAGAATATATTCTTCAGAATATCTCTATTAACCACCACAAGGATCCATCCCTGCATCCCATAGAATGTCTGAAGACCAACTTCTCGAGAGCTCCTCCCTGCGGCTGCTCGGTCTCACGCTGTCTGCTGATCTGAGATGGAACAAATACATCGAGTCAGTTGCATCAGCCACCGCAAGGAAAGTTGGTTCTCTGTGCTGAGCCAGGAAATTTTTCTCCCCGGAATCGATCCTCCAAGTCTATAAATCGACCATTCGCCCTTGCATGGAGTATTGCTGCCATATATGGTCTGGGGCCCCTGCTGTTTGCCTCCGGGTTCTTGATAAGATCCAGAGACGGATAGGCAACGTGATTGGCCCTGCAGTCGCTCTCTCACAGACGCGATGTTGCCTCGCTCTGCCTTTTTTACAAGTACTTCCACGGTAATTGCTCCGAGGAGTTGCGTTCGCTTGTCCCCAGGCCTCGTGAATTTAAACGCCCCACGAGGCTGGCATCCCGCTCCCACCCCTACACCGTGGAAACTGTTAGATGTAGACGTCTCTTCTACTCCAATAGCTTCTTGTCTCGCACATCTCGCCTATGGAACTCCCTTCCCTATTACTGTTTCCCTGACAAATACAATCTCCAACGGTTTAAGTGTAGCGTCAATCGACATCTCCAGTTGCCTTGATTTATCCACTTCCCTTCTCCACATGCTTTCATTTTTCCTTCCTATCTGCTCTCGCTCCGGATCTTCTGTGGCCCCCTTGCCTTGATCGGCCCACTGTCTTTCTCTTTCACCACATCCCCTCCTTTGCCACTCCTATCTGCTCTTCCTCCAACCCTTCTTTAACCCCTTGCGTGATAGTGGCCTCCGGCCTTGCTTGGGGTGATACGATTAAAAAAAAAAAAAAATACAAAGTTGAGAAATGAAGCTTTCAGGAAGGTGGTTAATGAAAATAAAAAGGTAAGTAGGACCAAGGAAGGAGCCCTGGGGGTCACCGACATTAGTACGAATGAAAATTGAATTGATTATACGAGCATATGATTGTTACAAGAAATAAAAATATATTTAATATATAAAATAATATAAAAAGCAAGGTTTTCTGCAATAAACGATATTAAAAACAAAAAAATCTATCACAGTTCGAATCCTTGGAAAAAAGATTTAAGAGTATGCCTGTCTATAGTTTGATTTCATTCTTTGATTTGTATTTTTTACAGCTTATCAACCTCTTGCTGGTTATGTAAAGCCAGAGAATATTTTTAGATTGTAAGAATTTCTGTGGCGATAATGATTTATTTATACAAGTACTACTCAGTCAATTATGTGCCATGCGTGATACACGCTTAGGCGATCATGTATCTTTCGATACATGACTGACGAGGTAGATTTTCCCCCGCAGCTGGTTGCCATTTCTTTCTGTGGTAGACCAGTTTCCAAGGCTATAGAACGCGGTTTGTCCTGCTATTTACCCATAGCTGGGGAGAGAAGTAGAGGATTCATACCTTTCCCAAGAGTATTATCCCGTAAGTGAATGTAATGGATTCGACTGGAATTCGAACTCGGGTCTCCGATTCTTTAATCCACTATCCATTACTCTACCGTACCTCCATTCAGTCTGTTATGTGCCATAATACACGCTTAGGCGATCATGTATCTTTCTATACATTTTTTTTTAGACCAGTTGGCATCCAAGTCTATAGAGCCCGGTCTGTTTGCTATTTACCCATAGCTGGGGGGAGAAGAAGAGGATTCATACCTTTCCCAAGGGTATTAGCATGTAAGTGAATGTAATGGATTCGACTGGAATTCGAACTCGGCTCTCCGATTCCTCAATCCGCTATCCATTATTCTACCGTACCTCCATCCAGTCTGTTATATGCCATGCGTGATACACGCTTAGGCGTTCATGTATCTTTCGATTTCCAGTAATAGGTTGCCATTTCTTTCTGCGGTAGACCAGTTGCCATCCAAGGCTATAGAGCCCGGTCTGTCTTGCTATTTACCCATAGCTGGGAGGAGAAGAAGAGGATTCATGCCTTTCCCAGGGGTATCAGCACGTAAGTGAATGTAATGGATTCGACTGTAATTCGAGCTACTATCAATTACTCCACTGTGTCTCTTAAGTCAGTTCTGTGCCAGGCGTGATACACGCTTTGGCGATCATATATCTTTCGATACATGACTGACGAGGCAGACTTTTCCTGCGGCTGGTTGCCATTTCTTTCTGCGTAGACCAGTTGCCATCCAAGGCTATAGAACCCGGTCTGTCACCCATAGCTGGAGGAGAAGAAGAGGATGCATACCTTTCCCAAGGGTTTTAGCACTTAAGTGAAAGTAATGTATTCGACTGGAATTCGAACTCAGTTCCCCGATTCCTCAATCCGAGACGCTATCCATTAGCCCACCGTGCTAATAGTTAACCAATAACTGGACGAAGGATTGGATTCATACCTTTGCAATGGGTCTTTGATCGTAAGTTAATTCGACCGGAATTTGAACTCTGCTCTCTGATTTCCAATTCTGAGCCGTTAATCATTACTACACCGCCCATCCAAGCTTACGGGACCTCGTATTCTCAAGCAATTACCCATCCAGATATTAGCCAGGCACAGAGTTGCTTAAATTCGGTGAACAGGCGAGAAGCATGCCTGTCCAAAATTCGACCTTGCAAAGAATATATTCTAAATAAACGTCAAGCTCAGATATCTCATTCACGGTCGATTCGTACTACTCCCGTACCACCTCCGACCCGAGCTGGGGAGGGGGGTCAACCTTGATTAGGGGTCCCGGGAAGTTCTTAGTGACCCTTGCTATGTTATCCTTTATTTTTCGTACCTACATTTATATAGGATACAAATTAAGCTAAACACAATTAACTATGAAAGGACGAGACTTTTTTTTTGACAGATTTTGACGTCTTTCTGGGTTTCTTTCGTCCAAATCCGGGAATTTATTCTTCTCATGCTAAGACTAAAAAAAAAAACAAACTCTGTCTATATTTCTGAGATGAGGTATTATGTACAGTATTTACATTAGTCGGACTATTGTCCTCATCTTTGTCGCCATATTTGTCACAACGTTTCGGCCGTTGTACGCTCCGACCTTCTTCAGGTGGTTGGAATTTCGAACAGTCTACCCCAGTGATCGAAATAAAGGGTTCGGTTCGAAATTCCAACCACCTGAAGAAGGCCGGAGCGTACAACGGCCGAAACGTTGTGACAAATATGGCGACAAAGATGAGGACAATAGTCCGACTAATGTAATACTATAAAAAAAAAACTATATAAAATTCACTATTTTTTTATCTACAATGTTGAATGTTTTAAAATTCGTCAACTTTTTAACAGGAAAAATCTCAAGTTGATGCTAAGAATTGCCGTAAAACATTGTTGATTTATTTAAGATGGAATGAATCCAGTCATTACAGAACAGACTGGATACTATAGCCTTGGGTGGAAACCTGTCTAGGAGAAGGAAAACTCTGAATTCAAAACTGTATGTAGCCCTGGTGAAGCACATACTATGCAGCTAAGGAAAGGATTGTTCACATTGACACGATTATCCCGACTACGGTCGATTTAGGTACATTGGATTTATTTTCAGTTTTTTTAGTTCAATTGGACACCTATATTGCATATGATCCATTATTGTATATAATTAGGTTACAATAAAATTGGTAATTTATATGAATACTACCTCATGATGTTATCGGACTGGTCGGTGGAAACCATACCACAAGTTGACCGAAACCTTGAAGTGAAATTGAGTAGACGGAACCGTCGATAGCTGTGCTAGCACGAAGCCACAAGTCATCATGGCCGAGGGTTTGAGCGTACTGACCTTGTTGAAATTGTTGATCATGCTAGACAACACGCTCTTTTCCCAGAAACTGTAACTACGGTCTGCTCAGCATAGTTGCAGTATAAACCACAGGAGGTCTAGGTGGGTGTTGAATAAACACAAATGCGCCTGAGCGAGCGTCTGCAATAGGGATTTGCTAGCCGCCCTAAATACGGAATACGAGTGGCGATAAATACATAGAAATATATTTAAGATGGAATGATCTATTATGACATGTCTCCAATTTGTATTTAGATACATTGTATTTATTTAAAATTTTTCTAGTTGAATTGTTCATCTGTATTTCATATGATTCATTATTATGTTATAATACAATATGTATTTTATATCATTATACTTCTTTTTGAAAACTGAGACGTAGTTGAGTGAGGAGGGGGTCGCATTATAAATTCGGGGCGGGAACACGAGACACTTGCACCTGTCGTGTAAAGTAATTAATCATGCAATTCGTCTTTCTAATGAAAAAAAAAAGATGACGTGTTTGCAAACAAATATTTCAAATAAATCAGAAAAATAGGCTAACCTAAAATTAATATCGAATTCCTGACCACTGACAATACCTTTCTTTTTCATTTGCAATATATTTTTGTAGTAAATGTTTGCCTATAGTACATTCAATACTCATCTGTCAGTAACGCTTGCGTTAATTCCTGACCACTGACAATCTGGTTTCTTTCTCGCTTGCCTTCAATGTCGGTGTGTACTACTCCCGAACACCCGACAAGGGGGGTTCGGGAGTAGTACGAGGGCCCGGGCAGTGTTTTGCGACCCTTGCTATCTTATCAAATATTTACTTTTTGTCCTACCTATATTTACATACGCTACAAATTAAACTAAACACAATTGATTATGAAAGCCTAAAGGCGAAGGGGAAATTGAAGTGAGGCTGGTCGTCACTAACTGTCCTAAACCCAGCAAATCTGATTCGCGATCTATTCATTCACTACAAGAATTCACTTATCACCATTCATCCGACATAACCACAATACCGTATATTCAAAGGGGATCCTACTAAACAAACATGACGTTAAAATTTCACAATGCACCAGGTGTAACAGCAAAATTGTCCAAATCGTGTAACAGCAAAATTGTCCAAATCGTGAAATAGCAAAATTGTCCAAATCATGTAACAGCAAAATTGTCCAAATCGTGTAAGACCAACATTGTTCAAATCGTGTAACAGCAAAATTGTCCAAATCGTGTAACAGCAAAATTCTCCAAATCGTGTAACAGCAACATTGTTCAAATCGTGTAACAGCAAAATTGTCCAAATCGTGTAACAGCAAAATTGTCCAAATCGTGTAACAGCAAAATTGTCCAAATCGTGTAACAGCAAAATTGTTCAAATCGTGTAACAGCAAAATTGTCCATCCCACAAAATGTTTAATATCTAAAAAAAAAAACCCCCAAAAAACCCCACTAAACAAATTGATTTTCTTTTTTCTAGGTTTATAGATAAGACGTTTAACATTCTTGATACCATTTGTCATAAGAATCGCTGAAAAACACGTTGAGTTATTCAGCTAAAAACGAAGTAGGTTAACATTGTTTTATGTCGGGCCCACTGTCTTCCCAACTGAGCAATGGTGAGAGGAAAAAATAATTCAGGCCTTCAGTGATGGTACCAACATTCATTCTCTGGCTTCCATCTTCAAAGTCCATTCAAGAACCATCAAGCATTGGTGAATAAGTTTAAAAGAAGAGGGAACAGTAGAGAGGAAAACTGGATCATGAGGTCACAACAAGAAGAGGGATCATCATTTCAAATTAGAGATAAAGAGATCAATTAGAAAAGATCCAACTCAATCCGTTTGGTGCGTGACAGAGGAGTTTCACCTGTGACAGTCCAAAGGGCAGTGAACTTGAAAATGAAATCGTACGTCTTATTGCAATTGTATATTTATTGTATTAAAAATACAATTGTGGCACAAGGCCTAAGGGGAATTGAAGTGAGGCTGGTCGTCAATAACTATCCTAAACCTAGCTAATCTGATTCGCGATCTATTCATTCACTACAAGAATTCATTTCATTATCGCCATTCATCCGGCGTACACCACAATACCGTATATTCAAAGAGGATCCTACTAAACAAACATGACGTTAAAATTTCACAATGCACCGGGTGTAATACGTAATATATGTAATGGGTATATTTATTGTACTTTTACATACAATTGTGACAGAAGGCCGATGTGGGAGTGAGGTGTGGCTTGTCGTCATTGACTATCCTAAATTTAGCTAATCTGATTCGCGACCCATTCTTTTATTACAATTTACTCATTCACCACAAGAACACATCCCTCTTCACCCAATGCTACATTTACCAAAATACCACATACTCACAGGGGGACCTACTAAAACACAATAATGTAAAAATTTATGTATATCTACAATTTTTATTATTTTTCTCATTTTTCTTCTTTTTTTTTTTTACAAAAATATAAAAATTGTGTATCATGAAATGAGGGGTGATTCCAATAACAAAATATTCAAATTACAACAAAAATATGTTAGTAGGACCCGTCCACCCCACAGAAAAATACGAGTGGCAATAGGCAAAATCAAGACGTTTATTCAATAAAGGTGAGGGAAGGTCAAAATAAATTATGCAGGAGGGGGATCAAAATTTAGCCTGATAAAAAGGAGAGATAAACAAATTGGGAATCTTGACAAGGACCATAAGGGCACCTGGGTGTGGTGTAATGGTTAGCGAGATCAGTTACGACTGAGTAGTGAGTTCGATCCTCACTGGGTGCCCCCTACATTCGGCCTTGTGCCACATTTAAGCTACGGTTAGAAAATCTTTGGACTTGCTTCGGCAAGATTCGTCTCAAGATTCGGAGATTCGTCTCAAGCTGAGCTTGTCGAACTCTCTGCCTTCGGGCGGAGAGGAACCCAGACGAGGCTATACCAAAGGGCAGAGTCTAGTCTGGGGAGGTAGACAGCTACCCGACTCCGTTTTTTATGGGGTTTACGGGGAATTTTTGCCCGATACCATGGGCTCGGTTTTACCCCGCATTAAAAAAGGTCTTGTGCCACATCTTGCCTCGCGGGGTGGTGAGGTAAATAACATTGACAAGGACCATAACAAAAGAGAAGGCCGTGTTTTGTGTATGTTTATATAATTGTTTCTGCTTAATTCCGGCACTCTCACGTTGGAACCAATTTCGAAATTCTTGGGGCTGTTGTAATACTAGGGGATCGTATATTGAAGCGTGTATCTAAAAAAATAGACATAAAAATTACAGATTGACCGTTTAAATGACGTCACCTTGAGTGATTTGAAATTGGTTCCAGCAAAGGTGAGAACTTTGGAATTAACCAAAAACAGTTACGTATGGGTACACAACTCACAATCCTTGAATACGAATGTAACAACAGTCGAAAGAATTCGCGGTAAAAATAAATATGAAATCGATGCCACATTTACTCTAAGGCTGAATGAACAAGAGAATACAGCAACCATAATATATGTATAGCTGGCCACTCGTCTTAATACACGTCTACTAGGGGGGTTAACCAATGCCTATTGCAGACGTTTGCTCAGGTGCATTTGTGTTTATATAACACCCACAGAGTCCACCTGTGGTTTATACTGCTACTATGCTAAGTTAGAGTTTCTGGGAAAGACCGTGTTATCTAACGTGATCAACAATTTGAACAAGTGACTTCGTGCTAGCACAGCTATCGACGGCCCGTTTACCCAATTTCATTCACAAAATGCTTGGCCCGTCTACTTTCCAAAGGTGCCGCTCCATATCCTTCCGATAACATCAGTGAGATTCGAGAGCGTTCTAACCACTCGGCTACGCACCCATACAGTCATACAGTAATGATCAAAGTAATAACACTAAGGATACTTGTTAGAGAGAAGAGGGCATAAATTTATACAAACTTATTTCAGAATTTCTTTACCAGATTTGAAGACTGCAATTTTTCTTTCTTATTAAGTTCTTGAATTTTCATAAACTTTCAAAATCGGCAGAAAAATCCTGAAATGTAAAAAAAAAATCATAAAATGTAAAAATAGAAAAAAAAATCATAAAATGTTTAAAAAAAACTAAAATGAAAATAAAAACTATAAAAATTCCTAAAATGAAATGAAATAGTGAAATGTAAAAAAAAAATCATAAAATGTAAAAATAGAAAAAAAAAATCATAAATTGTTTAAAAAAAACTAAAATGAAAATAAAAACTATAAAAATTCCTAAAATGAAATGAAATAGTGAAATGTAAAAAAAAAATCATAAAATGTAAAAATAGAAAAAAAAATCATAAATTGTTTAAAAAAAACTAAAATGAAAATAAAAACTATAAAAATTCCTAAAATGAAATAGTGAAATGTAAAAAAAAAATCATAAAATGTAAAAATAGAAAAAAAAATGATAAAATGTTTAAAAAAAACTAAAATGAAAATAAAAACTATAAAAATTCCTAAAATGAAATGAAATAGTGAAATGAAAAAAAAATCTTAAAATGAAAAAAGTTCTAAAAAAAATTAAAAAAATACAACTAAAATTTAAAAAAACTTATAATGGAATTAAATACTAAAATTTTTAGAAAAATCCTAAAATAGAAAAAAAAAAATTCTAAACTGAATTTTTAAAAAAATCCTTAAATGAAATAAAATAAAATAAATGTTATAAAATGAAAAAAAAAATTCTAGAAATGAAAACCACAGTAATTGCTTAACTTTCTGTTTTTCCCTTCCATTTTATTTTAACTCCATCTCGCAGAATCAGATTCCGTTTCTGATTTTTTTGATTTCTTCTTTCTCGAAGATATTACCTTCTTCCCGTGAGACTTGTCATTTAAATGTTCACTAATCGTCAGTGTGTTTGTGTTCGTTTTGAAGCTTTTTTCCACAGCAAACAACTCAAAATTCAATGGTAAAAACAACAGTGGGAAAAAAAAAGTTAGATTGATATACCAACTTGCGTACAAGTTAAAGAAAATGACTCATTCACATGTATCTTTATATTTAGTAGTTGTTGGTTCCTTACTACGAACCGAATCCTTTTTCTTCTTTCCTTTCTTTTTTTGACTGCTAATTTTTGGGTGATGTATTTTGTCTGCTTAGTAACTGCCATTCAAATGTTCGGCTTTCTGGCTCTTTGTTTTGTAGACATTTATCGAGCTTATTTTCGCTTCCCAGATGATGAATCAGGGAAACAAGAAGATTGTGTTGCGCCAATTTTCTAAAGTCAGAGCTACCTTAGAAGTCTTTAACTGGATTCAAACTATCAGTGTTTGTAGGAAATATACATATATCTTGCATATATTGCGCCAGGAAGACACCAGTCGACGGTATGTACATATCTGTAACAACAAAGGTGTAGTTTTTGGTATGCTGTAACCCAGGGAAGGTTAGTGAATAGAAAAATCAAACGAAGGTTGGTAATGAACGATAATACTTAGGACAAGAACAACACATACAAGATTCGCCAGCGGCGCGTACAAGTAGTAGTCAACTGCTAGAAGTGAGTCAAGTGAATTCTACAATGAATTTCCAACTGAAGACCAACATATAGTATGTACTACTGTAATTAAGTGAATGCCCATTATCGTTAGTAGATATGTTACGACATCATATTACTAAATTTTCTTGTATTATTTACATTATTCGGACTGTTATCCTCATCTTCATTGTCAGATTCACAACGTTTTCGGCCGGGACATGCTAAGTACTTTCAACAATTTCAAATTAAAAAAAAAGAATTTTCAGTTTACACATATTTCGTCTTAGTGTTTGCTTATGTATGGGAAACATTGTGCCCTGAAGATGACAATTTGACAATTTGAAAGTACATGGTATGTGTCTTCCATACGACAACAACTCGAATATAAGGATCTTATAATTCAAGGAATTGATAGTAAGTTAATGTCTCATTAAGCTTTGTTAGCAAAGTGATTTCGTGATTAATCCCATTAACATTGCTAATTAATTCTTTGTATGATTTGTTCCTTTATGATATATATATATATATATATATATATATATATATATATATATATATATATATATATATATATATATATATATATAGTTAGAATAAGCTACAACCAACAACCCCAAAATTGAATAAATAGCTTAAATTATCTTCCCAAATAAAAAAAAACTATTAAATAAGCGATATAAACAAATTTTTACTACGTTTATAAAAACACCGATTAAAAAAAATATATAAGATAAGAAATAAAAATAAAAAATAAAAATAAATAATGACAGCCAACATAATTTAACACAAATAGATAAATAAACAACTTCTGGTAAAATAACCGCCAAAATAGACTAACCACAATACACCACTTACCCGTATATATAAATAGCCGAGAAAAATAACACCACTCGTGGCCTGACGATTGCGTCTAGCATGAAACAGACTGTCACCTCTAAGTGTTGACCTCAATTTTCACTTATATATATATATATATATATATATATCATTTCTCCAAATTAAAGTATTAAAAATTATTACGATAACTACTGCTAACTTTTTGCTCCTTTAACTACTGCTAATAGAAGGTGAGATAATTAAAAAAATATATAATAGCGTTACAATAAATAAGTAAAAACAAATGCGTTAAAAACAGTTGAATGAGATAGGCTTAGCTAAACGCCGGTATATCGGATGTCAAAAATATAAACACTTAAACTAAAAGCTAAGCCGTAGTCTATCTTTTAGCGTTTTCGATGTAAAGTTTTAACTGGTGTTTGTTGTTTTAACTCCCTCCCACTTCCACTAACAACTTCATTGATGAAAAAATCAATAATTATTATGCAAAGGTAATTTAGATTTTTGTTAAATAACTAATTTTATGCTATTTTCCCGCAATTAAAACCAAAATTAAAACTTCAAAGCAGATATTTAAAATTAATGCAATACTTATTACAAATTTTGGCTTGACTAACATCTACCGGGCCCACGGTCCTTGAGGTAGATGTCGACTTGACTAAATTGAATAAGCTTAAGATACTAAGATAGTGATGCAATCTCGTCATAATATTTTGACAAGATTATCTCAAACCTACTTTTAAAAATAATTTCACCCTAAGCAAGGCAATAAAACCACTAAGACGCAAGGGGTTATTGTGTGTGACAAATCAAATAAGAGAAAAAAGAAATCATTATTAATATTAAGGAGAGGACAATAAAAGGACAATAATTAAGAAAACAGACGATAACGATTGACATTGAATTTAAATTTAGATCCAAATTGATTTGGAAGCGAGAAGCCGGATGAGAGTTCCACAAGCAACAAGTGCGATAAAAGAAACTATTAGCATAGAACTTACGGTTTCATCTAGCCATTTCAACTGTAAAATGATGAGACCTTCTTGCCAATCTAGTGTTGCACTTAAAAATTTTCATCCTTTAATAGTCATGTTTTTAAAATAATTTCACCCCAAGTAAAGCAATAAAGCCACTAGGACGCAAGCAGTTACTGAGTATTAGTGAATATGAAAGAAAAAGACAGTAAAAGGACAATAATTAAGAAGACAGAAGATAACGATTGACATTGCATTTAAATTTTTGAACTGTGAAGCGAGAAGCCGGGAGAAATTTCCACAAGAAAGAAGTGCGATGAAAGAAACTGTCAGCATAGAACTTACGGTTGCATCTAACCATCTCAACTGTAACATGATGTTACATTCGTATCATTGATTGATCGATTGGTTCATTTTCTCCGGCTTATCACCCCATTACAGGTTATTTCAAGCCAGAAAAACATTTTTAGACGGTAAGGTTTTTTTATTTTATTTTAGATAATAATGGTTTAGTGATAAAAGTCTTGCTAATTAACCCATAGGTGGGGGAAAGAAGTGATTTCACACCTTTCTCAAAGGTATTTGAGCGTATGTGAATATAACGAATGCAACGAGAATCGGAACTCGGCACTCCAATTAACAATTCTGAACCATTAGCCATTACACCACCCATACATCCAAGCTTACAGCCCCTGGTATTCTCAAGTGGTCACCCATCACGATACTGACCATGCTTGTCGTTGCTTACCTTCGGTGATCGTACGAGAACAGGTATTTCAACGAGATATGGCCGTAAGCCCATTATACAATCGCAATCCGCACATCCAAGTTTACAGCACCTGGTATTCCTAAGTGGTCACCTATATTGGTACTGACCAGGCTCGACGTTGCTTAACTTCGTACAAAAACCGGTGTTTGTTGTACCTACCGAATTGATGATCAACTCTTAAATTATACCGTTTTATGTCGATCTATTTTGGATTTATATATTCAAAACATAAAAAGGTTTATTTGATATTAATATCTCACTTAGATAAGAATAAAAAAAATAGAGCGTGACATGTTTTGTACATAACAATGCAACGGACACTGAGTTTTATATATATAGATTAACATAATTACAACAGTAGGTGTTATAACTAATTATAAATATAGATTTACATATATGTTAATTAACGTTAATGGTTGGCCACTCGTATTCTAGGATACCACTGGCGGCTATCTAATCCCTATTGCAGACGCTTGCCGAGGCGCGTTTTCTGTTTGTTCAACAGAGTCCACCTGTAGTTTATACTGTAACTATGCTGAGCAGACTTTAGTTATAGTTTTGGGGAGAGAAGCGTGTTATCTAGCGTGAAAAAAGATAGCAGGCTCAAACACCCAGTCACGTTGACTTGTCATCGACGGTCCGCAAGGGTTCAGTCTACCCAATTTCACTCACAGGGCTTAGGTCAACCCGTGGCATCGTTTTCAGGCACTATCCCCCAGACCGATAACATGAAGAAATCACAAATACTATTAAGGAGAAAGACCAATAAAAGAACAGGAATTAAGAAGACAGAAGATAACGATTGACATTGCTTGCATTATTTACATTATTCGGACTGTTATCCTTATCTTCATTGACATATTCACAACGTTTCGGCCGCTGTACGCTCCAGCCTTCTTCAGGGGATTGGAATTTCGAATCGAACCCTTTATTCCGTCCACCGAGGTGGGGGGGTAGATTGTTCTAGTTCCACGTGCCATGCCTCTTCCGGATGACTCAGTAATTTCCCTTTAACTCATCTCTCCAAGTTTTTTGGTTCACCACTGCTGTAGCCTGGTATTGAACTCACAACTCTTTGCTTCTAGTCGGTGGATCTAACCAACGTCTTTATTCACTGGGCCATGTATAGGACACATGGTCCAGTGGATAAAGACGTTAGTTAGAGCCACTGACTAGATCGAAAGCGGAGAAAGCCCAAAGAGCTGTGAGTTCAATACCAGGCCACAGCAGTGGTGAACCAAAATTGAAAGAGGCATATATATATATATATATATGTGTGTGTGTGTGTGTGTGTGTGTGTGTGTGTGTGTAAAATCAATGAAAAAGTGGAAACACGTTACGTCCTTTAGGATTCAGCGAATTGATGGTCGCGTGAAAGCGCATGAAACTAAAAGTCGTGGCCAGCCACCACTGACCACCTGAGATTTGACTTAAAATATATTAAAGCACTGCCATTTTAATGGCATTCTGCACACTTTTCTTTCAGTGTGCAATCTTAGGCAGACACAGTTAGAAGTTGCTTATTCTTATCACTAATTATATATATATATATATTTAGTGTATTGGGGCAGCAGATCATTATTCAAACATATTGTTAAATATAATAGACAATGAACGTCTATTATGTTTAGACGTTCTAAACTTCGTATAGTTGCTTTAATTTCGGGTGAAAATAAAGACAAAAATTGTCCAACATTTGGATATGTTTTTTATTATGCTGTTCCTTGATCTAAGCTTTCGGCTAACACGAGCCATCTTCAGGGTGGTCGCTTCCAAATGTCGAGCTGGCAAGAACTTCTGTCACCTATCGCCCCACACTGTCCTGATCTCCTCGTCCCCACTCCTTCAAAGGGAGAGCAGTTTTTTCAAAAGAGAACAGCAATTCAGAAGAGGGTACAAAAAGACGAAAATGTTCTTAGAAATTATGGAAAAAAGAAAATACTTCCTCGCAGAACCTAAAATAATTGCAAAACATTGCGTTATAAAACATTGCATTATAAAACAATGCGTTGTAAAACATTGGATTATAAAACATTGTATTATAACACAGTGTGTTATAAAACATTGTATCATAAAATATTGCATTATAAAACATTGCGTTATAAAACAGTGCATTATAAAACAGTGCATTATAAAACATTGCGTTATAAAACAGATAGTTATAAAACATTGCATCATAAAACATTGCATTATAAAAAAATTGCGTTATAAAATATTGCATTATAAAAAAGTGTGTTATAAAAGACTGCGTTATAAAAAAGTGTGTTATAAAACATTGTATCATAATACATTGCATTATACAACATTGCATCATAAAACGTTGCATTATAAAATATTGCGTTATAAAACATTGCATTATAAATTAGAGCATTATAAAACATTGCTTTATAAAACAGTGCATTATAAAACAGAGTGTTATAAAAACAAGACGATGATATTGTCAAAAATATTTGAAACAATGAAAGTACTGGGATAATTTTTATTTACAGACTATCCACAAGCTTAAGATGTGATAAAACGTATGAAAATATTTAATTGCAGAATGTCAGACAAGTTATGATGTGATAAAAAGACATGAATATATTTAATTACAGACCATCAAAAAGCTTAAGATGTGTTAAAACGTATGAAAATATTTAATTGCAGAATGTCAGACAAGTTATGATGTGATAAAAAGACATGAATATATTTAATTACAGACCATCAAAAAGCTTAAGATGTGTTAAAACGTATGAAAATATTTAATTGCAGAATGTCAGACAAGTTATGATGTGATAAAAAGACATGAATATATTTAATTACAGACCATCAAAAAGCTTAAGATGTGATAAAAATTTACAAATATGTAATTACAGGCAACTTACAATGGCTGTTTTCTTAATATGGTTTTGATGCGACACAGGGCCGAAAGAATGGGGCACCCAATGAGGATCGAACTCACTACTCAGTCCTAATTGATCTAGTGAGACAAGTTGGTTAACCATTATACAGTCGAAGTACCCAAGATAACTTATAATTTTGCGATAAAAATATATGAAAATGTTTCAATTCAAAGATTATAAAAACTTAAGGTATTCTGAAAAAAGGCAATAACACACGCCTGAAATGTTTGCAATAATGAAAATATTTTATCTCAGAACTTCAGACAACTTACAATATTGTAATAAAAGAAATATGCAGATAAGTTTAAGACGTGATTAACAAATGGTATAGTATATTTTGTTTTACGGTATATCAACCTCAATGTGTTATTTAATGCCGACAAGATTTTTAGCATAAGTTCGTATCAATAGAATATGTATTCTTTGTAGAAAATCAGTTTGTTGATCAGATTTCACTGACATATTTTTGTAATGAGGATTTTTATCAAGAGTAAAATTTTCTAGTAATATTTAAAAAAAATGTATAGCTAGTAATACATTTTTTAAATGTATTGCTGGTAATTTTTTTTTTCAGAAATATATTGCTAGTAATATCTTTTTCAAAAATGTATTGCTGGAAATATTTTGTTCAGAAATGTATTATTGGTAATATTTTTTTACTATAAAAATCTATTTTTATAATAAAAATACCAGCAATACATTTTTTGTGTTTTGACCACACCTTGGGGTTTAACTATTTGCCCATAACTGGGACCCTAACAGGCGCTACCCCCCCGCGCCAGGGTGAACCTGAGAACAACAGTAATTAAGAGGTGACTCTAATCTCCTCAAAACTTTCAGAGGCCTTGCTGTCGGATGTAGTTTATCGTCATACCCAGGAACCCATAGCAAATGGGAAATACGTTATTTGAGAAAGACAGAAAATTAATTGTCCTCAAGGATACATGGCACAATGGATAAAGGCGTTAGTTAGATCCAGTGACAGGACCCAAAGAGTGTGAGTTCAGTACCCGGTTAAGGCAGTGGAGAACTTTCAGAGGGAAATTAACAGGAGATAACTGACATCCATTAAACATAGCATGTGAAACTGGAACAGTCTACCCCAGTGAGCGAAATAAAGGGTTCAGTTCGACATTCCATCCACCTGAGGAAGGCCGGAGTGTACAACGGCCGAAATGTTGTAATAATAGATATGGCGACAAAGATGAGAACAATAGTCCGAATAATCTAAATAATGTACATAATACCTACGAGGTATGGGGACCGCGTGTGAAGTTCAAACTCCCTCGTTACTCCGTTTCAAGAATTCGCCGTCGTTGGAATCGGGAATGGCTGTCGCTCGTTTCAGCATTGGCGACGGATCGCCGTGCTTGGTCGGCCTTCGTTCCGGACGCGGTGAATTCCTTGGAAGGAGCCGGTTTAACCGATCCAGGGTGAATGCCGCAACATACATACATACATACATAATACCTCATCTCAGAAATATAGACAAATATATTTTTATAGTGAAATTACTAGGAACACATTTCTTAAAAAGAATTACCAGTAATACAGTTTATCATCTACACATTATATACGTAAGAAAACATCCGTTTGCTTTGAAAGTATAAAATAGTGTCAAAAACCATAAGTAGTTGAAACCATAAACTTGCGTACAGAATATTTAAATTTCGACATTCAATAACACATAGTGGTTGATATGCCGTAAACAAAACCAACCAACTAACCGTATGTCGTCGCAAAAATAACTTACAATAAAATAACATGTAAAAGGTTGATAGGACGTAAAAAAAATCAATAAAAATCTCCTATTTTCGCTCAGATTTCAGTATACAGAAAAATATGTAGAAAATAAAAAAAAATTATTAAAATGACGTCTTCATGAAATCTAATTACATTTATTTTCCTAAATCGTCATGTTTGTATAAATATCGTTTTCGACATGACGGGGATGTCGATAAACAAGCAAGAACTATTTTCACTGTAAGAAAAGCAGACGACTAACAAGAAGATATGATAATGCACGCAAGCAAGGGAGGATGAATCAGTTTGGAATAGGGGTGTTTGAATCGTGGCCCACCCAGTTTTTAACTGCTTACCTGTAGTATGAAGGTCTGGAGTGTGTATGAAACTGGGTGGGGCACTAAATACGCTATACGAGAGTCAAAGAAAGTTCAGAAACACACCAAAGCATACATACATGCGAAGGCATAAACACAATCAGGTACATTCACAGGGTGCCATTTTCTCCTTCGTTCTCGCATTAAAAAGTAAAGCGACTCCCATGTATATACAAAATAGAAAATTTAAATAAACATTTTTTTTCTCACAATATTTGAAATATAGGCTACAGCTGAACCTAAAGTAGATATTCCGGGAGTTAAAAGCAGATTTAATTATTACCTGTAATTAGTACCTGGAACTTAAAATTAATTACACACTTTTGCCATAAATTATACACGTTCTAATTAAATGAAGAAACAAAGAAAGTTATATATATATATATATATATATATATATATATATATATATATATATATATATATATATATATATATATATATATATTGATGCATGTTCCATTAAATTATATAGACAAGTTTTGACTCAAGTCTTTTGAAGTGAAATTGGGTAGACGGAACTATTGAGGGCCGTCGATAGCTGAGCTACCACAAAGTCACAAGTCATCGTGGCCGAGGGCTTGAGCGTGCTGTCCTTGGTCAAATTGTTGATGACGCTAGATGACAGGCTCTCTCCTAGAAACTGTAATTAAGGTCTGCTCAGCATAGTTGCAGTATAAACCACAGGTGGGCTCTGTAGGCGTTGAGCAAGCACAAATGTGCCTGAGCGAGCGTCTGCAACAGGGACACGCTATCCTCCCTGGTAGACGGGTATCCTCGAATACGAGTGGCCAGCTATATATATATATATATATATATATATATATATATATTAAGACATTTTTTATGTTTATACGTTCTTTTTATAGAGACAAATATTTAAGTAAATGCTGTTTTACTTTTTTAAACACAATTCTCTAAAATCGACCTAGCTAACCGAACGCTCCTCTGTGGCCCAATCGGTTAAGGCCATCAGGCTATATGACGGTTCCGTATAGGATACAGGTTCGAATCCTGTCGGTGGACGCATATTTTCTATGAAAATGTCTCGGACATTCAGGCCGGTAAAGGTTGTTAATACTGTTTATTATAAATTATAAACAGACCATTTACTTAAATATTTGTATCTGTAAAAAGAACGTATGGACATAAAAAATGACTTAAAAATAATTGTCGGTCTTTGTCCATTTCATAATATATATATATATAAAGAATGTTAAACATAAAATGTCTTTATATATATATTTCAAATTTTATAAATCTTTTAATATCTATGATAACCTTGCGTCGTTGTCAAATTTTTTGAGTTCTCATGTACTTGTATTTTGATTGGTCATTCTAGCTTATGTAACAGCGTTTACCCCTAGAGAAGGATCGTTAATTAATTTGAAACTTTTAAAACCATTTATTCTACATTCAACATCATCACTTGATAAGACACCAGAAGTGTTGAAACAAAATGGCTATTTTTGTAGTGATTTTATAACATATTTATGTTATAATATTTAAATAAATAATTATATATATATATATATATATATATATATATATATATATATATATATATATATATATATATATATATATATATATATATATATATATATCTGAAGTACAATGATTTAAAGACATCAGATTTGAATTTATCATTGAAGACAGTCACTAGATACTAAGATTACAGCAAAATTACAAAATTAAGGTATTGGCTTACCCCGCAAGAAGTCCAAACCTCATTTATGGTCATATTTGAAGAAAGATGTAAGAGAAAGAATCCTTCTAATTTGGAGGAACGAGAAGCTATTGCCAAGGAAGAAAAGAGGAAAATATTTATCAGTGCATGTAATGACCTTGTAAGGAACTATCAAAAATGATTAATGGTAATAATTAAGAATAAAGGTTGGACAATTGATTATTACGGAAGAGAACCATTAAGTTTGTCCTGTGTTAAGGGTTTATTGATGTTTTTTTTATTGTATTATTGTTTGATATTAAAATAAAATTTTGTTCTCAGCATCATTGCACATTATTTCATACACATTGTTTAATAATTTGTGAAAAAATGCACATGAAATTTCCATGAAAATTTGAGGTATTACAGCTGTATTTGTAATTATGGAAAAGTGGGGCGGATAATCCTGTCCACAAATATATATATATATATATATATATATATATATATATATATATATATATATATATATATATATATATGAAGAAATATAGTCTTAAAGTGTGCTATATTTATGTGATAAAGTGTTCAATATCAGAGATAGAGCCTGTGTAAATATAAAAGGGAACATAGAAGTCAACACTTAGAGGCGACAGTCTGTTTCATGCTAGACGCAGTCGTCGTGGACTGACGATTGCGTCTCGCATTAAACATACTGTCGCCTCTAAGTGTTGACTTAAATGTTCACTTTTATATATATATATATATATATATATATATATATATATATATATATATATATATATATATATATATATATAGCATGATGAGAGGCCACGTATACTTTCTTGATGTGAAATAAATACTTTCATAAAAAAAACACCCAATTTTGTTTCATTTATTTTATCCAGATATTATATATATATATATATATATATATATATATATATATATATATATATATATATATTAATGTTATTTTTATTAGAAATATTTTACATTGCGACACGGAAATTTCTATGTTTCGAGACTTAAAATTTTTATCTTGTCATCAGGCAATGTCCGGCATCTTTTTGATGAATACGATCTAAAAGTTACCGAACATTGCCGGATGACGCGATAAAAAGTTTACGTCTTGAAACATAGAATTTTCCGTGTTGCAATGTAAAATATTTTTAATAAAAATAACATTAAAATGTTATGCTCTACTTGTATCGTTTGTTCTTTCTCTTCATTTGTATGTATGTATATATATATATATATATATGTATATATATATATATATATATATATATATATATATATATATATATATATATATATATATATATATTATAATAAAGATATATATATATTATGATAAAGATATACATATATATTATAATAAAGATATATATATATTATATTAAAGATATATATATTATAATAAAGATATATATATATATTATAATAAAGATATATATATATATTATAATAAAGATATATATATATATATTATAATAAAGATATATATATATTATAATAAAGATATATATTATAATAATATATATATTATAATAAAGATATATATATTATAATAAAGATATATATATTATAATAAAGATATATATTATAATAATATATTTATATTATAATAAAGATATATATATTATAATAAAGCTATATATATATATATTATAATAAATATATATATATATATTATAATAAAGATATATATATATTATAATAAAGATATATATATATTATAATAAAGATATATATAGATATATTATAATAAAGATATATATATTATAGTAAAGATATATATATATATATGTATTATAATAAAGATATATATATGTATTATAATAAAAGTTTTCATATTTTCTCAGTGAAATACGACCCAGTGCACATGCTAGCACTTCGTATGTCCATTCCACAAAGTCTTTCCTTACAGATTGACCACAGATTATCGATTAGATTTAAATCAGGAGAGTTTCCGTGCCAGCCGATAGTTCTTTGATTTGCTCACTGGTAAGGTTTGCCATTGTCTTCGTACAGCGGCACAATTTTCGTACGCTTCTTTGCAGAAACGTACATCGTAGACAATGGCCGTAAGACAACTAATCGACAGTCTAGATTATAGTGTTTGAGCGTGATGAAAATCTGATGCAATCACGGGTGACGCAATATTTTTCAAGGCCAGACAAATTTCATCATACACTTTTTTTCATTTAAAAAGAATTCTCGCTGTTACATAAGCTAGAGTGACTTGTATTTTGATTGGTCACTCTAGCTTATGTAACAGCGTTTACTCCTGGCTAAGGATCGTTGATTAATTTGAAACTTTTAAAACCATTTATTCTATATTCTACATCGTCACTTGATAAGACACTAGAAGTGTTGAAACAAAATGGCTACTTTTGTCGTGATTTTATAACATATTTATGTTGTAATATTCAAATAAATAATTATATCTGCTCTAATCTGTATTGAGCACTCTTTAAAGAATATTAATTGTTGGTTATTGGATCTCACTCCGTATATACCAATCCTAAACTTGGTATATATATATATATATATATATATATATATATATATATATATATATATATATATATCGTAAAATAATGCGAAACGGGGAGGCTATAAAGTCTGTACTCAATGCAAAATATGCAAAAAAATAAACAAGCCAATATAAACTGTAAGTAAAACAATACTTATATGTGACTATTTTCAGTGACTTCAAGTTATGATAAGGAATTGAATAGTTTCTCATCTTACCGTCTAAGGATTGTGAGACAATTACCTCTAAGTTTTTCGTCGTAGAAAGCACTAACATATGAGTATTGGTATATTTATATTTTACACATACACACGCACGCACACACACACACGCACACACACACACACGCACACACACACACACGCACACACACACACACGCAAACAAACACGTATATATATATATATACATATATATTACATAAAAGTGTGTTTTGTTTAATAGCATATCTACCTACTGAATGCATGATGTAATTTTCTTAGAAGTTTTGATATTTTTTTTCAAAAATGTATTGCTAGTAATTTTTTATATTATGAAAGTGTATTGTTGGTAACTTTTTTACTATGAAAATGTACTGCTGGTAACTTATATTTAACTATGGATATTAATTGTTGGTAACTTATATTTAACTATGAATATTAATTGTTGGTACCCTTTTTTTACTACGAAAATGTATTGTTGAAAACGTTTTCACTATGAAAATATATTGCTAGTAACCTTTTTTTTTACTATGAAAGTGAATTGTTGTTAACTTTTTTTTACTATGAAAATATATTGTTGGTAACTTATTTAAGAAAATGTATTGCTGGTAACTTTTTTGTACTATGAAAGTGCATTATTGGTAAGTGATTTACTATGAAAATGAATTGCTTGTGACCGTTTTTACTATGAATGTGTATTGTTGGTAACTTTTTTTTTACTATGAAAATGTGTTTCTGGTAACTTCTTTTTTTACTATGAAAGTGTATTGTTGGTAACTTTTTTCTACAAAGAAAATGTGTTGCTGGTAACTTCTTTTTTTTACTATGAAAATGTATTGTTGGTAACTTTTTTTACTATGAAAATGTGTTTCTGGTAACTTCTTTTTTAATATGAAAGTGTATTGTTGGTAACTTCTTTTTTTACTATGAAAGTGTATAGTTGGTAAATTTTTTTACTATGAAAATGTGTCTCTGGTAATTTTTTTTTACTATGAAAGTGTATTGTTGGTAACTTTTTTCGACGTTCCAGAGACCTATAATTCTTTTTTACGTTTTCAAAAGGAATGCGTCTGTGTAGTTCGAAAGAAGATAATTCCTTTTTGTTTATTAATCCTTCCTTCCTTCATTCATTCATCCAGTTAGCACAGTTTGCGCCGCCGCCGTGGTCACCACACCCTTCAATCTCAAAATTGTGGTTCAAGGTGACATTCAAGGCGAAATAGAAAAATGGATTACCGGTTCCTTTTGCACCGGGGATGTTTACGTTACGTTGTCCTTCCTTTCAGAACTCACTCTACCCACTGGTAAAACTGGTGAATCTCTAAAGCGCAACTCCTACGCCCAAGCTTGCAACTGGCCGCTTCGGACAGGTGGGTTGGCGAAAGGCGTTCCCTCACCACCCTCACACAGTTTATCCTGCAGTTCGATACCCATTTTATCTTAATTTGATAAATTATTTATGTATTTATTTATTTTAACAAATAGGTCTTGAATCAGCCGTTTTGTTTTAATTTAAAAAAATACTTATGGTCATGTAGGTTTGGCATCGGATAAAGGTACTTCATTTAAGAAAGGAGATATTTGATGATATCCAAATTTCCTTTTGTCTTCAGACAGATTTACTTTGCTTATATCTGAATTTATATATATATATATATATATATATATATATATATATATATATATATAATGATAATATTAGTAATCAGTACGTATTTTTCAAAAAGGATATAGATCCAGAGAAAGCTCTATGTCTGAGATTATCATTATTATAAAGAAAAAGAAAATGTCCATGAGGTGAAATTTATTTCATTAAGCTTAGAAAATTTGACTTCAACTCTTCAGACCTCGTAATACAAATTGCATTTAAGTGTTCGTTTTCTTTATAATTATAATAATAATAATATTAATATGTACACACACATCTATCTATCTATCTATCTATATATCTATCTATCTCTCTATATATATGAATGAAACGCCTGATGATCGCTGAAGGCGCAAAACACCCAGTTGAAGTATATTTTTTATATGCAATCTATTGTTGGTAACACTCTATTCCCGATATTGAGCACTGCACTTACCCTCGCAACATTTTACACACACACACACACACACACACACACACACACACACACACACACACACACACATATATATATATATATATATTAACTTTTGTATTATTTTTAAATATAAACAAAAGAAAAAGCTAAAATGTAAATACCTTTTTTTCTGGAAAAATTACCAAAGGCCTTTGCATTAATCACATGTGTTACGTATTTAGGTTTGGGATAAAAATCCTGCGGCCCAAATTGACAACACCCATCTTTTGCATCTTAGTCATGTAAGGTTTGCAAGAAATTCATGGCACCCGGCCAAACCGTGGTGGCAAAAATACTTCTCAAGTTTGATAATAAAAAACCTAACCACACCAGCCTGAAATCGGATAGCGAGTTAGTTAAGGTCATCACTGGCACTTGTCAACATTCTTCTTTCTCATTCAGTTTTAGTCCAAAGTCAGAAAAGAAACAAATGGCTTTTAAATTAGCGATGTAACAACATACCAACCGTTGGTTCTTTGGTTCATATTGAAGAAACAGACATTTAGAGATTTTTAATTCTCTTTTACTCATGGATAAGTAAAACGTTTTTTTTTTACTGGTTTTCATTTCCCGTTTCCCTTAACTTTCATTCTGTTCATTCAAAAATAGACCATTCCAATCTTTACGTCACATAAAGTTTTCTCTATATCTCTGAGATGAGGTATTGTGATTACATATGTCTTAGTGATATAAAAGACTCTCTGAGAACAATGCAAGTTTGTCATTTCTTTTCCTTTTAACCATTCGGTTCTGTCGGGGATATACGGTATTATATCATGAATATAATAATGCCCAAAATGGGGGAAGTGAAAATCGGAGAATAAAACTTTCTTCCATAGCTCTCCCTCGTTATATTAGTAAAGTAAATTTTCCTTAATTATATATATATATATATATATATATACATACATACATGACATATACATAATAATGTAAGTAAACATAAGTAAACATTTTAGCCAAGCCCAGTACATAATTCAAGATGTATGTGTATATATATATATATATATATATATATATATATATATATATATATATATTTAAAAACATTTTTCGGCCTATTCGGCCACTGAGGATCGTTCGGTTGGCATGGTCGAATTTACTGCTTATAAACTTCAATCTTCCATGAATCTCTCACGTACATTCATAACTGCTCATGGCGTATCAAATGTAAACAAATGACATCACACATTATGAAATGGACAATTCCGACAATTATTTAAAGACTTTTTTATGTTTAACATTCTTTACAGTGGCCGAATCGGTTAAGGCACGTCAGGCAATATGACGGTTCCGTATAGGATACAGGTTCGAATCCTGTCAGAGGACGAATATTTTCTATGAAAATTTCTCGGACATTCAGGCCGGTAAATGTTATTTAATAGAGTTTATTACAAACAGAGCATTTACTTAAATATTTGTATCTATAAAAAGAATGCTAAACATGAAAATGTCTTTAAATAATTGTCGGACTTTGTCCATTTCATAATATATATATATATATATATATATATATATATATATATATATATATATATATATATATATATATTGAATTATGTACTGGGCTTGGCTAACATGTTTACTTACATTATTCGGACTGTAATCCTCATCTTCATTGCCATATTCACAACGTCTCGGCCGTTTTACGTTCCAGCCTTTTTTTATCTTGATAATTTAAGTGTGTCGCGGGAGTTTAACTATGAGTTCAGTTGCGCCGTGAAATAATAAAAAAAAAGGTTGAAAAACATTGCTTTATATCAGTGTTTCTCAACCTTTTTACGCGAAGGCAAGCCTAGGAGCAAATGAAAATATCACAGCAGACTTTGCAAAATCTTTGAAGTGTATACATTTAAATATCTTCCTATATCTCTGTGATGAGGTATTATGATCATGTGCATTATTCGGACTGTTATTCTTCACTTCACTGTCATATTCACAACGTTTCAGCAGTTGTACGCTCCGGCCTTCTTCGGGTGATTAGAATTTCGAACCGAACCCTTTATTTCGTCCACCTGGAAAGATAGTTCTAGTTCCACGTGTCATGCCTCTTCTAAATGTCTCAGTTATTTCCCTTTAATTCAACTCTCCAAGTTTTGGGGTTTATCACTGCAGTAGCCTGGTATTGAACTCACAACTCTTTGTGCCTAACCAACTGGTTAGATCCAGTGACTAGGCCCAAAGACTTGTGAGTTCAATAGCTGGCTACACTTGAGAATGTACAAAAACTTGGGAGATAAAGGGAGATAACTGATACTGAGACATCCGGAAGAGGCATGTCACGTGGTATTAGAACAACAGCCGAAACGTTGTGAATATGACAATGAAGATGACGATAACAGCCCGAATAGTGTAAATAATGTAAGTAAGCATAAAGTTTTGTTAGCCAAGCCCAGTACATAACTCAATATATATATATATATATATATATATATATATATATATATATATATATATATATATATATATATAAGAAATTATTCAAGGAAAATTTAATTCTACTAGTATAACGAGGGAGAGCTATGGAAGAAAGGTTTTATTCTCCCATAAGCATTTCCCCCAGTTTGTGCATTATTATATTCACGATAAAATAATACCGTATTCACCGACGGAACGGAATGGCTGAAAGGAAAAGAAATGACAAACATGCATTGTTCCCAGAGACTTTTATATCACTAAGACATGCACAAAACTATATATACATAGTTACACACATCCCACGCAAAGAAAAATATATCACATATATCTACACAACAAGAGTAAGGAAAAGTAAAAAGGTTGGGTCTTACATATAATATGGAGATTCTTCTGTTTCTGGAGAAGCCATGTTTACGGCTCCAGATTCAAACGGGTCGGATTCATCTGCCATGTCCCAAGCGAGGACATATTCCATGAACGGGACACAGTGAATCTTGGGTTTTCTCAAATTGATGACTGTAAGCTGATGTTTCTTTCTATATCTTAGGGAAACGGCAACGTGTGCTTGAAAGCTGCTGTGAGAGGCAGATTTAGTCTGATCACGGGCCGTTTGCCCCAGGCTAGCAAACAAACGCTCGGTTTGGCTGCTTTAAACAAAGTGAATGACTGGCCACTCTCTTCACTGTATGAAGTGACGTCACTAAGCGTCCGTCACGTGATCCATGTGACTTATCTCCACCAAAGGGAGATAATCGCTTTTTGTATCCCTACAGTAGCAATAGCCGTGAAATCATTTTATGGCTATCTTATTTGAATTTTCTGATGGATCATAATTCTTAATTTAAAGATTGAGTAATCTCCTTGAGAGTTCCAGGACTATAAATACCTGTGGAAATTTCTCCGTTGCACCGTTAAATATTTGAGCTTAGCAACTTTAACAAAATATTGTAACAACAATCATAAGCATAAATACAGGTCTTTAAATAATATTTAAATATTATTTAATTAATATTTAAATATTATTTAAATAATATTTAAATATTTTAATTAATATTTAAATATTATTTAAATAATATTTAAATATTATTTAAATAATATTCAAATATTATTTAAATAATATTTAAATATTATTTAATTAATATTTAAATATTAAATATTAATTTTAATATTATCTTTAAATAAATGAAAAGCACTAAAAATTGATGAGATTTTCATTTCACAGAAGCAGACGCATGAGAGCGTTATCGACTCCTCTATCACCCTTTTCTTTCTTTCTTTCTTTTTTTCTTTCTTTCTCACTTTCCTTCTTTCTTTCTTCCTTCCTTCCTTTCTTTCTTTCTTTATGCCAATTTTCAAAGCGTAACTGAGATGTGGCACAAAGCTGAAAGTGTGGGGCACCCAGTGAGGATCAAACTCACTACTCAGCCGTAATTGATCTAACCAGACAAGCTTGCTAACCATTACACCAGGTCGAGGTTCCCTACAATGATATTCTAAACGTACCTTAGATGTGGCACAAGGCCGAAAGTGTGGGGCACCCAATTAGTATTGAAGTCACTACTCAGTTGTAATTGATCTAGCTTATTAGCCATTACACCACGTCAAAGTGCCCTTCAATGATTTTCTAAACGTAGCTTGGACGTGGCACAAGGCCGAAAATGTGGGGCACCCAGTGAGGATCGAACTCACTACTCAATCGTAATTGATCTAGCTTACTAACCATTACACCACAAGGCCGAAAGTGTGGGGCACCCAGTGAGGATGGAACTTATTACTCAATCGTAATTGATCTAACGAGACAAGCTTGGTAACCATTACACCATGTCGAACAGTCTAATGCATGAAGTAATGACGCTTCACAAAATGTTGTTCATTTTTTCTAAAGATCGAAATAAGCTAACTCTAGAAAGAAACCAACACGTGGGTCGTAGTTAAATTATCAACGGACCTGTGTAAGTAAATGTCTACTTTAAAATTGATACTTGTCGTCTGTTCATCTCTTTCTTTCATTAACACAGACAAACCTCAACATCCGCACACTATCACTCATTCTACTAATGACGTTTCCAAAAATGTTGTTCGCCATTTTATTTCATTTTTTTAAGACAGATAAAAGCTAACTCCACAAAGAAACCAACATGTGGGTCGTGGCCAGCTTTATTGATAATATTTCGATATCTGTCCGCATCATGCTCAGAATGTTATGAATGGACGTCAACTTTTGCCGCTATTTTATAAGAGAAATCGTAAACGTAAAGTAAACTAAACTAGATAAATAACATGACCAAATATAAAAAGAAAAATGACATTATTAACAAGGAAAACTTGGAGAGGATGCGAAAAGATTTTCCATTTTTAAATTTCTGATGAAACCTAATTCTTAAATTAATTATTGAATAATCTCCGCTCGAGTTTCACGACAATGAAAGATCCGTGGAAATTCCGCCATTACTTCGGTAAATATATAAGCTAAACAACTTTAACAAAACATTGCAATAACAATTAGAAATATGAACACAGGTCATTATTTAAAGAAGCAAGAGGGTACAAATGAAAAGATTTAAAACCGACAATGTCTTCCATTTCACTGGAGCAGATGTTAAACATATGAGAGCGTTATCGCCCCCTCTATCTACCCTTTCTTGCCTTATTTCTTATTAGATATGCTTTCATTTTTCTCACTAAGACCAAACAGCGTCACTGATATATATTTTCCTTCCGCCTTTCCTGGTAAGTGAACAAAATGGTTTATTAGCTATCTGAGGTAATGGCAAGATGGAACGCATGTGTATACTAACGGAGGAAGGAGAAGAATTAGATTTTGTTTGGTTTGTTTTGTTTTGTTTTACGGCATATCAACATCTCAATGGGTTATTTAATGCCGACAAGATTTTTATTGCTGGTAAGATTTTTTCCCCCTAAAATGTATTGCTGGTAATACTTTTTTTCTTCCAAAAATGTATTGCTGGTAATAATTTTTCTTTTGTTATAGCATACCTACAGGCGATAATGTCCTCATTCACATAAATACAGTAGTAAATACTGTATGTTGGTCTGCAGTTGGAGATTCGTCTCCAGCTGTGCTGGTCAAACTCTCTGTCTCCGGACAGAGAGGATCCCCAGACGAGGCTATGTCTCGGGAAACAGCTACCGACCTCGTTTTATACGGGGTCTACAGGAAATTTTCGACCGAGCCTACGGGCTCGGATACCCCACATTAAATTCGGCCTTGTGCCACATGTGACCGTGTGGGGTGGTTGGTAGATATCCTGCAGTTGGAGATTCATTGTAGAATTCGCTTGACTCACTTCTAGCAGTTGACTACTTATTTTACGCGCCGCTGGCGAATCTTATATGTGTTGTTCTTGTCCTAAGTATTATCGTTCATTACCAACCTTTGTTTGATTATTCTATTCACTAACCTTCCCTAGGTTACAACATACTCCAAAAATGTATTGCTGGTAATATTTTCTTTTTTCATCCAAATATATATTGCTGGTAATAATTTTTTTTCAAAAATGTATCGCTGATATTAAAACATATTTTTACACGTTAAAAGTGTTTTGACTCCAGTTTGGGAGTCAACTATTTGCCCATAGCTGGGACCCTAACAGGTGCTACCACCCCGGGTCAAGTTGGACCTGGGAACATCAGCAATTAAGAGGTGCTTCCACGCTCCTCAAAACCTCCTGATCAGAGGCCTTACGGTCAGATGTGGTGTATCGTCTTACCCAGGACGCCTCATTGGCGGAGTGGGGGTGGTGGAGTCTTATCTCTCTGCAGAAGTGCAGCCGGCCTACTCTGAAGACCCAGCCGACAGGACAAAGCAGAAAAAGATAATTAAAGAAACAATATTGCGGCGTATAAGTCGAGTTTTTAAGCATAAAATATCTTTTGGGAGGTCAAAGTTTTGGGTCACAGGTAGACTACCGTATTTTTTGGTGGGGACGTGGGTCGACTTATACGGTAAGTATAGGCCTAAGACTTGAGGTCAACTTGTACACCAGGTTGACTTGTACGCCCTAATTTACGGTAATAACACAAAAATGGGATGTATCAATTTCGAAAGTTCTGCCTTAAAATATTTTCCACTCTGCAACCCCTTACACGAAAATGTCGCAAGCCTCTCACTGCTCTATCGCTATTTTCATGGAAAGTGCTCAGATGAGCTATATTCCTGACTTCCACCAGTTATAATCTTCACCGCTAGGAACCGCCATGATAGCGAACCATCCGCATTCCTCCCGTAAGTAAGGTGTAAGTTCTACTTCCATTGGTAAGGTGTAAGTTCTACTCAAACAGCTTCTTCCCGCGGATCAATTCTCTGTGGAACAGACTCTCAAACGGAAGTATTCCCCATCACTAAAATCTTAGCCTATTCAAGTCTAGGATTTAACGTT
This sequence comes from Acanthosepion esculentum, assembly GCA_964036315.1. Classification (NCBI taxonomy): domain Eukaryota; kingdom Metazoa; phylum Mollusca; class Cephalopoda; order Sepiida; family Sepiidae; genus Acanthosepion; species Acanthosepion esculentum. The sequence goes on from OZ038495.1 coordinate 86,426,982, forward strand.
ATCTTCCCCACATATCCGTTATAAACAGTGCCTCTGACTCTGTAATCCTCTAACTTGAGTGGCTCCCGAGCTTTATACAGGGTGAATCTCGATGTAAGAACTCATTTTTAGTGACGTGTTAGTTTTGAAAGTATAGCATGATGAAACAGAGGCTGAAAAGAAATAGACGTAGCAAATTCTCTTAAGCGGGCAAGTCTTTCGATCAACCCTTATAAAAAAGGATTGTTGTTAAGGTTGAAAATATTAAACACTAAAACATATATTTCTGAGATGAGGTATTATGTACATTATTTACATTATATTTATATTAGATTTAAGTTAGATGAAGAGACGATATATACAGAACTAGTCAGAAACAGAAAAACTTTTTTTTTGTTTTTCTGTTTCTGACTAGTCCTGTATATATCGTCTCTTCATCTAACTTAAATTTAATATAAATATGTCTCCATTAACCATGTCCTGAAGAAGGTCTATTTGACCGAAACGTCTCACGTCGACAGAATAACAAAAACAAAATAAAAAAACAGTAAACTCACATATTCGGATTTTGCTTTGTCTTTTCCACATTTTCATCATATATATATATATATATATATATATATATATATATATGTGTGTGTGTGTGTGTGTGTGTGTGTGTGTGTGTGTGTGTGTGTGTGTGTGTGTGTGTGTAAAAGACAGTAGGAAAACTGTAATATTAGCCGACGCGTTTCGTTCAATGTGGACATTTTCAAGGCAAAAACGAAATGAATTTATTAAACAAAGTAACTAATAATAATTAAACAAAATGTCCTTAGCAACTGGAAGAATTTAGAGAACGCTATTATATTCATAACGTTAACTGAAAATTCCGACAAGTACTATCACGTGTGGAAATATTGTTTTTATTGTTGTGTTGAATGATTCAACCATTTTCTTTTGATTTCTTGATACTGTTGTGTACCTTTGCTTGGGAGAGTAGTGATTCTGTTAAGAAAGGTGAAATAGGGAAAAAGCCTAGATTTTACTTTTATAAATATTGTGTTTTTCTACAGGTAATTTTTCATATATATATATATATATATATATATATTAACTTTTCGACAACGTTATACTCTTCAAACATTCCTTAAAATGGAACCCAGTATCTGTTAAATATTCACGTGCATTTTGTGTCTACTATTACGTTCACACGCTAGGTATGATTAAAAGGACAACATATCAAGTAATCAGTGAGAGTCTGAGTAGCAGCCGGATGCAAGTGTCTGAGTTGAAGTAGTAAATTGGTCACGTTCCCGCCAACAATTAAAAAAAAACATGTTTCATGATCCTTTTGAAGAGTATATAAGCAAAGTCACCAGACCAGACAAGCCAGTAAGGAGAAGGAGCGGTAACATATGGCAACATACCTTACTCATTCATTCGTTTTCTTCACCAAGCTACACTCTTCCTCACAAAGTTACGTGACACTTAAACATTCCACCTCATTTTCTCTTTTTTTTCTCATTCACACACACACACACACACGAAGAAATAACTTTTCTCTTCATTTTAACAAACGACTACAAACAAAGAACACTCTCTCTACAGTTATCTGCGAACTTTTTTTATGATTTTAATGCTCAAGTGTCTTAAGCATTCTAATTTTACTGACGTTGCCGGTATTAGGTCTGTTAATGTTTCTGTTGCTCAGTCTCTTAGTCAAATACTAAATTTACTTATTCGTTTCCCTAATAAATCTGATCAACATACCTCTTTACTCGATTTGTTCATTACCTCCTCTTCCAGCTCTTGTCGAGCCTCACGCCGTTGTCCTCTTGACAATTTAGATTACGCGGTAGTTTTTTGCGTCGTCTATTAGAAAGTAAACTATTCTTCCGACTATGCCTTTTCTATAAATATTTTAATGGTAATTATACTGATGAATTTTGCTCTGTGGTACACAGACTTTATGAATTTAAGCGCAGAACTAGATTGGCAGCTAGGTTTCATCATTTTACATTTGAAATAGCTAGATGTAACCGCAAGTTCTATGCTAACAGTTTCTTCTATCACACTTCTCGCTTGTGGAACCCTCTTCCAGCTTCTTGTTTATCGACTCTGATCATCAATAATTTAAATGCAATGTCAATCGTTATCCGCTGTCTTCTTAATTCTTTTTTTTATTGTTCTCTTTCCTTAATAGTGTTTTTTTCTCATATTTTCTAATAATCAGTAACCGCTTACGTCTTCAGTATCTATCTATATTTATGAGATGAGGTATTATGTACCTTATATACATTATTCGAAACTACTGTCCTCATCTTTGTCGCCATATTTATTACAACGTTTCGGTCGTTGTACGCTCCGGCCTTCTTCAGGTGATTGGAATGTAGAACTGAACTCTTTATTTTCGCTCACTGGGGTAGACTGTTATAGTTCCACGTGCCATGTTTTAATGGATGTCAGTTATCAGTTATTTCCTGTTAATTTCCCTCTGAAAATTCTCCACTGCCTTAGCTGGGTATTGAACTCACACTCTTTGGGTCCTGTCACTGGATCTAAGTAACTCCTTTATCCACTGTGACATGTGTCCTGTGTATGATTTTCTGGATATTATAAACCTAATATATTCAGCAAACATTTTACCAGTGCTCATATTGCAATTTTTGCTGTTATCATTGGATGTTTTTACCAGAGCTCATATTGCAATTTTTGTTTGTTAATATCCCTTTTCTCTGGCACTCCTTATTACTGGTTTCCATAATGTATTCATTTCTATGCTTGGTCGGCTCAAGAGATTTTTGTAGCCTAGCTCATGTGCTGATTCCTTAAGTTTATGAATTTTCCAATGGTGTTCTTTGTCTGTGATCTCAACTTGATCCCACAGAGGGCGGTGATCTCCCTTTTCTCTCCATATGTGGTCAGCTACGCCTGATTTTTCCACTTCCCCTCGTGTTACTGCTTTCTGGTGTTGTTGAAGCCCTACCTTAAGGGGGCGGCCTGTCTCCCCTTTATATTTCTTTCCACAGTTGAACGCTCTTGCGTCTTAGTGGCTTTATTGCCTTGCTTGGGGTGAAAGGATTAGAAGAAAGAACATAGGATCATTGTAAGAGTTTAGGGGATGAAGTACGGTTTGACGGGATGAAGTTGTTAGTCCCTTCTCCTAGAGAGTTTTCTAACAACCACGCCTAGATAATTAGCTGGGGATCGGAGAAAGGAGGTTGGTTCATTATTTTCCATCTGGCATTTGTAAACTCTAAATCGCAACGATTTTCTGTGGAATTCGAACCCTGCTCTCCAATCTCACATCCCCGCACTTTTAACAGCCGCGCCATGTAATAAACGCGGTAATAGTTTTGAAAGGAACCCCACTTCTCGTTCTATAAAGAAAGTGGGTTACGCTTTTGGCCTATATTTGAAATTTAAAAGATTTATTTGTCGGGTGTCTGAAAGTTACGTTTCTCTCATTATTTATACACTCAAAAGTTAATTTGCTGTATTCAGCTTCTTATTCCGTTTAAGATCATTGTACTAAGTGTAAAGTTACATAGACCACTTTACCTATGTATCCAACTGAAATGTATAAGCGTACCTCCTTTCTGGTTACTCAAGTAACTGTCTGTGTGGCACAAGAAAAATGGTAGAGTACTGTTTTGCTAGATTTGACAGTTGGCAAGATACGCAAGCACTGAAATGATTTGGCAGTAAACCAAAAACAGTCTTCTAATGGCAATCCTACCTCATTTTTATTTTTATTTTTTTAGTTTTTCAAATGATGTTCCGAGCATGGCCTCAGAATGTCAAAATGAGGGTTATATCAGATATTAAAAGTTGGGAGGGGGAGTAGGAATAAGTAAGATATTTAAAAGTAGGGGGTGATGAATCAGATATTAAAAGTTAGGGGGATAAATCAGGTGCTAAAAGGTGGGCGTTAAATAAGACGTCGAACTTGGGGTGGTGAATCAAATGTTAAAAATAAGGGGGCGACATCAGATGGTAAACGTGGGGGTGTCTAAATAAACGGTGAAAGGATTAAAGGAGTTGCTTAAAGTAGGGGGGGCTAAATATGATTTTAAGAGCTAAGGGTATAAATCTGATGTTAAAAGTGTGTGTGCATGTGTGGTGGGGGGTAAATATGATGTGGTAAATCATATGTAAAATTGGGAAGGGGTTAAGCCAGATGTTAAAAGTGTGGATTAAACCAGATGCTTAAACTTGCGGTGCTAAATCAAATGATAAATGTGAGGGGGATAGATCACATGATAAAAGTGGGTGCAAATATCAAATGCTAAAGATAAATAAGATGCTAAAGTGAGGGGGCTAAATCAGATGTTAAAACTGGGCGGATTAAATAAGATATTAAAAGTGAGGGTCTCTAAGTATGATACTAAAATTGAGGGGTAAAAGTGTGCATTAAAGCAGATGCTTAAACTTGGTTGAGCGAAATCAAATGTTAAAAGTGAGAAGGAGTTAAATCAGGTGTTAAAAGTCAGAGGGGGCTAAATCAGGTGTTAAAGGTCAGAGGGGGCTAAATCAGGTGTTAAAAGTGGGAGGGGGCTAAATCAGGTGTTAATAGCAGGAAGGAGTTAAATCAGGTGTTAAAAGTGAGAGGGAGATAAATCAGGTGTTAAATGTGAGAGGGGGCTAAATCAGGTGTTAAAAGTGAGAGGGAGATAAATCAGGTGTTAAAAATGAGGGGGTGCTAAGTCAGGTGTTAAAAGTGAGCTGTGGCTAAATCAGGTGTTAAAAGTGAGGGGGAGATAAATCAGATGTTAAAAGCGGGGGGCTAAATTAGATGTTAAAAGTGAGAGGGGGCTAAATCAGGTGTTAAAAGTGAGAGGGGACTAAATCAGGTGTTAAAAGATCGAGAGAGCTAAATCTGGTGTTAAAATAAGGGTGTGCTAAATCAGGTGTTAAAAGTGAGAGGGAGAAAAATCAGGTGTTAAAAGTGGGGGTTAAATTAGATGTTAAAAGTGAGAGGGGGCTAAATCAGGTGTTAAAAGTGAGGGGGAGATAAATCAGATGTTAAAAGTGGGGGTTAAATTAGATGTTAAAAGTGAGAGGGGGCTAAATCAGGTGTTAAAAGTGAGGGGGAGATAAATCAGATGTTAAAAGTGGGGGGCTAAATTAGATGTTAAGAGTTAGAGGGGGCTAAATCAGATGTTAAAAGATTGAGAGAGCTAAATCTGGTGTTAAAATAAGGGTGTGCTAAATCAGGTGTTAAAAGTGAGAGGGAGATAAATCAAGTGTTAAATGTGAGAGGGGGCTAAATCAGGTGTTAAAATTGGGGGTTAAATTAGATGTTAAAAGTGAGAGGGGACTAAATCAGGTGTTAAAAGATTGAGAGAGCTAAGTCAGGTGTTAAAAGTGAGAGAGGGCCAAATCAGATGTAAATAGCGGGAAGGAGTTAAATCAGGTGTTAAAAGTGAGAGGGAGATAAATCAGGTGTTAAAAGTGAGAGGGGGATAAATCAGGTGTCAAAAGTGGGAGGGGTCTAAACCCGGTGTTAAAAATGAGGGGGTGCTAAATCAGGTGCTAAAAATGAGGGGCTGCTAAGTCAGGTGTTAAAAGTGAGGTGTGGCTAAATCAGGTGTTAAAAGTGAGTGGGGAGAGCTAAATCAGGTGTTAAATTTTAAAGATTCCAGTTCCTCGATTCTTATCTTGATCCTCTCATAAAAATGAATATTTTCTTTAGATTGTTGCGGGTTGCTATTGTGTTTAGGGTGAAACATGTCTCCCGGAATTCTTACCTCGACACGAATATTGTGGACTCAATATGAATCCAGGTAAAAATGAGATCTACAAAACAATATTTATAAAACAAACGACACTGCATGTATTAACAAAAGGGAGCTACGTCAGATGTTAAACGTGGGGGTGTCTAAATAAGACGATGAAAGTGTCGGGGTTAAATGAGTTGCTTATAGTGGGGGGCTAAATATGATTTTAAGAGCTAAGGTATAAATCAGATGTTAAAGTGTGCGTGCGGGGGGGGGGCTAAATATGATGTTGAATGTGTGGTGGTAAATACAAGAGAGAAAACCATGAAAAAAACATTCCACAGTGGGGGGCACTTTAACCACGTGCGAATACATCTGTAGGCCAGATCTAAGAAGCTGTAAAAAGAGGCTAGGGAGAGAAATACACGCCTTTTTATAAGCTTAAGGAACGTCCCCTAGCGATATTTTTTTAAACAATTGTTTGGATTTTAAATTTAAAATAACCAATTTTTATTTTATTTATTTATTTGCGTTTCGCTTGAATTTATTTTCTGGACTGGGACCTATAGTCATTTTTCTGCAGATAAAAAAACTTATGTAAAAGAAGCTAATGTTTAAAAAAAAAGAAAAAAAAACGAAAACATTTAGGATTATTTTTTAATGATTTCACCCCAAGAAAGGCGGGAATTCTACTGATACGCCGGGAGTTACAGGGAGTGAAAGTGAGTGAAGAGATTGAGTATAGGGAGGAATGAAGAAAGGATAAAAGATGAACGGGATTCAAGAAGATAGAAGATAGTGTTTGGCGTATCATTTAAATATTTGAAGACTGTAGTTATCAGGGAAGTACCTAGATGGGTGACCACTTGGGAATACCAGGTGCTGTAAGCTTGGATGCGCGGCTGGTGTAATGGATAACGGCTCGGATTGAGAAATCGTAGTTAAACAACGTCGAGCCTGGTCAGTACCTAGATGGGTGACCATTTGGGAATACCATGTGCTGTAAGCTTGGATGTGCGGCTGGTGTAATGGATAACGGCTCGGAATGAGAAATCGTAGTTAAGCAACGTCGAATCTGGTCAGTACCTAGATGAGTGACCACTTGGGAATATGGTTCCTGGAAATTATGAATGCTATTATTGGTTGTACGTAAAAATACAAAAAAAAGAAGAAGAAAAGCGTGGTTTAACAGCTTAGTTAATCTTAACGTTTTGTATTCCTTGTCTCCAATATCTAAATATATTGGATTAGATTTATTGAATTTAACTACGGCATTAAGTTTCCATAGAGTTTTTAATTTTTTGTTATTATTGGTGCATTTAAAACATGTTTGCTCCTATTTCATATTTCTAACGGTAAACTAAACCAAATTCAAAAGGTTTTTCCAGTATTTTCCCGGATGGCCAGATTTTTCAACACATAGATACACAGTTCCTAATAGTTAATTTGTAATGCAGTTTTTCTTTTCAGCTTTATTTACACGGATGCTAATGTATTTTCTCGCCTTTGTTAACCAGTTAATAGTTATAAACATATATGAAAATATCGCCATTCTGAAATTCATTCCGGTTCCTTTAACTTCTTACAATATGGCGGCTCGTCATTTGCAAGTTTAAATTTTATTTGCCGCTGAAGCTTCCAGAGACCAATTAAAACCGTACATAGAAGTTTGTTTGTTTGCCGGCATATCAACTCCTTATGGGTCATTTAATGCCGAAATTTAAATTTCTTGGGAGCTTTGATTTGATCTGTTTGTTTAACGGCATATCAACACCTTATGGGTCATTTAATGCCGAAATTTCATTTTCTTGGGAGCTTTGATTTGATCTGTTTGTTTAACGGCATATCAACACCTTATGGGTCATTTAATGCCGAAATTTCATTTTCTTGGGAGCTTTGATTTGATTTGTTTGTTTAACGGCATATCAACACCTTATGGGTCATTTAATGCCGAAATTTAAATTTCTTGGGAGCTTTGATTTGATTTGTTTGTTTAACGGCATATCAACACCTTATGGGTCATTTAATGCCGAAATTTAATTTTCTTGGGAGCTTTGATTTGATTTGTTTGTTTAACGGCATATCAACACCTTATGGGTCATTTAATGCCGAAATTTAAATTTCTTGTGAGCATCAGTAATTTCTTATACAAAAATGTATCGTCATACCCAAGACACGTACATAGAAGTCCTGAAGCAGATAGTTGACAGGCGTAGAAGATTAGAAGATAGATGAAAATAAAATGTACAAAATTCCTCCTGGTAATCAAAAACAAAATATATAGACGCGCAGTCTTCCAAATAGACCCCGAAAATCCCTTTCAAGTAATGTTAGTGTCATGTATGGAAATATAAACATCATTATGTTGGGTTATTTTGTGTACATGATGTAACTAGTGAGACAGCCAAAATGAGCTGACTCATTTATAGTCGACCCATAGATGGTTAACCAATCAGAAGACTTGAAATATTCGATCCGATGTGTATAAAGGCGGCCATTTTGTTTTCTTTTCTTGACGGAATTTGCTGCTAGTATAGATTCTTGATCATTCTCATATCCTTCCAAATTATATCAAGGTTGCTAAGCAGTTCCAACAGGTTTTTTGGGCATACTTTATTGAACACTTTTGCTTAATCTATAAAACAGGTAATAAAGCCACTAAGTCCGTGTTTGGATTTCAGTGTTGCATTTTGCATCTTCTGCAAAAACACTTCGCAGATACTTAAATTTTTGTACTTGTTTAATTTTAGTCTCTCCAATTTGTAATTTGCATTTTGAGTTCTTTTACTAACAACCTTGCATTCTGTCATCTTCAGTTGATGTTTAATCCTTACTTTTCACTTTCCTGTAGGAGCTTTTGTTGCTTTCTTTCTGTGTCTGCTAGCAACACTGCGTCCTCTGTATATCTTATGTTAAGATTTTTGTCCGCTAGTAATGAATTGAAGTAGGACTTCAAATTCTTTCAAAAATGCTTTATTTTATAGGTTGAATAAGTCCGGTGAGACGACACATCCTTGTCTTACATTCCTTTCTATTTTTATATATCTGCTGACCTAATTTTCTATCCGTATGCAGGCCGTTTGATGTCAGTATAGGTTCTGGATTATTTTGATATCCTCTCTGAATTTGTCAAAGTTGCTAAGTCGTTCCAACAGAACTTTGTGGCGTACTTTATCGAATATCTTTGCGTAATTTAATATCTTCCCAGATATTTAAATTGTTATTTACATGATGGGCTGATAATCATGGATTATGTTTCCTTACAATTGATGTTTGGTCTTTTTTTTCGCTTTCATTCACTAACTTCTGTAGGAGTTCTTGTTTCATTTCAGTCTCTTTTATCAACAGAGTGTCATCGGCACATGTTATGTTTTTTTTTAAAATTATGGCAAGCAATAATGAATTCTGGTTAGACTTCTAATTTTCTCAGAATCGCCTCACTGTATAGGTTGAATAAGTCCGGTGAGACGACACATCCTTGTCTTACACTCCTTTCTATTTTTGTATATCTGCTGACCTCATTTTCTTTCGATACGCAGACGGATTGCTGCCAGTATATGTTCCTGATTATTCTAATATCCTTCCCAAATATCTCAAGTTTACCTAGCAGTTGGATCAGTTCTTTTAAATTTCTTTATGTGTCTGCTATCAACGGCGTACCATCGGCACATGTTATGTTTTTTTTTTAAATTATGGCAAGCAATAATGAATTCTGGTTAGACTTCTAATTCTCTCAGAATCGCCTCACTGTATAGGTTGAATAAGTCCGGTGAGACGACACATCCTTGTCTTACACTCCTTTCTATTTTTGTATATCTGCTGACCTCATTTTCTTTCGATACGCAGACGGATTGCTGCCAGTATATGTTCCTGATTATTCTAATATCCTTCCCAAATATCTCAAGTTTACCTAGCAGTTGGATCAGTTCTTTTAAATTCCTTTATGTGTCTGCTATCAACGGCGTACCATCGGCACATGTTATGTTTTTTTTTTTAATTATGGCAAGCAATAATGAATTCTGGTTAGACTTCTAATTCTCTCAGAATCGCCTCACTGTATAGGTTGAATAAGTCCGGTGAGACGACACATCCTTGTCTTACATTCCTTTCTAATTTTTTTTTATATCTACTGAACTCATTTTCCATCCATATGCAAGTGGTTTGCTGCTAGTATAGATTCTTGATCATTCTCATATCCTTCCTAATTATATCAAGGTTGCAGGCAGTACCAACAGATCTTTGGAGCATACTTTATTGAACACCTTTGCCTATTGAACACATTTGATAAAGCCACTAAATCCATGTTTGGATTTCAGTGCTGTATTTTCCATCTTCTGCTAAAACACTCCCCAGATACTTAAATTTCCATACTTGTTTGATTCTGGTATCTCCATTTTGTAATTTGCATGCTGGGTTCCTCCTTTTGCTAACAACCATGCATTCGGTCTTCTTGCAGTTGATGTTTAATCCTTTCTTTTCGCTTTCTTTCACTGCCATCTGTAGGCGTTTTTGTAGCTTGCTTTCCGTGGCTGTTATCAACACTGTGTAATTTGAAAATACCTTTAGTTTGATTTTAACAAGAACCAAAAACATTGGTCCCCAACCTCAAGTAAGTAAAATTAAAAAAAAAAACAACCTTGCCAGTCCATCACTTGAGTGGTATGAGGATGGTAACCTATTTTCTTTTATCTTTCGAAAATCTAACAGACACTCCACAAACTAATATAAAAACTGACATTACGTTGAAAAATACTTGAAAATTAATAATGGCTGACAATTCTTTATCTCTATCTATAAAAGGCAGGATGTGTGTGTGTGTGTGTGTGTGTGTGTGTGTGTGTGCGTGTGTGTGTGTGTGTAACAAATGCACGGCCGTAATTTTCGACGGATTTGCACCAAAATTTACATGCACATGCCCCAAGTTAGTGATCAGGCCAAGACCGACTTTGCATTTCCCAACTCCCATCGATAGTCGAAATAATCGATTTTTTCATGCTCCTACGGCAGTTTTCATGTAGTTTGCGGCCATTTTCTACTGGCCAGAGTGAGAGCCTATAGCTGGCTGCCACGAATAGGCAGGAAGATTCTATAGGCCAGCGTGAGAGCCAACAGCTGACTGACACGAATGTTAAGTAGCATGCTAGCATGCAAAAAAAAAATCGATAGTTGCATTCGTCACAAGTGGGAAAAATTTAAATCTGCATGGCACTTTACTCCAATTGGCTCATTCGTTTGCTTAAACTCAACGTTGATTCTGATTCCGCAGAACTGGGTTGGGTGTGAAAAAGTATTTGTTGTTAACATTCTTTTTTCATTCGGTTTTTCCAGTTACGAGTGCTTTTTTTTTAAAGCTGATCGTTTTCTGTTCATTTTGTTTAGTTCTTTTTTCGTAACAGATTTAATGTTTAGTATAGAGCTTAGAAAAAATTCGCAGTGTGAGATAGGCAAGAAGTAAGGCATGTAGCAACGTCAGCACGGCAAAGGGCACTCCTTTAAAGGCAAGAAAGGGCAAAATATTTTAAGTCAAGTGATAGCGATTGCTGTATGAGTCGTACGATTTTTGAATCAAGCACGGGCAACGCCGGGCCATGCTGCTAGTCTAGTAATAAAACAATACAAAAATGAATGTCTGGGAAATTGCAGTGAAAAGCCAAGTGAATTTAAAAGGAAAAAAAATGATAGTAAGAAAATAATGGCCGTAAACGAGAGTCCGAGTAATTGCAATGAAAAACAACTTAAAATGAAAAAAAATTACTTGTCAGAAATTAAGGATGGCTAACAATGCTTGATCCATTGATAAAATAACACAATGACTGTTTGAATAACTGTTATGAAAAGCAACTGAATTTAAAACGAAAGAAATACAAATCAAAAACTAAAAATGGCTGACAATGTTTATCTAATGATAAAATAAAACAATAATGGTTGAAGTAATTGCTATTATGAGCAGCTACAAGTAAAAATATGAGCCAGAAACTTTAATAATGCCGAGCAATTCTTTTAATAATAAAATAAGCGAATGCTGGTCTGAATAGTTGCGATGGAAAGCAACTGAATTTACGAGCAAGATGAAAGAAATATTATTCAGAAAGATGGCTGACGATGGTTTTAAACGAAAGAAATATTATTAAAAAAATTAATGGCTGACAACGCTTCATATAATAATAAACTTATGAAGAGAACATCAAAAATGTTTAATTTATCTTAAATGCAAGAGGAAAAACATTTGTTTTTTATGGAACAAATATATTGTTAGTTTAAAATAGAGATCTGATGACGCCATCTTGTGTTAAAACCATTTCGAGTGGCTGGCTTACATTTTGAAAATCTACTGGTGAGCCAACTCCTGAGAAAGATGAGTTGGATTGAAACAAGACTTGTACTGATTAACTCACAGTAATTTTTAACAAGGTTGGAGAATGAATCGCAATTTGAGCAGAGGTTAAGCAAAGAAATAATTGTGTTTTATCACCGAGAGCTGATAACACTGAAATACATTATAGTATAAAAAGAATGGTAAGTTCAATCTAAGGGAAACAATAATTGAAACAAAGCAAGTTCAGTCGGCCAATGGTGACAATTCCAGAACAACGTAACTATAAACAAAATTTTTTTTCTATCCTCTGCCAGCCGCTATGATGGAGAAAGCATTACCTCGAACCGTCGCCAGTGAGACACACTGCAAGAGCCACTCCGTTTCGCGAGGCTCGTTCCTTAATCGAGACGAAATCGCGCCAATCCTCCGAAGGAACACCATCGAATGAGGGCCAATAACCCCTGAAGTCTCCACTGCCACAGGAGTAAAAAAAAAATCTATCAGCAAGAGAAGAATATTTAGCTATTTTTTTTATCTCTGCGTCTCGGGCGACGAACCCCGGCTCAACCGCGGAGCTGCTCAAATTACCGGCCGAGAATGTATCAGCACAGGTCGCATCCCAAATCACCGACTTACCCATTTTAAAAGGGAAGATGGTAAAGAAATAATTGTGTGCTCTCGGTTTCAAATCTGTCACCTGAACCAATTTAAGCGTAGTGTTAAAAGGAAAAATCCGTTATGGTTAAGGAGTCAAATAGAGATTTAAAGAAAAAATATCTATCCAAAATAGATTAAGTCCATAAAATAATAGACGATTTTATCCCAAATTGCAAGCAAAGTTTTCTAGACAAACCTTTTACATTACACTCAAATGTATTTGGGGCGAAATCAATTATGATTGTCTCCCCTGCTGGCTACTCTACTCCAAAAAATGTAGCCGAACCTCACATATGTAAAGTAGTAGAATTGCTTTGAATACAGCTTTATTACAAGTTTAAAGTCTCGTCTTTTTTATTTACAATTCAGTGAGTTACAAATGAAAAATATTTCTTGAAGCTTTTATTTTAGTTTTAATTTCAAGCTAATAAATTAAATTTAATATTTCCAATAAGCAAAATGCTTTGCTGTATTTCAAAACTAATTCAAAGAAGTTTGTTTTGAAATCGCTGATTTTAGCGCTATTTTTAACCATCTGTCAGAACAATGTGATTCTCTATGTTAAAAAACTTTCAAAAATAAAATATACTTTTCTGAAACTTTATTTGAGGAATATTAGCCAAATTAAAGTTTAAAGTCCTCACTTGACTTATCACTAATTTAGCTGTTTACAGGTAAATATATAATTGTGTATTTAGGCAGAAATTCCTCTTTTATACATGTTCTGTTGAAGACGATAGACAATGCGCTTAAGCTTTTTATTTAATTTTTCTTGTGTTCGAACAAGTGTTTTCTTTTGTGGACACAAAGCGTGTAAAAACTGACCAAATGTTCTGTAATTCCGAGCGCTTTCGGCTATACTTTTAGCCATTATCAAGGTTGATTTTACTTTTACTTTTTAACTGAATGTGTTGTGTGTATGTATCTAGAGTTACAGGGATGTTTTATTTTCCAAACACAGTCAGCACATTGTAGCCGTATTCGGGTGTTGGCCTTTTCTTATTTATTATTAGAGTTCCCATTATTTCTAATCTTTTTTTACATGCAGATGAGGTTATTATGCATATATTTTTAATTAAATTAAAAGGTATAATGATAGTATTTATTGACGTCTTTTGAAATTTTTTAGATTCGTTTATCAATAAAATTAGAACCCATTAAAAAACGCTTAATTTTTATTCTTTTGCAGAGAACTTTTCTCACGCTGAACTTTCACCGAGCTGAACTTTTCTCACGCTGAAATTTCATCAAGATGAACTTTTCTCACGTTGAAATTTCCCCGAGTTGAACTTTTCTCACATTAAACTTTCCTTGAGGCGAACTTTTCTCACGCTGAACTTTCATCGAGATGAACTTTTCTCATGCCGAAATTTCACCGAAGTGAACTTTTCTCACGCTGAAATTTCATCAAGATGAACTTTTCTCACGTTGAACTTTCCCCGAGCTGAACTTTTCTCACGCTGAAATTTCATCAAGATGAACTTTTCTCACGTTGAAATTTCCCCGAGTTGAACTTTTCTCACATTAAACTTTCCTTGAGGCAAACTTTTCTCACGCTGAACTTTCATCGAGATGAACTTTTCTCACGCTGAAATTTCACTTTGAAACTTGAACTTTTCTCACGTTGAACATCCCTCGTGGTAACCTTTTCTCACATTGAACTTTCCCCGAGCTGAACTTTTCTCACGTTGAACTTTCACCGAGATGAACTTTTCTCACATTAAACTTTGCTTGAGGCGAACTTTTCTCAGGCTGAGCTTTCATCGAGATTACATTTTCTCATGCCGAAATTTCACCGAAGAGGAACTTTCATCGAGATGTACTTTTCTCACAACTGAACGTTCGTCGCCGTGAACTTTCTGGTGGTGAATTAATGGCAGTGAACATATTGGACACGCACTGAGCTAAACACAATCATTGACCCATTCGTTCGAATATTGATTCTTTTGTCATAATTCATTTTCACAACAATCTTACATAGATACAATAATACCCCATTTAATATATGGCGTCATACACACACACACACACACACACACACACACACACACACACATATATATATATATATATATATATATATATATATATATATATATATATATATATATATATATGGAGAGAGAAAGATAGAGAGAGTGAGAGAGAGAGAGAGAGGGAGAGAGAGAGAGACTTAGTGGGGCGTGGGTAAAAATTAAAACATGCATTTACAAAACTTTAAAAAATCTCCGCAGTATGTATTTACAACGAAAGAAAAAATATTTACGCAACTAAAACAAAACGATTGTTAGGAATGTGAATTGCTACAATGTAATCGTGGCAGAGATAACAGTTAACTGGGGGGGGGGGAAATACCGCGGGATTAATATAATTTAAATCGTGTATACGAAACGCCGTTTCCAACAAAATTACAAACCCACAGACATATATTTAAACACGCCCAAACTTAATTTTCTACCCAATAACAAATATATTTGCAAACATGCCAAAACATTTACACAATACAATACACACCGTTTAAATCAAAGTGTCTGTTTGTTAGAAATTAATATTACCATGTGAAATATTTGACTAATTAGAGCGAACAAAACCCTGTTTTTCTCAAACCCTGTTTCAGGGAAATTATTATAAAACCCAAAAGATTTCGACCATAAGGAGCAAAGATACCCCAAGTCATTCAAACACTGAAGAAGACGTGGCTACATAACCTCCCCACCTCCAGCGCATGATCAAGGAGACATGTTGCGGATTTCAAACGAATAATCTCCAGCAACAATAACAGCAGAGACGGTTAAGGAATCTTCGCTCACGATTAAAGTTTTGATGAGATTGTCCAGCATCCACTGCCATATAGGAGGATTGATATTACATAGCAGTTAAGCACTCTTTTCTTTGTATTCTCAGCATCCTTCTATAGAACCACATCTCTGTAGCCTCAACTCTCCTCTTCATCTGTGAGGAGATTGTCCAGCATTCACTGCCATATAGGAGGATTGATATTACATAGCAGTTAAGCACTCTTTTCTTTGTATTCTCAGCATCCTTCTATAGAACCACATCTCTGTAGCCTCAAGTCTCCTCTTCATCTGTGAGGAGATTGTCCAGCATTCACTGCCATATAGGAGGATTGATATTACATAGCAGTTAAGCACTCTTTTCTTTGTATTCTCAGCATCCTTCTGTTGAACCACATCTCTGTAGCCTCACGTCTCCTCTTCATCTGCGAGGAGATTGTCCAGCATTCACTGCCATATAGGAGGATTGATATTACATAGCAGTTAAGCACTCTTTTCTTTGTATTCTCAGCATCCTTCTGTAGAACCACATTTCTGTAGCCTCAAGTCTCCTCTTCATCTGTGAGGAGATTGTCCATCATTCACTGCCATATAGGAGGATTGATATTACATAGCAGTTAAGCACTCTTTTCTTTGTTATCTCAGCATCCTTCTATAGAACCACATCTCTGTAGCCTCAAGTCTCCTCTTCATCTGTGAGGAGATTGTCCAGCATTCACTGCCATATAGGAGGATTGATATTACATAGCAGTTAAGCACTCTTTTCTTTGTATTCTCAGCATCCTTCTGTAGAACCACATTTCTGTAGACTCAAGTCTCCTCTGTGAGGAGATTGTCCATCATTCACTGCCATATAGGAGGATTGATATTACATAGCAGTTAAGCACTCTTTTCTTTGTATTCTCAGCATCCTTCTGTAGAACCACATTTCTTTAGACTCAAGTCTCCTCTTCATGTGTGAGGAGATTGTCCAGCATTCACTGCCATATAGGAGGATTGATATTACATAGCAGTTAAGCACTCTTTTCTTTGTATTCTCAGCATCCTTCTATAGAACCAAATCTCTGTTGCCTCAACTCTCCTCTTCATCTGTGAGGAGATTGTCCAGCATTCACTGCCATATAGGAGGATTGATATTACATAGCAGTTAAGCACTCTTTTCTTTGTATTCTCAGCATCCTTCTGTTGAACCACATCTCTGTTGCCTCAACTCTCCTCTTCATCTGTGAGGAGATTGTCCAGCATTCACTGCCATATAGGAGGATTGATCTTACATAGCAGTTAAGCACTCTTTTCTTTGTATTCTCAGCATCCTTCTATAGAACCACATCTCTGTTGCCTCAACTCTCCTCTTCATCTGTGAGGAGATTGTCCAGCATTCACTGCCATATAGGAGGATTGATATTACATAGCAGTTAAGCACTCTTTTCTTTGTATTCTCAGCATCCTTCTATAGAACCACATCTCTGTTGCCTCAACTCTCCTCTTCATCTGTGAGGAGATTGTCCAGCATTCACTGCCATATAGGAGGATTGATATTACATAGCAGTTAAGCACTCTTTTCTTTGTATTCTCAGCATCCTTCTATAGAACCACATCTCTTGTTACCTCAAGTCTCCTCTTCATCTGTGAGGAGATTGTCCAGCATTCACTGCCATATAGGAGGATTGATATTACATAACAGTTAAGCACTCTTTTCTTTGTATTCTCAGCATCCTTCTATAGAACCACATCTCTTGTTACCTCAAGTCTCCTCTTCATCTGTGAGGAGATTGTCCAGCATTCACTGCCATATAGGAGGATTGATATTACATAACAGTTAAGCACTCTTTTCTTTGTATTCTCAGCATCCTTCTATAGAACCGCATCTCTGTAGCCTCAAGTCTCCTCTTCATCTGTGAGGAGATTGTCCATCATTCACTGCCATATAGGAGGATTGATATTACATAGCAGTTAAACACTCTTTTCTTTGTATTCTCAGCATCCTTCTGTAGAAACACATTTCTGTAGACTCAAGTCTCCTCTTCATCTGTGAGGAGATTGTCCAGCATTCACTGCCATATAGGAGGATTGATATTACATAGCAGTTAAGCACTCTTTTCTTTGTATTCTCAGCATCCTTCTATAGAACCACATCTTTGTAGCCTCAAGTCTCCTCTTCATTTGTGAGGAGATTGTCCAGCATTCACTGCCATATAGGAGGATTGATATTACATAGCAGTTAAGCACTCTTTTCTTTGTATTCTCAGCATCCTTCTGTAGAACCACATCTCTGTAGCCTGAAGCCTCCTCTTCATCTGTGATGGGATTGTCCAGCATTCACTGCCATATAGGAGGATTGATATTACATAGCAGTTAAGCACTCTTTTCTTTGTATTCTCAGCATCCTTCTATAGAACCACATCTCTGTTGCCTCAACTCTCCTCTTCATCTGTGAGGAGATTGTCCAGCATTCACTGCCATATAGGAGGATTGATATTACATAGCAGTTAAGCACTCTTTTCTTTGTATTCTCAGCATCCTTCTATAGAACCACATCTCTGTTGCCTCAAGTCTCCTCTTCATCTGTGAGGAGATTGTCCAGCATTCACTGCCATATAGGAGGATTGATATTACATAGCAGTTAAGCACTCTTTTCTTTGTATTCTCAGCATCCTTCTATAGAACCACATCTCTTGTTACCTCAAGTCTCCTCTTCATCTGTGAGGAGATTCTCCAGCATTCACTGCCATATAGGAGGATTGATATTACATAACAGTTAAGCACTCTTTTCTTTGTATTCTCAGCATCCTTCTATAGAACCGCATCTCTGTAGCCTCAAATCTCCTCCTCATCTGTGAGGAGATTGTCCAGCATTCACTGCCATATAGGAGGATTGATATTACATAGCAGTTAAGCACTCTTTTCTTTGTATTCTTAGCATCCTTCTGTAGAACCACATCTCTGTAGCCTCAAGTCTCCTCTTCATCTGTGAGGAGATTGTCTAGCATTCACTGCCATATAGGAGGATTGATATTACATAGCAGTTAAGCACTCTTTTCTTTGTATTCTCAGCATCCTTCTGTAGAACCACATCTCTGTAGCCTCAAGTCTCCTCTTCATCTGTGAGGAGATTGTCCATCATTCACTGCCATATAGGAGGATTGATATTACATAGCAGTTAAGCACTCTTTTCTTTGTATTCTCAGCATCCTTCTGTAGAACCACATTTCTGTAGACTCAAGTCTCCTCTTCATCTGTGAGGAGATTGTCCAGCATTCACTGCAATATAGGAGGATTGATATTACATAGCAGTTAAGCACTCTTTTCTTTGTATTCTCAGCATCCTTCTGTAGAAACACATTTCTGTAGACTCAAGTCTCCTCTTCATCTGTGAGGAGATTGTCCAGCATTCACTGCCATATAGGAGGATTGATATTACATAGCAGTTAAGCACTCTTTTCTTTGTATTCTCAGCATCCTTCTGTAGAACCACAATCTTTGTAACCTGAAGTCTCCTCTTCATCTGTGAGGAGATTGTCCAGCATTCACTGCCATATAGGAGGATTGATATTACATAGCAGTTAAGCACTCTTTTCTTTGTATTCTCAGCATCCTTCTATAGAACCACATCTCTGTAGCCTCAAGTCTCCTCTTCATCTGTGAGGAGATTGTCCAGCATTCACTGCCATATAGGAGGATTGATATTACATAGCAGTTAAGCACTCTTTTCTTTGTATTCTCAGCATCCTTCTATAGAACCACATCTCTGTAGCCTCAAGTCTCCTCTTCATCTGTGAGGAGATTGTCCAGCATTCACTGCCATATAGGAGGATTGATATTACATAGCAGTTAAGATCTCTTTTCTTTGTATTCTAAGCATCATTCTATAGAACCACATCTCTGTAGCTTCAAATCTCCTCCTCATCTGTGAGGAGATTGTCCATCATTCACTGCCATATAGGAGGATTGATATTTCATAACAGGTAAGCCCTCTATTTGTGTTCTCAGCATCCTTCTATAGAACCACATCTCTTTTATGTATGTCCTCCTCATACTTGAGGAGATTGTCCATCATTCCTTGCCCTACAGGTGGAATTTTATTACGTCCCATTTCAGCAACATTTTCTTTCTTTTTTATTCCGAGAAACCTTACTGTTTTTTTGATTCGCCTGAAAGTCTTCCACAAATTTGTTGACCTTTGAAAGAAACAATGTTAAGATGACTGGCCCAGTATATTATTTTCGTCTGAAGCGACCCTCTCCCCACAACCTGCACCCTTTGTTCTCCTTCGGCAAAGGTATTCAGATATTTATAAATGCTCTAGCACAGGAGAAAGATCAAACCGTAGATAATGACTAAGAATAGAAAGTTACAAAGAATAAAAACATTCACAACATTGTTGTCGGTGTATTTCCATCTCAACAATCTGATGATACTCGGTGCCTGATTTATAAATATAAATTCTTATTTTTTTGTATCATTTCTTTTGTTATTATTTCTCATTTGTTTACCAACAAATATTCGCAGACGTTTTTGCATAGATGTGTCAAGAGGAAGAAAGCAAAGGAAATTTAAGGTAGCAAGCAAGGTCTATTTTTATTGATAAATAAAGTCTGCGTGGGTCTAAAATATCATCCGTGTCTTAGAGCTTACCAAATTATTTTTGCATGTTGACACATTTTTCAAAAATAACTTTTTCTTTTACGGCATATTATTTAAGTTTTTGTTAGTGACGCTATATTCTATTCTATTGTAGAAATATATACATTGATACATACATGCGGGACTCTCCCGACGTATTGAACGCATGAGGGTCAAGCAGCGCAGTTCCTAGGAACCGACAGCCAGACACCTGCACGTATGATTTGATTATAGTGTTGAAAGCTTTGTGCAGAACCAACCACACTTTTTGAAGGGCCTAATACAGGGACCTGATGCACTACGTGCCACAAGGTCCCCAAACAACTCTCCGCATGTTTTGAATTCAGAGTTGTCCCTCATCTAGACCGGTTGCTATCCGAAGCTATAGAACCCAGTCTGTCCTGCTATTAACCCGAATATTGGATCAATCAGAGAAAACTAAACCCTATTTTTTCTCAAGCCTAGTTTCAGGGAAACTTTTTTTTATAAAATCCCACAGATTTCGACTTTAAATAGCAGAGATACTCCAACTCGTTCAAACACTGGAGAAGATGTGGTTATATAGCCTACCCCCCACACTCTAGCGCGTGCTGAAGGAGACATATCGTCGATTTAGAGGGAGGATAGACGAAGATGATTCATACCTTTCCCGAGGGTATAAGTACGTAAGTGAATGTAATGGATTCGATTGTAAATGATCTTGTAAATAATATAGGTGTAGACAATTCCATGCAGATTTAAAGGCGAGAAGAAAATCGTTTAGGTAGGATAATGAAGGGTTTTTTTAAGCTTGTATTAAGTTGTAAATTGTAATAAACTCTTTATTCTACATTTCCAGGTTGCCAGTATCCTCCGCCCGATCGAGGAGTTCGGGGGTATTACGCACCGAATCTAGCCAGACGGAAAAGTTTAATAAACTCAACATTATTTTTTTCATACTTTTACATCATATTTTTACATCAAATTTTTTTGACAGTGTTTCTAATGTAAAACGGCAGCCATTTTGTTATATCTCCAATATTTGTAAGTCCAACAACAATGTTTCTGCTAGTGGTATGCAGGCGAATATTGACAGACGGTATTCGATCTTACCATGATATTTCCACGGATGTGTTGAAGACCGCGGACGTGGAAGGTTTCAAGAGCTCCGTATGTAGTCCAGAATTCAAGAGTCATACAGAAGGATGGGTAAGTTCATATTGTTCTTATAATTATTGTTACAGAATAAAAAGGCCAGGTCCAGAATGGTCATCGATTGGGCGGAGCGCGTCGTGGGCGTTGTATTCTGACATTGATAGATTGCCATTGTCTGGGTTTTGGATATAAGTCCAAAACGGCGCGATTTCAACAGAGGGTCGCAAGAATTTTGAAGCGTCGATACGCCTCCCACACTCAGGTTCGAGAGACAGACTAAGACCACCAGCGGATGGACGCTGAGCCAACGTGCGATATGCGTCCCCGTGATGTCATTCCTCCCACTGCCTCTTAGAATCCAAGCTTCCACAATTCTCTCCTAATAAAACTAAATAAAAAAAAGAAATGGTCCTTTTTGTTGATACCATTTTATGCAGTAGAGTGGAGACCCAGTGACGACACAGAACGCAACAATGAGATCTTTGAAGAGTTCGTCAAGTTGCTGTTTAGAAAAACTCGACCATAACGTTGTCCAAAAGCTGTTAGTGCTTGATTTTGTAATTCGTCATCATTTCTGCAAGTGGAGGGCAGTACTCTGACAACAACCCCTGGTTAACGGAAAAGATTATTTGAAGTAATTTTTTGTTAGACTTGTGTTTAAATTGAATATATATTCTATTCTTAGTGTTAATGTCGCAAGATTATCGCTAACTCTTTGGTAAATATTCAGATGAGGTCACCGTTCTTTAGTGACACCAGCTCAGACTTTTGCAGCCAAGACCCGCATCCACAGGGTTGAATCATCCTCATTCCCTATACATTCCTTTGGTAAGATGAGCTATCCACTCCAAAATCATCTTGCCGAAGTACAGCCACTTTGTGAAACAGAATCCCGTGGGGATGCTTTCTCGAACACTATAATGATAACCTTTTCAATTCAAAGTGTCAGTCATTATCTGTCCGCCATATCCTTGAAATATCCACTTCCTACTTGCTTCTCTTAACGTCTATATCACACGGCTCATTTAATAAAACTCTAGCTTGAGTGGCTTAAGGATGAACTTTATCAAAAAAATAGGTTTGAAAATTTATCATCTTGAATTCCGCCAAGAGACGGGCAGCGAACTTGTATATAATAATTTGAACTTAATTTTGCACAGGGCCACAGCTGTGAAGCAGTGAGAATCAAATTCAATATTAAGTACAGGGTGTTCCAAAAATCACCTAGAAATTTAAAAATGTCATTACACTGTACAAGGCTCTTGAGCCAGTCGAGTTAGAGGGATACAGAGAGTTAGAGCGTAAGAGGTACAGCTTATGTTGATATGTGGTGAATATAACGCTTGACAGGTTAAGATTGCAGTGATCGGGGAAACATTCTCTTGAGAGTCGATTCCACAAAGCAGCTATTCGTGGGCAGAAGCTGCTCGAGTGGAACTTACATCTCATCGATGGACCACGAAGGGAATGAGGATGGTTGGCTACAATGGGCGTGGCATGGCGGGTCTTTGCTAGGAATGTCGTTCGTCTGAACAATTTCCATGGGAAAAAAAGCCATAGACCCGCGAGAGGCTTTTGACGTTTCGTTTGTAGGAAAGGGGTTGTAGACAGAGAGGGGTGATTCATCACCCTCAAGGACGCAGAAATGCTTTTGGACTCTATCGAGACTGGGAAGTGAAGACTGGTCAGCTCATGTCCATATATGGCAACATGGGCACCTCGACGTGTACAAGGCCAATCGGGGTAGAGGGATACAGAGAGTTAGAGTGTAAAAAGCACAGATTACGTTGAAAGGTGGAGAGGATAACGGTTGTCAGATTAAGATTGTCGTGATCGTGGAAGCATTCTCTTGGGAGTCGATTCCACAAAGTGGCTGTTCATGGGAAGAAGCTGCTCGAGTGGAACTCTCATCAATGAAACTGGTGGAACTCATCCAAACTTATGACAATCATGAGACCTGCATATCATTATGATCGTTGGTGGGAACCACCTGTTCTTTAGACGTAGGTGTGTCTAGGGTCAGATAACTTAACGGGGCCCCATTTCACTTTAGGTTGGTTGTATTTCTTTCTCCTAGTCTGGTTGCCGGCCAAGTCAAGAGAAACTGGTCTCTTCTGCCATTTAATTGATATCTGGAGGAAAGAAGCTGCTCGCGTGGAACTACTCACCAATGAAATACGAAGGGAATGAGGATGGTTCGTTACAATGGGCGTGGCATGGCGAGTCTTAGGTGGGAGTGTGGGAATGTCGTTTGTCTGAACAGTTTCCATGGGAAAAAGTGATAGTCCAACGAGAGCCTTTTGACGTTTCGTTTGTATTAAAGGGGTTGTAGGGGGAGTGGGATGATTCATCACCCACAAGGACACGGAAACGATTTTGGACTCTATCGAGATTGGGAAGTGAAGACTGGTCAGCTCATGTCCATATATGGCGACAGGGGCACATCGACGTGGTGTAATGGCTAACAAGCTTGTCTCGCTAGAACAATTACGACTGAGTAGTGAGTTCGATCGCCCATGGGTGTCACATACTTTCGAGCTTGTGCCATATCTAAGCTACACTTAGAAAATTACCATATATGGCAACATGAGCACCTCAACGTGGTGTAATGGTTAACAAGCTACACTTAAATCACCATATATGGCAACGGTACTCCATTTTCGTTCTGATCTGGCTCTTCTAAAGATAGGGAATAGCGGGAGGAGCCAGGTACTTACTGGAGAGGTACAGAGAACTAACCATTATATGTCAACCAAAATATAAAATATCGCCTTTGTTGAAATTTCTTCCGGGAGTCACTCAAAGTAGAGTATTAGAGAGTAATAGGCACAGTTTCAGAGAAGATAACGATTAATGCTAGACTTGAACAGGTTAAGATTGAAGCGATCGAGACAACACCCTCTTAGGAATCGGTTCCACAAAGCAGCTGTTCGCGAAAAGAAGCTGCTCGAGTGGACCTTACTTCTTACTAATGGAATACGGAGGGAATGAGGGTGGTTCGCTGCAATGGGCGTGGCATGACAGGTCTTTGCTGGGAATGTTGGAATGTCCTTCGTCTGAACAATTTGCATGGGAAAAAGCCATAGACCCGCGGGGGGCTTTTGACGTTTCGTTTGCAGGAAAGGGGTTGTAGGCGGAGAGGGATGATTCATCACCCACAAGGACGCGGAAACGCTTTTGAACTCTATCGAGACTGGGAAGTGAAGACTGGTCAGCTCATGTCCATATATAGCAACAGTACTCCATTTTAGACCCGATCTGGCTATTCTAAAGGCAGAGGATAGCAGAAGTCAGGTACTTTCTTGAGCGGTATAGGGAACCGACTCTTTTCCAGGATCTTTGGCGATGGATTGTATGTACAAGTTCCAGTTGAGGTCTTAACCAAGGCCCAATATTGACGAACTCTTCAAAGATCTCATTGTTGCGTTCTGTGTCGTCACTGGGTCTCCACTCTACTGCATAAAATGGTATCAACAAAAAGGACCATTTCTTTTTTTTATTTAGTTTTATTAGGAGAGAATTGTGGAAGCTTGGATTCTAAGAGGCAGCGGGAGGAATGACATCACGGGGACGCTCGAGAGACCTCCCTGAGGGAACAGACATTCAAAGTGATTGGTGATAGTTCAGAGTTCGATCGATGGGATGTAGATAGTACAGAGAACCAACTATTTTGCCAGTATCTTTAACGCTGGGTCGTATGTACGAGTTCCACTCGAGCTATGGGTCGAGTTTAAGTACCAATAGGCGCTCAAGGCACGGGGCCTCTTTGACAGAGCACCCGTTCATCGCAGTAAGTGAAAATTCGGGGTCCTCTCGTTGTTGATGGAATGTCACTAGTATGACATTGCCCATGGAAAAATTCACAACTGAACCAAAAACCAAAATCATGGAATTGTATTTTAGATTTAACCAATTCATCATTCACACTGAAAGAGAATATTTCCGACATTTCAATGCCAGCAAACCGCCATCGAAATTCCGAAAGTTTTTTTGGCCAACACGTTCTCTTGATCTGACGGCTCCCGATTGTTTTTGGGGTGGGGGATACCTTATGGAGAATGTATACATCAATAAACCCTAAACACTTCAAGAATAACATATGTGCAGAAATTCTAAGGCTGCAGTCAGATTTATTAATCACCGTTGTCGAGAAGGTTATGCAAAAGAGCGCATCTGCGGGAAGTAGAAAATGGAGGTCATTTAAGTCATATAATTTTTCATTTTTCTTTTTTTTTCAATCAGTTCACCCCACGCAAGGCAACAAAGCCACTAAGACGCAAGTAATTTTTGAGTGCGAAAGAATAAAAAATAAACACTATTAAAGAGAAAGAAGAAATAAAAGAACAGAAATTAAGAAAACAGAAGATAACGATTGACATTGCATTTAACTTTTTGAAGATCAAACTTGACTGGAAAGCAAGAGGCCGAAAGAGAGTTCCACAAATGAGAAACTGCATAGAACTTACATCTAGCTATTTTAAATGTAAAATTATGAGACCTTGCCGCCAATCTAGTACTGCGCTGAAATTCATAAAGTCTAGGTACCAAAGAGGAAAGCTCATCAGAACAATCAGCATGAAAATATTTATAGAAAAGGCAGAGGGAAGCTATATTATGGCTTAAATTCATAAAGTCTAGGTACCAAAGAGGAAAGCTCATCAGAACAATCAGCATGAAAATATTTATAGAAAAGGCAGAGGGAAGCTATATTATGGCTTAAATGCATAAAGTCTAGGTACCAAAGAGGAAAGCTCTTCAGAACAATCAGCATGAAAATATTTATAGAAAAGGCAGAGGGAAGCTATATTATGGCTTAAATTCATAAAGTCTAGGTACCAAAGAGGAAAGCTCATCAGAACAATCAGCATGAAAATATTTATAGAAAAGGCAGAGGGAAGCTATATTATGGCTTAAATTCATAAAGTCTAGGTACCAAAGAGGAAAGCTCATCAGAACAATCAGCATGAAAATATTTATAGAAAAGGCAGAGGGAAGCTATATTATGGCTTAAATGCATAAAGTCTAGGTACCAAAGAGGAAAGCTCATCAGAACAATCAGCATGAAAATATTTATAGAAAAGGCAGAGGGAAGCTATATTATGGCTTAAATTCATAAAGTCTAGGTACCAAAGAGGAAAACTCATCAGAACAAATAGCATGAAAATATTTATAGAAAAGGCAGAGGGAACCTATATTATGGCTTAAATTCATAAAGTCTAGGTACCAAAGAGGAAAGCTCATCAGAACAATTAGCATGAAAATATTTATAGAAAAGGCAGAGGGAAGCTATATTATGGCTTAAATTCATAAAGTCTAGGTACCAAAGAGGAAAGCTCATCAGAACAATTAGCATGAAAATATTTATAGGAAAGTCAGAGGGAAGCTATATTATGGCTTAAATTCATAAAGTCTAGGTACCAAATAGAGAAGTTCATTAGAACAATTAGTATGAAAATGTTTATAGAAAATGTACAGGACTGTGGTTGGAAAGTGATTGAAGCCAATATACTAAGCCAGAACCAATGACATTGAAGACCCTTCTTTGCATTTTTATTGAGAATCTCTAAATATATCTCTAAATATATAGCAGGACACTAGACCAGATGTGACAGCAATATTCAAAGCCAGGACGAATGGTAGACTTATGAATATGAAAGATAGATTCTGGAGATAAAATTTCTCTTGTTTGACACAGTGAACTAACTTTCGTAGCATCGACCAAGCAACTGATTCAATATAATCTTTTCACTTCATGTCAGCGGAAAACATTAGCCCGAGGAGTCGCGGCGAATCATTCTCCTGAAGATTAGCATCAGCCATGATAATGGAATACAGAAAGGGTTCTCTCAGATGATTTATAGTGAGCAATTTCGTTTCGGAGGCGTTAAAATCAACAAGCCATTTCTTGCCCCATTTAACGACAGAATATAGGTAATTTTTTTTTTTTTTAGATCAGCTGCCAATTTGACCTTATCGAACCGATCAGACTAATACTAAGAAAAAAGCGGGAATTATATTTTTAGATGCCGAGCTGAGTTTTGGGACACCCTGTAGTAATAGTCATCACCACCAGCATTGCCTCTCGAAAGCAGTGTTCCCAAATGAGGTCTGAATAAATACAAATGTCTCATCTTTATTTTATGTGGAATTTGGAGCTATTCTTGTCGTTATTGTTCTGTGATTCCTTAAGCTATTTATAACGAGTTTCGGAGTCTCTGTCTGAGTTGGTCTGTCAAAAATAACTCTCTCAAAACAGAGCAACCACGCTTTTCATTTTTCTCAGATCTAACTGTCGCTTACCGACTGTTTGGTTTGGACTCGTCTCTCATGTTGAAACGAAACTGAGTGTTTTTTGTTTTTTTTTTAAACCCCAGCTGAGACAGAAGAATGTTTTCTGCGAGTTTATTGGCACTGTTAGAATTGGTCCACCTCTTTGGCGCACTGAGTATCACGGCAAGTCTTGTTTTGGTCCTTTGCTTCGGTTCTGAAATTCCATAATTTCATCCAAATTCTTCTTTTTCTTCTACTTTGGGTCGTTAATGGCCCTCCACCTTTTCTCGTCCTTTGTAATTTTTTTAATAAATTCTATCTTTTTGTTATCCCTCATAAAACTTACTGCACCATTTCATTTACTCAAGCCCGCTAGTTATGCGTTATTTTCCTCTGTCCCTCTTGCCTTCAATCTGTCTTGTGAGTATCAAATTTTCCAAGCCGTCCTTCCTCATTATGAGCTCTAGAAATTCAACTGTCTCTTCCTGATGTTAAGCAAAAGAATAAATTTTGTTTCCGATTTCTTTAAAACCTCGTGCGCCAAATAGTAGGAAACAAGACTTAGTCAATAAGTACATCTAAGAAATTATTTATTGTTTTCAGACATACGAACTCCAATTGAAGAAATTAATTCCGAGACAACAAAATAAAGCGAAGGAAATTGTGAGTGGTTTCGTTTTTAATTCAAAACTCAAGTCTAATAAATAAATAAAAGAAATGAAATAAGCCTATTATTTATGGCAGATACATTGATATTTTTATACAAATATTAATTAAGCTCTTGTTCGTACACAAGAAAAATTAAATAAAAAACTTAACCGTAGTACCTTGTCTGTCGTTTTAATGAAACTTGCATAAAAGAAGGATTGCTGCCTCTATATATATATATATATATATATATATATATATATATATATATATATATTAAGAAGAATTTGGTAATCCGTATAGGTAGTCCCAAAAAGGATGAAATCCTAAGAGCTCAATGTAAATCCAGAGCTAATAATTTAAAGGAAAAACGACCACTTTAAGGATCCATGTAATAATTTATTATGCCAATCCCTTTATTAAAGACTCATCAGACTCCACTTCCAAATGGTGAAACGAAAAATGATAAATTATTTCCGTGGAGAAATTTATCATTTTTCGTTTCTAGCTGTTTCATGCTAGACGCAATCGCCAGGCCACCTGACGATTGCATCTAGCATGAAACAGCCTGTCGCCTCTAAGTGTTGACATCAATGTTCACGTATATATTTACACACGCTCTATCTCGGATATTGAGCACTTTATCCCATTAATATAGCACACCTTAAGAGTATATTTCTTCATATATATATATATATATATATATATATATATATATATTAAATATTATGTGACCGTAAATTCGCATTTTATGATGTATGTTGAAACCATATGAAATCACCATTGAATTGAATACATTGCTAAAGAGTGAACTTATTTTGAACGATAAATATTTACTGCGCGAAATAAATTACTCTTTTCATACTTGCCCACAGATTTTTTGATGTACCACACACACACACACACACACATACATATATATATATATATATATATATATATATATATATATATATATATATATATATATATATATATATATATATATATATAATGCAGAGATAGGTATATTCATGCCTTTCCCAAATTAGTATAACAGCTTGGGCTGGAATTCGATCTTAATTTTATATTGTTTTTTCATGACTAGAAGAAATTCTCAAAACCACATCTCTGTTTATATATATATATATATATATATATATATATATATATATATATATATATATATATATATATATATATATATGTGTGTGTGTGTGTGTGTGTGTGTGTATTGGAGAGAGAGAGAGAGAGAGAGAGAGAGAGAGAGAGTTAGAGTGAATGCTGTGTAGGGTGCATTCATGCCTTTGCCTGCTGTAATGGAACAATGGAGGTACAGATGTAATTTGGACTTGGTTTGTCGATTCGATTTTCATGTAAATAACTGTTAAACTATCCCACAAGTTTATTTATTACATTTAATATATATATATATATATATATATATATATATATATATATATATATATATATATATATATATATATTGTCATCTACAGAGAAACTGTTTCGTTGTATCACAGCCTCATCAGTGTGGCTAGACGTCCGGTTGCCTCTAGCTCGGATCGAAACCCGGTTCAATTGGCGTCAGTGGGCGAATCTACCCCTAAGCCGTTGGCGCACGGGATGAAGGTGAATTTAAGGGCATTTATATACCAACCTTATCAACCTTACTGTCAATCGACTTTCTTTTCACAAAAAACAAAGCTGTAAACGAATATAGCAACATTGGAAAATACCCGGGAAAATAATATAAAATAAATCTCTATATGAACATTGGTAAATTTACCGATTCTTTCAAACATATTTGGTTGAATAATATCGACAAGTTCTGTCTGTCAATTTTTTTGTTAAATTTTTCAAATTTCCGAAGTAGTCTTTTTATGTAATCGGTAGATTTACGAATTTTTATCTTATATTATTTTCCCGGGTATTTTCGAATGTTGCTATATTCGTTTTCCGTGATTTTTTTTTTTTTTTTTTTGTGAAAAGAAAGTCGATTGACAGTAAGATTGATATTACTCAACAAAGCTAGTGGAGCTAACGACTCGCGAATGAGAGGAAAAAAGAGAAGAGACAGCTCGGAGCCGGGGTAATGTGGTGTATGAATTGAGAAGTGATAGCTGTGTTGATAGACGCGACAACGCCAAAGGGTTGCCATCGATAACGCTGGGTTACATTTGTCGTCAAGTTTGGAAAGAACAGGATCTAGTACACCGTAACGAGTCTGATCATAATTTCAATTAAAAAAAAAATGCTACTTTAATAAAAAGAGAAAGTAATTTACTAAGACGAAAATCTATAGAAAGTGCTTTAATCGCTGGAACAGCCACACTAAATTTGAGTCCAGGTTCTTACAGCATTAGCAGATCTATTATCATAATCTGAGATACTTGATAACAAAAGTGATATTATTATTTTTTGTATATTTATTAGACATTAAATTATGTCACTTCGAATTTACTTGAGTTTTCAGTTCGTTTGATTCATGAGATTTTGTTAAATTTAAAATTTTTGAAAAAGTAACGACATTTTTATTTTTGTTTATAAATATTTGTTTCAAAATAAAATCCTTACATTAGCTTTGATAAAGTCCAGCAAAGGAGAAAACGCGTCGGCTAAGATAAGTTTTCCTTTTGTTTTTATTCATATGATCCTTTTACAGATATATTTCTAGTCATATCTGAAATTATATATATATATATATATATATATATATATATATATATATATATATATATATATATCTTATTCAAACAGTATAAACAAAAATAAAAATAACTAAATGAAATTGGATAGACCATATATTCAAACACATATTTTAAAAAATAAGTTTAAAATTTCACCGTCCCTCTCCCCCATGCTCATGTGTAATCACATCAACGTAAACAGTATTGCGGGTCAGTGTATGCGTTGAGAAATAAACTCGTGTGTCTCCTGAAATGCCCAAAACAAAAATGGCGGACTTGGGATGTGAGTCCACGTAAATAAATGTAAAAGAAACGACAAGAAATTATATATATATATATATATATATATATATATATACAAACAAATAATAATGTAATAACAAGAAAAGTATACAAGCGACAAAGAGAATAATGTGTGTGTGACAAATGATGTGTAAACTCTTTTGGTCTAAAGTAAGTGTAATGAGTGAATGTGCGTACGTAAGTATATATATATATATATATATATATATATATATATATATATATATATATGTGTGTGTGTGTGTGTGTGTGTGTGTGCGTGCGTGTGTGTGTGTGTGTGTCTGTATTGTTCATGCGTTTCTTAAAAGGGAAGCACGTTCTCCACTAGAGATTAACATGGTGAAGTTTGAGCGAAAAAAAAAAAAAAAGTAAGAAGAGAGAACGAGAAAAATATCGCAGAGTATTTATAGTCCTGAGAACGTCCCCTAGGAGCACTTTCGAAAATTAGGTGGAGTTAGTCTGACAACTTTAGTCGCTGAAATCCGAAAGGTGAAACACGTCACACGTAAAATGTTTACCACATTGTTAACGATTTTCTTAATATATATATATATATATATATATATATATATATATATATATATATATATATATATATATATATATTTGAATTGGACATAGTCCGATAATTTATTTAAAGACATTTATAATATGTTTAACGTTCTTTTTATAGATACAAGTATATTATAAAACAGAGCATTTGCTTAAATACTTGTATCTATAAAAAGAACGTTAAACATATTATAAATGTCTTTAAATATATATGTATGTATATAAACAAGCAAAACGTATCTTACGGCGAGTTTTGTCTTGTGATGGACTTTATGAAGACAAATGTAAGGATTTTATTTTGCAACAGTTATTTATAAGCAAAAATAAAAATGCCGTTTTAGCAATTTTTTAAAGTTAAGTATCTACCAACAAGAATGTTCTTATCAATTTTTATTTCCACCACTGTAACAGGATAAAATGTGGAATAATAATCGGATTCTATTTAAGAAAACCAATTATTTGCTGCCCCCAATACTTACCCAAAGAAAAATATGCATAGAAAACACATTCAAACATCGCCAATATCCTCATTATTTTATCCACGATGCTAAGAGAAAGGCATACAAAATATACAACTGCAAAAAGATATTAACATTAACAACGATGACAATAAATTAGATAAAACAGGCCTATAATACTATCCATTAACCCCCTGACATCTACTATCCAAAACAATTTATCCAATATTAACAGTATCAATATAATTACAACCACATCCTAAACTATTATGGATACGATAAGAACCCAAAATACCCAGAATAATAATATTTCTGAAGGAGGTATATATAAAATAAACTGTCAAAACTGCTCGTCACAGTATATTGGAGAAACATGCAGACATTTAAAAATGTATTTATCTACAAAAAAAAAAGGACTTTATACACAATAATTTATCAAATGTATTAGTCATGCATAGAAATACATTCAGCTACAACTTTGATCTAATAAATGCCCCACTTATTAAAAGAGAAAATAACTCACTGAGACAGAAAATTTTCGAGAATACCGCTATTGAATCTTATCAATATAAAAAATCTGCTCCCCAGATTATTTTCTTCAAATATTTCCGGTCCTGAAAGAATTACTCCTTTCCTAAGCCAATATACATGAGTGTAAAAATATAAAATAAAAAACGGTTCAGTTCATAATCTTCTTTTATTTAAAATATATAAATAAATTCCATAGTAAAACAATATAAATATTAATTACACTATAAAAAAATCAGTAACATCATTTACTCCCTTTTGTTTATATGTCACTTCGAATCTTCCATAATTTACTTGAGTTTTCAGTTCGTTTGATGAATATTCATGATTGTAAAATTTTAAATTTTTGGAAAAGTAACGGCATTTTTACTTTTGTGTATAAATATTTGTTACAAAATAAAATCCTTACATTAGCTTTGATAAAGTCCAACAAAGGAGAAAACGCGTCGGCTAAGATAAGTTTTCCTTTTGTCTTTATTCATATGGCCCTTTTACAGATATATTCCTAGTCATATCTAAAATTATATATATATATATATTATTCAAAGAGTATATAAATTACATGTATATATATGTATATATATATATATGTATATATATATATATATATATGTATATATATGTATATATATATATATATATATATATATATATATATATATATATACATATATATATATATTATTCAAAGAGTATATAAATTACATGTATATATATGTATATATATATATATGTATATATATATATATGTATATATATGTATATATATATATATATATATATATATATATATATATATACATATATATATATATTATTCAAAGAGTATATAAATTACATACAATCGGAATTAAGATTACTGTATGGTTATGGTCATTTCACCTTACAAATTAAGATTAATTTGTAAGGTGAAATGATCATAACCATGGAGTAATCTCAATTCCGATTATATATATATATATATATATATATATATATATATATATATATATATATATATATATATATATAGTAGAGTAATATATTTCAGATGCATCAAGGAAGGTCTTCAGGTAGCTAACCCAACTTGCCCCAATACACGTCTTCCCGGGTTACCAATTATCTCTCCAACCGTCACCAGGCCTATTCCCTGGTTGCCAACTGGTCTGTTCCCAGTCGTCATTGATAATAGCAGTATTATAGTAGTGTAATACATTTCATATGCATCAAGGATCGTCTTCCGTTATGCACTGTCTCCCTTGCCTATTTCCGGTTTTGCATCGTATCGGCTCAAAGAGCGGTAAAAAAAATTCAGTATGACACGCTGACACACAATATTTGAAAACAAAAACAGAAAAAATATAACATAGCCGAAATAAGATATAAATTATGATAATGGTTTATTGCTTATGATAATTCGTTATGAAGGACGAAATCATTCAGACATTGGATAGTTTTTATCTAAATGTTCATTAAATGTTGAAGGGATTTTTATTATTATTAATGCATGTAGAGCATGATAAAAAGGGATTTGGGTCGATGTATAGATGGTATGCATATGTTGTAGTAGATGTATATATATATATATATATATATATATATATATATATATATATATATATATATATATATATATGCAGAAATATAGTCTTAAAGTGTGCTATATTTATGGGGTAAAGTGCTCAATATCAGAGATAGAGCGTGTGTAAATATAAAAGTGGACATGGAAGTCAGCACTTAGAGGCGACAGTCTGTTTCATGCTAGTGCAATCGTCAGGCGACTAGTGCTGTTATTTTTCTCGGCTATTTATATAAGGGTCAGTGGTGCATTAATGGGTAGTCTATTTTGGCGGTTACTTTTACCGGAAGTCGCTTATTTGTTTATTTATTTATGTCAAATTATTTTGCTTGTTTTTTGTTTGTTTTTTTATTTTTATTTTTTATCTTATATATTTATTTATTTATTCTTTTATTTTGATCG
This sequence comes from Acanthosepion esculentum, assembly GCA_964036315.1. Lineage (NCBI taxonomy): Eukaryota > Metazoa > Mollusca > Cephalopoda > Sepiida > Sepiidae > Acanthosepion > Acanthosepion esculentum. The sequence goes on from OZ038495.1 coordinate 86,461,576, forward strand.
GTGTTTTTGGTTAACGTAGTAAAAATTTGTTTATATAGCTTATTGTTGGTAGTCTATAATGGCCGTCATTTACCGGAAATCGCTTGTTCGCTTATTTATTTGGGTCAAATTGTTTTGCTTGTTTTTTATTTATTTTCATTTTTATTTTTTATCTTATATATTTGTTTATTTGTCATTGATTAAATCTGTTTGTTGGATTTTGGGGTGTGATGTTGTGGTTTTTTCTGACTATTATTTAGGTGGGAACAGTTTTTATATATATATATATGTATATTAAAATTATTGGTAATCCATATAGAATTTCCAAGAGGATATAGATCCGTTGAGAGCTCGATATTAAAAGGCAGAGCAAAACTTATTATATAATGAGAAACACTTAAAAAACCATAGGTGATATTTTATTTCAATGAAGTCGATAAAGCATGGCTTCAAATCTTCAGACCTGTAAACTAAATGAAGATGGAAAAATTTACTCTAGGTTTAAAAATTAAGGAAAAAACCTGGATAGCATAATTCTGGAATAAATTTGGCATCCGAGGAAAAATAGCCCCCCACCCAAACATTCGAACAGGACGAGAAAACTCGTCCAGTACCTCAACTTTTTGGTATAAGGAAAAAAACCCAGCGAGTAATAAGTTAAAACGAAGTGTGCTCAATACACTAAGTACAGCAGAAGTAAAATAAATCCTAATGAGCCAGCTACTACCTATCTAGGTTTCACAACATGGGATCATCAGGGTGAACTGGTCAGTTCCCACTGAGTATATATATATATATATATATATATATATATATATATATATATATATATATATATATATATATATATATAATATTATTAGTGGTAGTAATCTTATAAATATAAGTAACTATACTCGTGTCGGAAAACCTTCGGTTTCTTGATTTGCAAATGATCAAATCAATATCGAAGAAAAAATAGGTATAAAAAAAGAAAGAGCCGAGAACATGAACGCCTGTCGGAAACAACCGTTCAGCATGCAGGTCCAAAACCCAAAGAAAAAAAAATCCGATACGAGTACGCAACTAACTAAATAAAGTGCTCACTACAAGAAGTAGAGCAGACCTAGTTAAACCTAGAGAGCCAGACAAACCTACCAAGGTTTCACCTAAGCGGATCGTCAGGGAAGTCTGGCTAAAGAGGTAAAAAAAAGGAAGCGGTATACTTATAGTCAATAAACAAGACCAAAACCACGTGACCAAATACAAAAAAAAGCAAAACCAACTACAACGGTGAGGGTTGGGGAAGAACATTTATTCGAAAAATGGCTTAAAAGGGAGGGTGTGATTTAGAGACAAACGCGGACAACAGGGGTTAAACAACTATTTATTCATCTATATATATATATATATACAAGTGTGGGATTGGTATATACGGAGTAAATTCCAATAACCAACAATTATTATTCTTAAAAGAGTGCTCAATACACAGTAGAGCAGATATAATTATTTATTTAAATATTATAACATAAATATGTTATAAAATCACTACAAAAATAGCCATTTTGTTTCAACACTTCTGGTGTCTTATCAAGTGATGGTTTTGAATGTAGAATAAATGGTTTTAAAAGTTTCAAATTAATTAACGATCCTTCGCTAGGGGTAAACGCTGTTACATAAGTTAGAATGACCAATCAAAATACAAGTATATGGTAATTCAAAAAATTTGACAACGAAGCAAGGTTATCATAGATATTAAAAGATTTATAAAATTTGAAATTAAAATTAAAAGTAAAAAATTACCTATTTAGAAATCTAAATCTAATCTCTATTAAGTTTAAAATTGTAGAATTACTGAGGAGAAAATAAAAAATACATATGTTATTTAATTTATTTTTTCATTGAAATTATGTTAAAAAGGATGTTGATAGCTCCAGACAAAAATGTATACATTTTACAGTTTACTTCAACTGAAACGTAAAACAATTCAAACACACTCAGGTTATAATACATAAGCGCCCAGACATATTTAGATATATATACACACAAAAAACGGTGACGAGACACGACCCTTGATAAAAAAAAACGAAAAAAAAAAAAACGAACAGACACACACAAACACACACACACACAATCAAAAACGTGCATGCACTTTCCTTACACATAGACATCGATAAAGACAGGCACATACATCCACATGCACATTGACATAGACAATCAGACGTAATAGCCAAAACATATTCGGAGCTTAATGTTATTAAACGAATTCTAACTTGAAATATAACTAATCTGGGCAAATATATATATATAGTTAAAATTAGTAAAAAAAAAAAAAAATTTAAACAAATAAATATATATAAATATATATATTTTTTAACCATATAGTTTTCCACACACTACATGAATAAATAAATATAGTACCTATAAATATATCGACCCATAAAGCAACGTAAAAAAGTAAATAAAGCAAGTACAAATATATATACACAAAGATGCACATATATACAAATACATACATACATACACATACACATACATATTTACATATACATACATACGCACGTATACATATATGTATATAAACTAAACATATAAACAGACATTTACAAATACACGCATATACATGAGAAATCAAACAAACATAAATTAAAACTATATAAATATATATACGTATATACACACACACGTATACATATATACACAAATACATACGCATATATATATATATATATATATATATATATATATATATATATATATATATATATATATATATATGTATGTATATATATATATATAGACACACACACAAAAAAAGGAAAGGAATATGTATAGAGAGACCTACATATATTCTAACAATATTAACTTATTGATGATAAAATACATTGAAAGTTTATAATATTTTTTAAAAGTAACAACAGACAGTCTATAAGCAATTAAAAGCTCCTTATCAACAAAAGTAGATTTTAGTTAGTATCTATGATACACTCTAAGACACTATGGTATACATACAAATACACATACTACGACATACGAACATACATCCATATATACATAAATATATAATCATATATAAATACCCATATCAACACATCCAGATATACATATATATATATAAGTACACCCACATCCGAGCGCATACATATATATACCCACACACATATATATACATATATACAAACACATATACATACATAATTAAACGAATACATTTACACATACATACATACACACACATATACATACATATATACATACACATATACACTGACATATACATATATATATACACACACACACACAAGTACACATACATATCCATATACACATACATGTACTTACACGCGTAGTAGTAGACACTTACCAAAGTTTACATCCCTACTCGTACACATAAACAGGTTAACATATGATAGGTGTCAATATACACACATATAAAAAAACAAACCTACTAACATATATATATATATGCAACTGCCTGTCGCCTCTGAGTATTAACTTTAAATGTTCACTTTGATATATATATATATATATATATATGAAGACATATACTGTTAAGGTGTGCTATATTTATGAGATAAAGTGCTCAATATCAGAGATAGAGCGTGTGTAAATTTAAAAGCGTCTAGCATGAAACAGCCTGTCGCCTCTGAGTGCTGACTTAAATGTACACTTTTATATTTAAATTTACATACGCTCAGTCTATGATATTGAACACTTTATCCCATAAATATAGAACACCTTAACAGTATATACACACACACACACACACACACACACATACATATATATATATATATATATATATATATATTTGTGTATTTAGGCAGCAATCCTTCTTTCATGCACATTTCATTAAAAACGACTGACAAGGTGCTTTTATTTAGTTTTTTATATAATTTCTCGTGCGATCTAATAAAGTTTTTCTTTTCAGAGGATAAATTATATAAAAACTGTCCGAATGTTCTTTTTATCCGAGCTATATTTTCACTGTTAGAATTAGAAATGAAACATTTTATAAAACATACACATGACAAACTATTTCTAATTCTACCAGTTGAAATATAATCCTTGAAAATGGCTAAATGTATAGCCGAAAGCGCTCGGATAAAAAGAACATTCGGACAGTTTTTATATAATTTAGCGTCTGAAAATAAAAAACATTAGATCGCACGAGAAATTATATAAAAAACTAAATAAAAGCACCTTGTCAGTCGTTTTTAATGATATATATATATATATATATATATATATATATATATATATATATATATATATAATTTCTCCGTCAATACTTTAACTGTGCTATCGTTCTATTATTTTTTTTTCTTTCATGGAGGTCATGTTCTTTGGAAAGTTGTTTAGACAAAGTTAATGATATTTTAGATTCTTACACGTAAATAGGAGATGACTTTTGGAATAAAAATAATGGTTATATATCAATATGTCACTGGTGGACGGGGGAGTCCGTTTTTAAGAGATACTTAGGTGGAGCAAGGAAAGGTTGGGAACCATTGCTATAGACTAATTATAATTCCTTACATTTTCTTTCCGCAAGGGGAATTACTCATCAATGACTAAAACTGATTTATTTCCCTTGGCATCTCAGGTTTCGCTCTTTGAATTCAATACGTGTAGTGATGGGCAAACTGGCGGTGAATTCGACCGACACTGTTAGCCCTATACTCGTGGCCTTGTGCCATATTAAGCTAAGCTTAGTCAACAGATACTTCATTGATGAATGACAAAGTTACATGAAACCGCGGATCGGCTAAGCAAGTTCGTATTTTGGGATTGAATCTCTGAGGGACGCATGAAGCATGATTTTTTTTTTCCGTGAATGCATAAATCAGAAAGGGTGTAAAAAAAAGATGTTTTCTGAAAACGAAACGATTTAAAGAATCCTATCAGGATTCATTATTGTTTTTATTAATTTATTTTTTTAAAATCATTTGACCCCCAAGCAAGGCGATATCGTTCCTAAGACGCAAGGGGTTACTGGGAGTGAAAGAGAAATGAGAAGACTTTAGAATGGACCTGAAACGTAACCTTAAACAAGGCATGGACCTCTACTCTTGCTTAATAGACTGGGAATGAGTGTGAATCGGGCGACAGAGGAATCCTAAGGGAAAACCATTCTTAATATATACATTATAAATCGCAGAATTAACAGATTTAAGTGATACTACTCGGAATCTTGGCCGAGGGTTTGAGTGTGCTGATCTTGTTCAAATTCTTGATCACGTTAGATAACACACTCTTTCCCAGAAATTGTAACTAAGGTCTGCACAGCGTAGGTGCAATATAAACCACTGGTGGGCAAAACATAAATGCGCGTTAGCGAGCATCTGCACTAGGAACTGGCTAACCCCCTAGTAGGCGGGTATCTTCGAATATGAGTGGCCAGCTATATATATATATATATATATATATATATATATATATATATATATATATATATATATATATTATAAATTAACTGATTTAAAATATGTTTTTTTCGCTACACAGTAAATTTATTATATTTATGCTCTGTAATTTGACATTGAGCATTGTTTTGTAAAAATAAAAATATCAATAAGAACACCGGATTATATATCTTACTGTTCTTTCCTTTTATATATATATATATATATATATATATATATATATATATATATATATATATATATATATACATACAGTGAGCGTTCGTTTTATATATATATATATATATATATATATATATATATATATATATATATATAAACAGTGTGTGTGTATATATATATATATATATATATATATATATATATATATATATATATATATATATATATAACTTCACACATACGCAGATTTTTCTGAAGAACTTGTTATTCGCGGAAACCCCGAATATTCGCCTGTTTTTCTGAAGAACATATGTACAAATTATTCGCTGAGAACTCCCTCGATTCGCGTATTTTTTCGATGGGACACATTTAAAATATTCTTGTATTATTTTCATGCTATTTAAGTGACTTAAAATATATAACAGTCCATTTTTATGGTAAAAATTGGCAGAATTGTACATGTTCATTGTAAAAAACAAAGCTCTCCCCAGTGAAGGAAAGTTTGGTGATTGAAACATCTGAACGTGTAAGTGTACTTTAAAGGCAAAATAGAACCTTGCTTTCTTGTGAAGCTCTTCGTGACCGAGAGGGTTAAAGCACGCTGGATTAGGCAGTGATTCCTTCTGCAAAAGACCAGATATGGCAGCAACATTCAACACACGGGCGAATGGTAGAGTTATAAATGTATAAGATAGATTCTAACGAAATTTATCTATCTATCTATCTATCTATCTATCTATCTATCTATCTATCTATCTATCTATCTATCTAAGTCGCCTTCTTTCTTTCGTTCTTTCTTTCTTTCTTTCTATCTATCTATCTATCTATCTATCTATCTATCTATCTATAAGCAGTAATTTGGACTTTTCTAATTGGAGAGTTCTCTGTGGCTGAATGGTTACCAGCACGTCATGACAAATAACAGTTTCCACATGGGATACAGGTTCGATTCCTGACGGCGGACGTATATATTCTATGAAATTTATCTGACATTCATGTCAGTAAATGGGATCAATTTTGTTTAGTTTTAAACAGAGCATTGATTCAAATATGTTGTATCAATAAAAATAACGTACAAACATATTAAAACTATCTATATATATATAAAACAGAGGATGTATCTGATACCATTTCACTTGAGATCCATCCTACCGATTTTTACCAAACTTGTACAATGTAAAAGATAGGTTCTTAGCGTAAAAATCGATTATTTTAAAAAATCAATAATTAAGCCGATCAAAAATCTATAAATTCAACTTTTTTCTTTCGATTTCGTTCAAACTCGGTATGTAAGTTACTTACATCATGACGAGCTCAACGATACCTCATGTTTATTACTAAGCCACTGCTTTTAGCGAAAAACCGCAAAAAACGAAAAATCGATTTCAACACAAATTTTAAACTAAAAACTACTTCAATTTTTAAGCAATCTAATACAAACTTCACTCATTTGTAGCTAGAAATAAGTTGGTTGTTTAACAATCATTTAACTTGATAATTGAGTCCACCCTATTTGTGAAAACCCGCGTAAATAGCGAAAAATGGCGATTTTTATTGGTTTCTTTCTTTCTATATATATATATATATATATATATATATATATATATATATATATATATATATAATTGCTTGATCCGGCTTCTAATGCTTCAGTTTGAGCGGCTTGGTGATAGTAGTCGTGGCTCCCGGGGGCACAATCCTATGGTTACAGAGAATCTCAGTTGAGTTCCACCACGGATTATGTGAGCGAGCGGCGCTATATTGAGTCTGATGTGCTACCTCTTCGTCACCGAGGCCCGTTAAACAGTTGGTATGACGTTTGCTTGATAACTTAGCTGTCAAGGTTTCAATTCTCGGTAGTGGATGCACACTGCTGATGAGTCCCAAATATAGGACGAAACGGCCGTACAGTGCTTTCTGTTGAGGTTTCTATCAGACACAATGAATTATTTAATTATCAAATTCTCCTAACAGTTTATATATATAAAGACATTTTTATGTTTATACATTCTTTTTATAGATACAAATATTTAAGTGAATGCTCTGTTTTATAATAAACTGTATTAAACAACATTTACCGGCCTGAATGTCCTGTTTATTATAAAATTATTATTGTTTATTACTGAGTCGGTGACGAAGATGAAGATGACTAGATTCGATATAGCGCCGATACTCATTTGCTTCCGTTGGTGATACTCATCCAAGTATATGTAACTCAGCGGAGTCACGTCTTCTCTTCCCAAGACGCAAGCATTAGAAGCAAATAAGTCGAAACGGCGTTCTACATTCTGTTGGGAATTCTACGAGACTCGATAAATTACTACAAATTATTATTTACCGCCCAACCCGCCCCAATTTCGATCAGTTGTATATCCTTGTTTGACTCAGTTTCTAATGCTCTGGAGTGAGCGGCTTGGCGAAAGAAGACGTGGCTCTTGGGGCACAATCTGTTGGGTTACGTATGCTTGGATTATATCGAATCTAGTGAGTTTCTTCTTCGTCACGATCACATTAAAATACACTTGGTCTGAAGATCGCATTAAAATACGAAACTGGCAGTCACCATGATGCTGATTACTTAATTCACACTATATATATATATATATATATATATATATATATATAGATAGATAGATAGATAGATAGATAGATAGTGCTGTTCGATAAAAGTGACTCACCTGATTTTTTTTTTATTAAATGTTCTCTTCTTCGATGAAACGAAAGTTGAGCTAAATTCAAAGGGTCAGCGATCTGAAATCCGAAGAAGAAGCTTTGAAAGCTCTTTGAATTTAGCAGTAAGTACTGTCAAGCATCCGTTCAGTATAATGTTCTGGGGATGCTTTTCTTTTCATGGAACTGGTTTCTTAAAACCTATTGAAAAGACCCTCTGGAGCAAGCAGTACAAGAGAATTTTAGAGTCTTGTCTGCTCCCTTCTGCTGAAAGGGTGGAAATCGACCCCACCAAGCTCATTTTTATGCAGGATAATGCTCCCTGTCACAAATCAAAATTGATGAAGGAATACTTTGATGAGAAGCAGGTAAGTGTTATGACATGGCCGCCCCAATCTCCTGACCTCAATCCCATAGAGAATTTATGGAGCATTATAAAGTACAGGCTCTCGAGAAAGCAGTTGAGCAACAAAGAGGATTTGATTGTGAATTTCATATCCGAATGGAATTCAATGCTTGGAGATGAGATTTGCCAGAACCTAATCAAGTCAATGCCAAAAAGGGTTGAAAAGGTTATTCAAAATAAAGGAGGACCCATAGATTATTAAATATTTCGAACTATTTTACCTATTATAAATAAATTATACCTCTATTATTCTTTATTTGAAGCTGTTCGGTTATGTTTCTATTAATTACTAGTTGCAGGAAATAGGTGAGTCACTTTTTTTTTGCACAGTGTTTTTCCCTAATTCTCATTTATATCCAAAATTATAATTATCAATAGAATACCTTAGGGTGAGTAAACTTTGTTTTTACTCGGTGGTCGGGACGGGGTCTTTATATTAGTAAGATTAAAAATTAGTTTGACTCCCAAAACAATAGGTGAGAACATTTTTAAGTAAGAAAAAAAAAAATCATGTGAGTCACTTTTATCGAACAGCACTGTATATATAAATTTTAAGTCCTTGCCCTCATATCAAAAATTTTTTATCAAGTAATTATGAGGTCGGATAAGAAAAATTCAATTTAAAAGCCCACTGTTATTCTAAATGTAATAGTAGGGTTGAGTTTAATCCCCCCCCCCCAAAAAAAACAAATAAAATACAACCGGCAATATTTAAACGATGCAACACTTAGGGAAGGGATTAAACTTAGGAATATTAAGATTACCTCCTCGGTTATCCATTGAAGCTGCTATCCACCAAAGCAAAAAAAAAGCCAGTCCCCACTGCGGGCCATTTAAAAATAGTTCGCGCAGCTGATTGGTTGTACAAACAGCCAATCGGATGTGCGGAATACGTGGTCTTTCTTCGTAGAATTCTTTAAAAAGGCCCGAGTAACTGTTAGCGTTTTAAAAGTGAGGGGGGATCAGGGTTAGATCTCCCCTGATTGGGTCGATTTGGTGATGGGGAGTATGATGTTGAAAGACCCGAAACTCCCTGATGAACCAAGTCAAAACATCACTGACGACCCCCTCGGGCGCCTACTTAAAAGTGTATTTCTGAATTAAGATACGCTCACCTCTCTATCTTCCCTTACATTTAAGTTACATATTTGCTTTTCTTCTTTTTTACTGTATACACTTACAATACACTTACAATACACTTACAATACACTTGCATCCCGTTCCTTTTCTTTTCTTTTCTTCACCTTTCTTTTTTCTTCTTCTTTCTTCTCCATACTCACTGACTTTCGATTACAATCAATGTCATGTTTTTCGATGGTCATGCGCCAGTAAATCTTTTTTGAAAAATAATTATGGAGCGTTCTTTGTGTGTGTGTGCGCGCGCGCGCGTGTGTGTGTGTGTGTGTGTATTTTTAAAAATAAAGCATTAAGGTGGTCGTTTTAAAAATATCGCCCGAAGAGACCGTCAGGTCGAAACCGAGGTCGCGTATTTTAATTGACCTCCTGATATTTAAAGTTAAAAGCTCTACATGTTATTTTTACTTTTATTCATATTTTTTTCACACGTGTATTGAGCACTTTTTAACACTACTGTTTCCTGGTTTGATTCAACTCTGGTCATTAACCTTTCAAACTTTATATTAACCTGACAATCAACCTATATATATATATATATATATATATATATATATATATATATATATATATATATATATATATATATGAGAATGTGTGGTTTTTGTCTACCAATTTCACTCACTAGTCTTAGATCAAAAAAGTACCTGAATAAACATATTGCAGGTGCAATATGGTTATTCAGGTACTTTCCAATGACCGATAACATCAAGAAGTCATCATCCTGCCAAACCATATATATATATATATATATATATATATATAAGTGAACATAGAAGTTAACACTTAGAGGCGACAGTCTGTTTCATGCTAGATGCAATCGTCAGGCCACGAGTGCTGTTATTTTTCTCGGCTATTTATATATACGGGTCAGTGGTGCATTGTGGGTAGTCTTATTTGGCGGTTATTTTACCGGAAGTCGTTTATTTGTTTATTTATTTATTTGGGTTACATTATTTTGCTTGTTTTTATTTATTTTTTTATTTCTTATCTTATATATTTATTTATTTTTTATTTTGATCGGCGTTTTTATTAACGTAGTAAAAATTTATATAACTTATTTAATAGTTTTGTTTTGTTTGGGAAGATAATTAAAGCTTCTTCTTCAATTTTGGGGTTGTTTGTTATAGTTTGTTCTAACTATTATTTTGGCGGGAACAGTTTTTAATTTGTTTATTACTTCATGTATTTATTTGGATTGATTATCTTTATTTGTTTTTTCTAACGGCTAGTTTATCGGTGTCGGTTGTTAGTTTATTTATATATTTAGATGTATTTAGATCAATTCATTTTTATTGTTATTATTTATTTGTCATACTGTATATTTTCTCTTTTTCGTTTTCGATTTTTAAGTAACGTAGTATATTATTTTTTATTTTTATTTTTTATTCATTTTTTATCGTTATATAACAGTTATAGATATTTTTCTCATCCGATTTTTAGTTTGATTTTTATAGTCTAACTAATATTTTGGTCATAATAGTTTGCTAATTTGTTTATTATTTACTTTATTTATTGATTTTGTTTCTTATTTTTTATTCTATTTCATCTATTCTAATAGGTGTGATTTGGTAATTTGTTTGGATTAATTTATTTTGCTTATTTTATTGTCATTTTGTTTATTTATTCATTTATTTTTTCCGTTTACGATTTTTAAGTAACGTAGTAAAAATTTGTTTTCATGTCTGCATTTTGAGATGAGCTCGGATCTTTTATTTAATAATTTATTTTGGTCTGGGAAAGTAATGATAGCTATTTTCCCTCCAAGCAAAGTTTGCAAAACTCTCAACTGAATATTCGAGAAATCTTATTACAGAAAAATATGGCATTTCTCTAATAAAATTTCTCGAGTGTTCAGGCCGGTAGGCGCAATTAAATAAATATACTTTTACAAAAGAAACTAGAAGAAGCACAATTCATCGGCTGTCAACATCATGTTCTTTTGCCCGAGTGAGTTGCGTAGTAAGGAATAACGAACTTGAAAGAAACAACACATCATACAATAACGAATATCCCTTTATCCGTGAATTCGTGAAGAACTACGAACAGATTTTCAAGAATGGTAAAGAAGAGATTACTGAAACTGCAGAATGGCGTGATAATATGCAATTTATATTTCATTTAACTCGAGGTTTTTGCATTTTCTAAAAAACTGGAATATATCCTAAAGTGAAGATTAAAAAAAAAAATACCTAACTTAAAAAAATGCAAGATGGAATCCTGGAGCAGTTGCTAGCTCATTTAGCATTTATTCTTCTACCAGATAAAAGAAAACTCGCTACTCGAAATTTTTAGATTCATTTCTTACAGACAGACTAACCATTGCCTTACCGAAATTCCCAGAAAAAAATCAGTGTGCAGAATAGACACTCAAGTGTGTTCAAGATCTTTATGACATCAGTAGAAATGAGAAAGTTCAGCTTACATTTATTTTATTTATAAAAAGAAAATAATCGTGTATTATTCTATAATTATTCAAAATATTTCACATTCTTTTTCATTATATAGCAATTCTTACTTGTAGCTGTAAGTTTCTAATTGTATAGGCAAGTTTCCAATGTTGGTTTATTTGTAAGCTTGTATGTCATGCTAAAACTACAAACTGTTATATGCGGTAAAAAATAGACAAGTACTGCTCAATTACATCATTAGAAAATAGAAAAATGAAGTTTCTGAAATGTTTTGATTTTTACGCAAATTGCGAATATGGTAAAATCAAATTTTCAGTTTTCAAGAACTAATACAAATTAATACTTTTTCATCGATTTGTGACAAGGGAGCATAGGTTTACAAAAAAGACAAACCCTAATATAAATATTTATTACTGACTATGGACTTTTAATTTTTTTCCCTAATTTGCTCTGTATAATACATTGAGCTCTCATATGGATTAAAAAACCCTCTTTAGAATAAACCCTACCAATTACAATTTAGTATTATATATATATATATATATATATATATATATATATATATATATATATATATATATATATATATATACTCGACTCTGCCGTCGAATTCGACGTATGAGAGTCAAGTAGACCAGTTCCTACAAACCGACAACCCAACACCAGCACATGAGATTAGATTATAGTGGTGAAGGTTTTGTGCAGAACCATCCACACTTTTCGAAGGGCCGAATACAGAGAGTTGGTGCACTACGTGCCACAAACTCCCCAAACTACCCTCCGCAGGTTTTGAATTCAGACTTACCCTTCTCCTAGACTAGTTGCCAACCAAGGCTATAGAACCCAGTCTGTCATAGCTGGAGGGAGAAGAAGAGGATTAACCACTTTCCCAAGTGTATTAACACCTAAGAGAATGTAATGGGTTCGACTGGAATTTGAACACGGCTCTCCGCTACCAATTACTCTACCGTGCCTACTTTAATATATAATATATAATTATATATCGATATATAATTATTATTATTACTGTAAGTTTCTAATTCTATATGCAAATTTCCACAAGATTACAAATAAACCTAAATATATATACAATTAGAAACTTACAGCTGCAAGTAGGAATTGCTATATAATGAAAAAGAATGTGGAACATTTAGCATAATTATAGAATAATACACAATTATCGCACTAAATTCGTTACGGTGGTGCGACTACACATGCGCACGAACGAGGGATGCTGGGAATTTTAAAATTTTTAATTAAAAAAATCATTAAAAACTTTAAAATCCAGGTATTACTCGTCCGTGTGCAGACGCACCAACATAGCAACTTTAGTCTGATTACGTCATAAAGGACGAAATAAGTGATAAAATACAATAAACGTCATCATATGGAGAAAGATGCCTTATTTAATGTTGTTTGCGTCTTTTGTATTACAACGCCGTCCAAAATGTTAACAATTACTTAGCACTGAAAAGAAAATCATGTACAAATTCAGTTTGACCGTTGTAAAAGGCGTCACTTTTAAGTGACTTGAAACAAGCCAGATATCTCTAAAAAAATAATGATTTAATCTAAAATTCCAGCGTTTCCTCTTGGTATGCAAGGCATGCGTTTTTATATGTCCCTCATCTTCTACCTACACATATATAACACCTGTCTCAATTTCTGAGATGTTACCATTATTTACACTACTTACTTAAGAGAGGCACTGTGGGGTAATGGATAGCGGCTCGGATTGATGAATTCGATGTGTTCGAATTCCAGTCCAGTTTATTACATTCACTTACGTGCTAATACCCTTGGGAAAAGTATGATGTATGACATTCAGGCCGGTAAATGTTGTTTAATACTGTTTATTATAAACAGAGCATTTGCTTAAATATTTGTATCTATAAAAAGAATGTATAAACATAAAAATGTCTTAAAATAATTGTCGGACTTTGTCCATTTCATATATATTCCTTTTATAGATACAGATATTTAAGTAAAGGCTCTGTTTATAATAAATAGCATTAAACAACATTTACCAGACTGAATGTCCGAGAAATTTTCATAGAAAATATTCGTCCCCCGACAGAAATCGAAACTGTGTCCTATACGGACGCGCCTTAACCGATTGGGCCACAGAGGACTGTCCGGTAAGCAAAGTCGATTTTACTGCTTTTGAACTAAATCTTTCATGAATCTCTCACGTACATTCATATCTTATATGATTCTATTTACCATGCTTATATATTTGCTCTCCGGCTCTCAAAGTTTCTTAGTACATGATTCTATCTACGATGTTCATATATTTGCTCTCCGGGCCTCAAAGATTCTTATTATATGATTCTATCTACCATGCTCATATGTTTGCTCTCTGGACCACAATGTTTCTGCTTACATGATTCTATCTACGATGTTCATATATTTGCTCTCCGGCCTTCTAAGTTTCTTAATTTATTGTTCTATCTACCATGCTCATATGTTTGCTCTCCGACCCTAAATGTTTCTTGTTATATGATTCTATCTACCATGCTCATATATTTGTTCTCCGGCCCTCCAAGTTTCTTATTATATGATTCTATGTACCATGCTCATATGATTGCTCTGCGGCCCTCAAAATTGCTTATTATATGATTCTATCTACCATGCTCATATTTTCGCTCTCCGGCCCTCAATGTTTAGTATTATATTATTCTGCCTACCATGCTCATATGTTTGCTCTCTGGCTCTCAAATTTTCTTATTATATGATTTTCTATACATGCACCAAGCACATATGAGTGTTAATACGCACAACGTTTCAAGGTTTATACTCTCCGACTCTCATTAGGTGTCTCTTGTTGTAACAAGAGACACCTAATGAGAGTCGGAGAGCCATTTCGAAATTCTGAATAATTCAATAAATGTGAGTAAAAGCTTCTCCTTTTACTTTCCATGCATGGCGGCCATTAATCTGAAATTCTCGAAAAATCTAAAACCTTAAACCTAACACCTGTATCCAGATTGTGTGACAATAAGCCGGTGAGTATTAACTGATATGAAATATCACCGACCTGCCATAGAATTGGCTGTATTAGGATTGATATTTATTAAACAACTCTATCTATCTATCTATCTATCTATCTATCTATCTATCTATCTATCTATCTATCTATCTATCTATCTCATTCCGTTCATTATCTATCCATCTACCAATCTCATTCTGTTCATTATCTATCTATCTATCTATCTATCTATCTATCTATCTATCTATCTATCTATCTATCTGATTATACTTATTATCTATCTGATTATGCTCCCTATCTATCTATCTATCTATCTATCTATCTATCTATCTATCTATCTATCTGATTGTGCTTATTATCTATCTCTTTATATTCATTATCTATCTATCTATCTATCTATCTATCTGATTATACTTATTATCTATCTGATTATGCTCCTTATCTATCTATCTATCTATCTATCTATCTATCTATCTATCTATCTATCTATCTATCTATCTATCTATCTGATTGTGCTTATTATCTATCTCTTTATATTCATTATCTATCTATCTATCTATCTATCTATCTATCTATCTATCTATCTATCTATCTATCTGATTATACTTATTATCTATCTGATTATGCTCCTTATCTATCTATCTATCTATCTATCTATCTATCTATAGAACTTTAACCTCGTATCTGAACTAGAAATTATTTATAAAAGTAGAATAAACTGCTAATGTATTGTCATGCCCAATATATATGGGTCATCATGTGGCCTACACCTATCTAGCCATACAATAAACAACACTCGTGCCCTTGACTCAGGAAAACACAAAATCACATTCATTGAATATTTTTTCTCCGCGGCCACAATACAGATCCACACTTTAGGGAAGAATGAAAACGGCTTATTTAATGGGGCAAAATCAAAAGAGATTGCATCATGACTTTCTTTAGGGCAGAAGTGCGAATTAATCTGAAACCGTCTCAACTTGAATGCGAACTCTGCATGCTGAACCCATTTTCTGCACGATGAACAGTTTCGTCACTCTCTCCTCCTTGCAGATTTTCGCGGACGAATGTAATGAGATATTAACATGTGATATAGTACCCGATTCCAAGTAGGAGACAATATAAAAGGTCTAGATGAATTCACTGATTTTTTACGGCTTATCAACCTTTTGCAGGTTATTTAATGCCAGAAAATACTTTTAGATTCTAAGAATGCTTTTTTTTGGAGACAATAAAGATTTGGTGATACAAGTCCTACTATTTAACGCTGCTGGGTCGAAAAGGTGGATTCTTATCTTTCCCGAGGGCATTAGTTCATAAGTAAAGATAACGAACCCAGATGGTATTAGAACTCGGTCCTTCGATTTTCAATTACGAGCCATTATACATTACACCACCCGCACATCCAAGCTTACAACACCTGGTATTCTCAAAGTTCACCCTCCTCCCCGGTCTTTTGAACAGGAGTAGAGGTTTATCCTTGGTTTTCTGTTTAGGATTGAGTTTCAGATTCCTTCTAAAGTCTATTTCAATGAAATAATTCTAACGACTCCGTCTGAACTCCGCCATTTTATTTACTAATTATTTTCCTCTTCAACCAGAGTAGATAGGTTCGCCTATTGCTCGGTTCACACTCCTCCCCGGTCTTTTGAATATGAGTAGAGGTTTATTCCTTGTTTCCTCATTAGGATTGGGTTTCCGGTTCCTTCTAAAGTCTTTTTCTTCTCTTTCATTCACAGTAGATCATTGCGTCTTAGTGGCATTATCTCCTTGCTTTGTGTGAATTAAAAAAAAATAGCCACCCATTTAGGTGCTGGCCAGGCACGATGTTCCTTAACTTCGGCGATCGTACAACGTTATATGTCTGTAAGCGTGTCAAGAGTAAGTAACAAGAGTCAGTAATATTGATGGTCTCCTTACTAGATCTTGAATTACCTCACCTTGCTTGTCAATAGAATTCAGTTAACTTAGGTGGCGTGACAATCAGTAAAGGACTCACTGTCTTGCCTTTTTTTTGTTGCTTTGTCACCTATAGGATGCGGTAAGTACACGGTGTTGTCCAATCGTCCTCAAGAGATATAACTCCTGGGCAATCCTACCTTAATTTCATCAAGCATGTGGGTTTCGTCACACACACACACACACACACACACACACACACACACACACACACACACACCACACACACACACACACACACACACCACACACACACACACACACACACACACACACACACACTACAGCTAAGCACATAAATGTTTTTCTTCTTAAATTTTTTCTTCTTGAATTATATTGTTCTCTATATGAAAATATATGTGTATGAGAAGCCACATACGCATTGACAGTTTTCAACCAAGTCGGTATATACGCTGACGACACTACTATTTACTCCTGCCTCAAGCACAAATCTACTGAGGCGGACAAAATTAACCTGGCAGCTCAAATTGAAAAGGACCTCCAATCGGTTGTGGACTGGGGAGAGAAATGGATGGTCAACTTTAATGCCTCTAAAACAAAACTGCTCTCCATTAACCACCACAAGGACCCATCCCTGCATCCCATCAGAATGTCTGAGGACCAACTTCTCGAGAGTTCCTCTCTGCGGCTGCTCGGTCTCACGCTGTCCGCTGATCTGAGATGGAACAAATACATCGAGTCAATTGCATCATCCACCGCAAGAAAAGTTGGTTCCCTGTGCCGAGCCAGGAAATTCTTCTCCCCGGAATCGATCCTCCAAGTCTATAAGTCTACCATTCGACCTTGCATGGAGTATTGCTGCCATTTATGGTCTGGGGCCCCTGCGTGTTGCCTCAGGGTTCTTGATAAGATCCAGAGACGGATATGCAATGTGATTGGCCCTGATCTGTCATCTCGTCTGCAGTCGCTCTCTCACAGACGCGATATTGCATCGCTCTGCCTTTTCTACAAGTACTTCCACGGTAATTGCTCTGAGGAGTTGCTTTCGCTTGTCCCTAAGCCTCGTGAATTTAAGCGTCCTACGAGGCTGGCATCCCGTTCCCACCCCTTCACCGTTGAAACTGTTAGATGTAGACTAGTCTTTTCTACTCCAATGGCTTCATGTCTCGCACATCTCGCCTATGGAACTCCCTTCCCCATTACTGTTTCCCTGACAAATACAATCTCCAACAGTTTAAGTGTAGCGTCAATCGTCATCTCCAATTGCCTTGATCTATCCACTTCCCTTCTCCACTTCCTGACATCTTTCATTCCTATCTGCTCTCGCTCTATATCTTCCGTAACCCCCCTGTCTTGATCGACCCTCCGTCCTTCTCTTTCTCCACATCCCTTCCTTTACCACTCCTATCTGCTCTTCCTCCAACCCTTCTGTAACCCCATGCGTGATAGTGGCCACCGGCCTTGCTCGGGGTGATACGCTTAAAAAAAAACAAAAAAAAAAAACTTACAAAATCATGTATTAGCAAAAGACCTGTTACAAGTCGTAAGTGAAACAGTCATAATGTAGATACCACTTTAACATATCACAACAATGAACATTGCAAGAGGCGAAGATCAAGAGGAAGAAGAAGAAGAGAAAGAAGAAGAAGAAGAAGAAGAAGAAGAAGAAGAAGAAGAAGAAGAAGAAGAAGAAGCGGAGGATCAAGAAGCGGAAGCGGAAGAAGATGAAGAATAAGAAATAGAGGAAAATGCTGAAGAAGATTAAGAAGAAGAAAAAGAAGACAGAGAGGAGGAAAGAAAAATAAAAAGAAGCAGAAGGGGATAAAGAAGAGGATGAAGAAGATGAGGAAGAAGAAGAAGAAAAAAGAGGAGGAAAAAGAAGAAGAAGAGGACAAAGGAGAAGAGGACGAAGAACAAGAAGGAGGAGGAGGAGGTGTGGATAAAGAAAAGACGAAGGGGGTGAAGAAGAAAAAAGAGGAAAGAAGAAGGCGAAGAAGAAGACGACAGCGCCGACGAAGAAGTGGATAAAAAAAGAAGGTGAAGGTATGAAGCAGATGAGGCAGAAGATGAAGAAAAAAGAGGAGAAAAGGAGAAGTAGAAGAAATAGAAAAAAAGAAGAGGAAGAACTAGAATAAGAAGAGGAGATCGAAGAAGTTGAAAATGTGGATGAAGAAGAAAGAGAAGAGGATCAAGAAGAAGAAGTTTATGAAAAATGAAGAGAAAGACGAAGAAGATGAAAAAGAAAAAGAAGAGGAAGTGGACTAGAAGACGAAGGAACAAACAAAGTAGAATTCGAAGAAGAAGAAAATGAAAAAAACGATGGAAAGAAGAGAGACAACGTAGAAGTTTATGATGATGAAGAAGGGGATGAAAAAGAAGAGGAAGTGGACGGAGAAGATGAGAAAAAGAAAAGAAAAAAGGGGAGGAAAGAAGAAAAAACATAATAATAATAAAATGACAAAGAAGAAGAAGACGAGGAAGAAGATGAAAAAAGTGAGGATCAAGAAGAAAAAAAGAAGAAGAAGAAGAAGAAGAAGAAGAAGAGGAAGAGGAAGAAGAAGAAGAAGAAGAAGAGGAAGAAGAAGAAGAAGAAGAAGAAGAAGAAGAAGAAGAAGAAGAAGAAGAAGAAGAAGAAGAAGAAGAAGAATAAATAGACGAAGTGGATGGAGAAAATGAGGATGATGAATAAGAAAAAACAGGAGAAAATAATTAATAACAAGTCCATATGATCAAAGAGAATAAATTAAACTTCTTTATTTAGAGTGGAAGTAAAGAATATAGACAGAAACTAACAATTTTTTCATCTCAAGGTTTTTGTTTTGATATTTGCGCTTTTGATTTAAAAAAAAATCTTTCAAAATATGTTTGTACGCTGATCTTTCAAATATATCTTTTTTTTTTTTACTTTAAATTTGGTTCACTAAATCCAGTAAGGCAGACACAGACGCATTTTAGGTAAGTAATGTGACGAAAAAAATTCTTTGATGACAGCAATGTTGACTTTTGACTCAAATATATTTGATCTTACAAACGAATCCAAGCATCAACATCTGAATGAAAACCGGATATAAAACAGTATTATCTCCCTTGGGCGATACAGTAATCGTCCATTGTCTCAAGAGATGCAATAAGAAAAAAATAATTTTCCAACTGGTATACGTATTTTTTGTGGGGGTGGGGAGGAATTAAAAAAAAACCTGCTATTTTTTTTTATTTCGTCTACACAACCTTTGCGTCTATAATGTTTTTTTGTTCTTAAAGAAAAAAGGTTGCTTTTTTTTTCTTTCCAGTTCTGTTAAATTACAATGCATCGTTATGATAATAGTAACGAATTTTTTTCTTTTGGTTTCAGTTGAATTTTCTGGTGAATTCTTTTTATTATTATAATAAATTTTGGGAAAGAGACATTTACAGTGAGGCCAACGTTTCTAACAAACAAATCACAAAACACGCCATATTATTTTCAAATAATATTCCGATAACGCTATAAGGACCAACCAACTAAAAGATGATAATGAAACAGAGTCTTTGTAAAATTAATAAATTCAAATTGAAAAGACTAAATAAATATACCATCTAGAAATTACACTGGGTCTTCCAAATGAATATTTCTACTTGTATTAAACGCAAT
>OZ038495.1:86489782-86522282 GCA_964036315.1 Acanthosepion esculentum
GTGCATTCGAGAGTCTTAATAAAGAAAACATTCCCTCTGGTAGGGTCTGAACCCTCGTCTTCCTTTCTAGAGGAATTGTTACAGAATGCTGAGGCATAGTCCGGGATGGTTACCAACTGGTCAGAATATCTCGTGTTCGTGCTCTTTTGGCAGTGATAGATTGACTTTGTCTAAGTTTTGGATATAAGGCCAAAACGGCGCAAAGTCCTCAGAGGGTTGCAGGAATTTTGAACCGTCGATACGCTTCCTATAACCAGGTTCCAGAGACAGACTAAAACTACACGCGGAGGGACGGTAGGTCAACGAGTGGCATGCATTCCCGGGCCGTCATTCCTTCCGCTGCCAACTAGGATTCATGATGCCTTGTCTGACCTTCTGTAATAAATCGAGTAAGAAAGAGATACCGTCTTTCGTTGATACCATCTATGGAGTGGCATTGAAGCCCAGTGGGGGGTGAAGCCAGTGACGACACGGAACGCAACATCTGTTTGATCCGACGTGCTATAGACTGCTCGGCCACAGGGAGCATCACAGTCGAGTAACTTAAAGCACGCTAAGATCTACGATAGTTTGAACCCTGCCTCAAGGCGTATTTTCGTTTTTAAGACGGACAAATGCACAAGCCGATAGATGTAATTTCACACTAAAAATTGATTTATTCCTCATCCACACACACACACACACACGCATATATATATATATATATATATATATATATATATATATATATATATATATATATATGTATATATATATATATATATATATAACATAATAAAAATGATACCTGTTATTGAATTCTTACACTGATTACCTTGAAGTCAGAATGTAAAGTCTTTGAACTCTCTCGCTTTCTCTCTCTCTCTCTCTCTTCTTCTTCTTCTTCTTCTTCTTCTTCTTCTTCTTCTTCTTCTTATTATTATTATTATTATAAAATACTATTATGAATATGTACTCAGAGTTTCATTAATTTTTCCCCGATAGTTTTTTTTTTCTGAAGTAAGTTTATTTATACACAAATAGTTCTTTTTTCTCTTTAAAAAGAAAGTTAATTGTTATAATGACATATGATATTTGAACTAATTCTGCTAGTGGCCTAAAATGAAATTTGTAATATAAAATTTGGAATTCGTTCATTTTAACTTTAATCATATACTCTCATCACACCATAAATTATCAACGCATATTTATTTATATACTTCCTGCCCCATCAGTAGTGGAAAGGGAGGTAAATCAACTTAAGCTAGTAATTTATGAGTGATTACTTCCCTTAGTCGTTTTACTTATCTATAAAAATAAAATATTTATATGCATTTAGACAAAATTAGTCGCCAAGCAAAATGAAGCCGATTAATTAATCAGTTCCTTTACGTCTATGATTCTTAGAAATTGCAGTATTATTTGTCCAAGCCTTTCATGTGAAGCACTCAGATATATTTATCCACTAAGTGATCATCTTGGATCAACTTATTTCTTGAAATAGGCTTTGTCGTCTTTGTTTTATTGCTTCTCACAATAAAACTTTTGTAACATATTTTAATGAGTTTATATATATATATATATATATATTTATATATATAATTTTAATATATGTATTCATATATATATATATAATTTTAAAATATGTGTTCATATGTGTGTATATATATATATATAATTTTAATATATGTATTCATATATATATATATATATAATTTTAATATATGTATTCATATATATATATATATATATATATATATATATATATATATGTATTCACACACGCACACACACGCACACACACATATATATATAAACTTGCCTTTAAATCTTATAAGTCTATAACACTTCATGAAGTCATTTTCAGTTGTCTGTGTTAGATCGTTAAATATCAACTGGTGCCTGTCTTAAAGTGATGGTTAACAAGTTGCTAGATTCTCATTATATGCCTCACATATTGGGAGGGGGCTTATTCTAGTTTGAGGCAAGCTTAATAATAAAAAAATTGTCTTCCCCAATATCATTTTTTCAAAATAAATGGAAAGTTACGGAAAATTACTTTTTTGGGGGGATGGGGGGTGTTCATAACCCCCCCCCCCCCCACCACCACCAAAAAAAAAAAAAAATTAAAAAAGTTCAAATGCAACCCTGGATATTTATTTGTTTATTTTAATTTTCTTGTTGAGTGGATAATCCACGAAAAAAAAAAATGCATTTGATCATTGCCATCATCATCATCATCATCATCATCATCATCATCATCATCATCATCAACAACAAACAATAGAAACACATTTTTTTAAATATTTCTTCGCGGAAGATTCATGCCGTTTTTTTTTTTTTTTAGCGGCAATCCATTGACAAACTTTTCATATAAAAATGTACTCCACGGAAAGCGAGTTGATGGCTTAGTATTTAAGGAGAAGGAGAAGGAGAGAGAGAGAGAGAGAGAGAGAGAGAGAGAGAGAGAGAGAGAGAGAGAGAGAGAGAGAGAGAGAGAGCGAGCATACGGTAACCTTGATAGCTGAACGGGATTATGATTAATCTGTACAAACGCCTCGTAATTTTAAACAGTTACACGTTCATACACACACACACACACACATATATATATATATAGGAGTAGGTGCAAAAAACAGAAAACAAAAGATATGGCGGGGTAGAGAGCTAATCAACTTTAAAGGGAGGTAACAATGATCAGATATTTAACGACAATTATATATATATATATATACATATATCTATATCTATATATATATATATCTATATATATATATATAAAACAAACGAAACATTTGGTAACAAATCGTAGACGTGCGTATATGTATATATGCACAAGTATGTGTATGTCTGTCTGATACTTTTAACGCAAAGCAGAAATTGCGTGGGTCGATTTCCGTTTTACTTTGTCGCCTCTCATCTTTTGTCCTTTTCTGTCTGTCAAATTTAGGTTTCGTTTCTTCTTAATTTGCACAAATTCAAGAAAGGAAATAAAATGATCAAAAGACATTTCTTAGTAAAAGGGAATCTCTATTTGCATGCTTTCAAATATTTTTTATTCTTTTATTCCTTTATATTCAAACTTGTAAGTTAATTTCAATTCTTTTTTCCGCAACTAATCAGACCATAATTCTGTTACTATTTATTATAAAATAAGGAATCGTCAATGACTATTAATTTTTCACTAGTATTTCTTTCATCTTAATTTCACTTGTTTTTAATCGCATCTTCTCACACCTTCATTCTATTGTATTATACACGAAGCATTGTCAGCCATTTTTAATTTTTGACTAGTATTTCTTTCATCTTAATTTTTTTCTTGCTTTTCACGCTAGCTACTCAGACCATCGATTTATGGCAGTAATTAAACTGTTCGTGACTTTATTCTTTATGCTCACATAACGCTGTTTACTCAGTGTTGTTGTTTGAGAGGGAACTGAAGTTAAAAGGAAAATTGCTAGTGAAAAAAAATTAATACCTTTATTCAAAATGTATGGATATTTATTCAAGCCATAAATACCTTTATTCAAATATATAGCTATCCTTATTTCAAAAGATAGAAGCGAGTAAAAGGAGTTGATTGATTTCAAAGTTTAAAAGAAGTAAATTAGGGGGTATGTTATCGAAAATTTTGAAAATAATTTTGTTTAATTTGCTTTTTCTTCTCTGAGAAGAACTGATCACAGCACCACACAAGCAGAGACCTCTTCTGCAAACACTGTGAACAGAACAAGGGATGTTTAATAATAATAATGATAATAATAATAATAGGAGTAGATATGTTCGCTTATACTCTGTTCATACTCCTTCCTCGTCTTTCTAACAGGAGGATTTATCCTTTGTTTCCCGTTTAGGATTTGGTTTCCGGTTCTTTCTTCTAGATTTTTCTAATTTTCTTTCACTCCCAGTAACCCCAGTGGTTGGGGTGAAATGATTAAAGAAGAAGAAGAAGAAAAGAAGAAAGAAAGAAGAAAAAGAAGAAGAAAAAGAAGAAGAAAAGAAGAAAAAGAAGAAGAAAAAGAAGAAGAAAAAGAAGACACAAGAAGAGAAGAAAAAAGAAAGAAGAACAAAGAAGAAAGAGGAAGACGGAAAAAGAAGAAGACGAAAAAGACACAAGATGAAAAAAAGAAAAGACATAAGAAGAGAAGAAAAAGGAAGAAAAAGAGGAAGACGAAAAAAGAAGAAGATAGAAGAAAAAGAAGAAGGAAAAAAGAAAAAGAAGATAGAAGAAAAAAAGGCACAAGAAGAGAAGAAGAAAAAGAAAGAAGAAAAAAAGGACGAAGAAGGTAGACGACAAAGAAGAAGAAAGAAAAAGAAAAAGAAGACACAAGAAGAGATGAAAAAGAGAAGAAGAAAAAAGAAGAAAGAGGAAGACGAAGAAAATAGAAGAAGAAAAAGAAAAAAGGAAGAAAGAAAGAAAGAAAGAAAGAATGAGGAAACACGGAAAAGTTTCAATTTAATACCTATTCTTAAGCATAAAGAGACAATACTCAATATATTCGAGAATATCTATTCAGGTATGAATTGTCTTGCCGTGTTTTTAAACAATTCATTGTTTTTTCTTTTAATTCATAAATAAGACAATGTTTCTAATTACTAGAAAGGTTATTTGAGTGGCTACACGTGTCTGAGTAGACAGTCTTGTTTATTGATAATTTAGACGTTCTATAGACGTTAATTTAACCCTTTGTAAATAAACAGATGTATCTCCACGAACACGCGTGCACACGCCATTAACGATTAGAGTAATTATAACGTGGATATATTTTTAACAATGAAAATGATGTCATATTTTCACGCAAGAATCTTTAATAAATGTATTTATGTTTTCAATACCGGTCCATATATTCCAAATAATGTTTCACAAGTATTGAATTGTAAGTTATAATTTGTACTTACAAGTTTGAATAATCATATCATTCCAATTGCAGGTAGGTAGGTAAGTAATACTGATAATAATAGTTAAGGGAAAAGTGCGATTTAAGAAAATAAAAATAAAAGAAAAAAACGCAGTGTGTGACATTGGTAAACAATATTTCGACAGTATGTCTGTCTTCTTCAGGATATATTTAAAAACATTTTTTTTTCACGAATAAAAATATATAAATTTACAAAATAAGTAGACATCAACGAAACATGTAGAACATTTTATTACAAACGACTGTAATTTCGACAAACATCTTAAGGTGAACATTCTGAAAAAATATTCAGAATCTACCCACTTTTCGACCCTTAAAACGCCAGGGGATAGTTATGTAAACAAATTACTAACTTCCCGCCTCGGGGGAATGAAAAGAATGACAGGAGAGTTCCATAAAAATTATGCTAAGCTGTTTAATTAATTCCCCTTAGTAACTAATCAATTAACGGAAAATTCCAACCTCAACAAGATCACCATCACGTTTTAGTTTCATGCCTTTCTACTGATGTCGTTTCATTTGTTTTGATGCGCTTATTACGAGGGCAGCTGTTTTTTCATTACAACGTTTGTACAAAGACTTATAATTTTTTGTAGGTTTATATTTTGAATTTTTTTTTAAATATATCCTGAAGAAGACAGACATACTGTCGAAATTTTGTTTAACATTGTTA
Source organism: Acanthosepion esculentum (assembly GCA_964036315.1). Classification (NCBI taxonomy): domain Eukaryota; kingdom Metazoa; phylum Mollusca; class Cephalopoda; order Sepiida; family Sepiidae; genus Acanthosepion; species Acanthosepion esculentum. The sequence goes on from OZ038495.1 coordinate 86,495,354, forward strand.
ATAATAATAATAATAATAATAATAATAATAATAATAATAATAAAGTAGGTGAATAAGTAACAAAGTGGAACTAGCTAGGTACGAAATAATTGCGTAGGTCATTATTATCAAGGAATGACGCCCGTTTTTAAGAATCAACTTTTCTTTATTTTAAAAGAATCTCATTTTCTCACAGTAAAATTATTATAATTTTTAATTAAATAGACCAGATACGGACTCTCCATATTATAGCCACCAACAGATTCTTTCGCATAACTTAACCAACAAAAAGAGCTCAGATTTTCTCGAAAAAGTCCTACAGTTTAACAATTGATCCCTGGATCAATTAAATCTTTTCCCCCCTGTTCAAATAATTTTCTTGACCAGACACTTTTGCATAGGTAGACATACTATATCTATGAACAGATTCTTTCGCACCTGTAAGCCAACAAAAGAAAGCATATTAATAAAAAAAAAAAAAATTAAAATCTTAAAATTGATCTCTGGATCATTTTACATCTGTTAGATCTTTTACCCTCTACAGATAGTTTTCTAGACACATTTTGTTGGCAAACATTGTACATCTGCGACCAGATTGTTTCATATTTTTTTTAGTCAATAAAATAACGCAGATTTAAAAAAAAAAATGTTAGGTAATTCAACAACTGACCTCTGGGTCAGTTTACATCTGTTAAATCTATTTTTCTGTTCAACTCTTATTCCAGACCTGACAACTTTTCACAGGTACACACACTACAACTAGGAAAAGATTATTATTTTAGCCAACAAAAGAACGTAGATTTTCTCAAAAAGGTCAGGCAATTCAAAAACTCGTCGCTGGATCATTTTACATCTGTTACATCTTTTCCCTTGTTCAACTGGTTTTCTAGACCTGACGCTTTTTGCTATTAGACATATTGCATCTACGAACAGATTTGTTTCATATAATTTAGCCAATTTGGACTTGTTTCTATTTCCCGTTAAACCATTTCTTTCCGTTTAAATTGGCCTGGTCTGATTTTTGTTTTTACATGACAAGGTAACATTGCTGTCAGACCATTTATCAAGTTTACTTATGTTTTACTTTAGAAGTTGTTTTTGTTTAAGTGCACGATTTGTTTAGTGAATGATTTTGATATTTTGTACCTAATCCCTCCAAATTTTTGTGTTCGCAAAGAACAAATCATTTAAATACAGTTATTGTCAACTTCTGTTTTTTTTTTTTCGTTCTAACCATTATTTTACTGTTTAGCGTAAGAATGTCATCAGAAATTCCGAGGTTAAGCTAGCCGATGAATTATTTAAACTAAAAACCCCTACCTTTGTTATTTTAATCATTACATATCGGCCGATCGGTTCTACTTCCTCTGGTGTCTATATCATCAAATAATTATTATAAAAAAAGAATTTCACGCACCTTTCTCATAAGCCGATTTACAAAGAGGCATCTCATGATCTTATTTCTTTTTAAAAAAAGAAAATAAATTTTATTTGCTAAAATTTATAATATCCCCCCCACCCACATAAAATATCTCTGTCACTTCAATTATTGAGTCAGGAATTAAAAAAAAAAAAATATAGATTTGACATATACCCGAGGAGAGACGACCGGCTGAAAATAATATGACCGAAACAACAAAGATAGCGATATTCGTCTAAATAATTCATTGAATAATACGTTTGTTTATAAAACATGACGAAATATAAAATTGAATAAGCCACCAATGAAATTTCAATCCGTAGGAAAAGTCTTTTTGAACCGTAGAGCTCAATTTGCAACGACACATAAAAACTGAGCCAAGATATTTGGACTGTATATTAAAGAATATCTCATTGGGGTTAATTTATCTGTCGTTCGTGTATCAGAATACTGACGATTCAAACAGAAATTAAGTTGTTATGAAAGAATTATATTCATGAATTGTTCGTTGACTGAACAGTGGACTTGTTTTGTCTGCTTTTTCTCTTTGATGTTTAAGTAGTTTATTTTGGCGTGTCTGGTTTTTGGGATTTTTTATTTTTTTTCTTCTCTTTGCTCTGGTTTGTGGAAACAATGTAAAAAATAGTTCCAGCATTTTTATTTTCTTCTTCAACTACTAAGGGCTTCAAATTCGTCGAAGGTCATCGAGTCAAGCCGTCTCGGCACCTGATGAACAATCGGCAAGCCCGAATCTTCAGAATTGTCATCATCTGAGTTAGTGCAAGGCAAAAGTTGCGGGCAAATATCTTCGTAGGCCGGGGGCTGGATGTTGTTCGTATTTAAGATTTGCTTAGTTTGCTGCGTTTGTTGTTGTTGTCGTTGTTGGTGTTGCTGTTGTTGTTGTTGCTTCTGGGTAGCTGTTATCGCGACAGCAGACGTTGCGAATGTCGTCAGTGCCAGCGACGATGTCGTTGACGTCACTGGACACGTGGTGAACGAAGACAAAGTGGTAGCGTTCTTGCTCGTCGTTCCGTTGGTATTGTTACCAGTGCCGTTTACGATGACAGCGTTTTTGGTTCCGAGGGGTGGCAACGGGGTGGTCATCTTCATCCCGCCGATCATTAGATTGTTGATGTGGATTTTGTGCACTGTCGGCGGATGACTGTTGAGCGGCATCTTTGTCGTCGATATCGTCCCCGTGTTTGTGGTTGGTATCGTTAGGGACGTCAGAGATGTCGACGACGACGACTTGCTGTGGGTCGACTGGCGAAAGTCGCAGTTTTGGTAGTTCTCGATGGTCTGCTGCCGTTGGCCCGGATTGAGCGCCGATGTGCTGCTGCTGCTGCTGCTGTTGTAGTAATCATTGGTGTCCGAGTGGTTTTGCTGTCTGTTGCGTTGATTCAGATGCTGGGTGTTGGCGTTCGTGTCACGAAAATTGATCGAGGTGTCAGACTCGACCGACAGGGGGCGTGGGCTCCTCGTGTACTTGGGCGGTGGATCGATTTTCGGGGCAATGCCCAACTTCAACTCGAGCCGATTGCCACTGGCATCTTGGGCAGGAACTGGTGTTATGATCTTGATATCATCGCGTCTCTTCGGCGAGACCAAACTGTTCTTTGAGAAGGGGTTGTTGTTGTTATTGTTGTTGTTGTTGTAGTTATTGATGTTGTTCATATTATTGTTGTTGTTGTTGATATTGTTATTGATGTTGTTGTTGTTGTGGTTGAAGGTCTTGTGTTGATTGGAGACGTTTTGGTTCTGATGCGACTCGTGTGCGCGTGCGCTGGTCGTATTCACGGGGCCTGTGTTCGTGTTACTGTAGTTGTTGCCGGGCTGGGAATGCCGGCAGAAACTATCGTACTGCCAGCATTTGGAGTCGGAACTGTTGGTCAGGTTGCAGGACAAACTATCCGAAGACATCTCCTTGTGACCACTGTCCGGAGAGTCTGTGTCTTGTTCAGTTTTTGTGTTTTCAAACAGAGCGTTCTCCGGAACAGAATTCAAATAGGTATTCTCCATGTCCCGGAAGTCTGGGAGATAAACTGGACCTGATTGAGGGGTTGTTGGGTCAGGTAAAACTGGAATCTGTAACGACAGGGAGCAGAAAAAAAACACAATATAGTAAACTGAATAATTAAAAAAAAAAAAAAAAAATAACAAAACCAAACCTTTATTGGATGTGCAGAAAGTGTAACTGTTTGCCGCTCGAAAAGAAAAATCGGTGATCCGTGTTCAAATCTCAGCCGAGTCGCTTGCAGTCACTTAAGCATCAATACCCTTGGGAAAGGTTTGAATTTCATCTCTTTTCCTACCAGTTACGTCTTAAATCGCAGGGTAGATTGGGCTCTCTCGCTGTGGATGGCTACCAGTTTAGGAGAAGGTCAACTAAAAAAAACAGTATGTTGCCCTGGCGAGGCGCATGCTATGCAACCAGTTAACTTCGGCGCAGAATTGCGGACTCTATGATCTCGACTGAGGTCGAGTAAAAGAAAAGTATTTTGTATCCTTGGGAGCCCACCCGACAGGCACAATGCATATCGATTTGGCCACAGCAGAATTTAAATTTAGACATCTTAATAGTAAGACAAAACAAAAAAAAACGTGGACGCGATTAAGAAGAAACTGACTAAAAACGTGAATGAGATTAAAGAGAATATGAAGCAAAAACGTGGACGAGATTAAGGAGAAAGTGTCGAAACAACTGATAGAGATCCCGGAAAAGTGGACGTATGATTCTAGTGTAAATCAAAACGATGACTAACTTTTTCTTTTACTGTAGTGTAAACCGGATATATCTGCACTAATGCAAAGCTCTTCAGTAAAATGAATGGAGCACTTTGGCTGATGGGCATTTGTTTACATTTGTAAAAACAATACGCTAGATTTAGTTGTGTAACTCTACCGAGCGAATATAGCTCTGGCTGACACCAAATTAGTTGTGTTTCAATCCTGGCTTGAGGCATTCGGAAGTCTAGTCGCACTGAGGAGCTGTGATACAGCCAAACAGTACTGTCTTTGAATGACACACACACACACACACACACACACACACACACATATATATATATATATATCTTAACTTTTGTACTCTAGTGAATATCGAATCAATGTCTACGTTGTATCACTCGCTCGTTTAAACCGGACATAGTTTCCTGTCTCGATAGTAACTCTGATCTGTTTAATAGGTTCAAAGTGGCAGCAAAAACAACCTACAGTCTGTTGTTAACTGGGGCAAGCAATGGCTTCTTAATTTTAATGCAGCCAAAACAAAACTGATCTCTATTAACCATCTGAGAGGCATCTTTCTACTTTCCATCAACATGGCTGATGCTAGCCTCCAGGAAATTGACTCGTTGCGCCTTCGTGGGCTAGCATTCTCGACTCATATGAAGTGGAAAGACTATACTGAATCCATTGCTAGATCAATTGCTAGGAAAGTTGGTTTACTGTATCGTGATAGACAATGTTTCTCTCCACAATCTATCTTACATATCTATAAGTCTACCATTCATCCATGCTTAGAATATTGCTGTTACATATAGTCTGGTGTTCCTGCTATATATTTAGCGATTCTTGAAAGAATTCAAAGAAGAATCAGCAATATTATTGGTCTTGAGCTGGGCTGTTGGCTTCAGTTAGTTTCACACTGTCGTAAAATTGCTTCCCCATGCCTGTCTCTATAAATACTTTCATGGTAAATGTTCGGATGAGTTCTTCGCTATGTTACTTAGACTTAGGAGTTGATATGCCGTTAAACAAATCAAATGAATTCAATTGATTTCTTATAATTCCTCACGTATAAGACATTAATCCTTTGAGCACTGACCACCACTTTACCGGTGGTAGAGAAAAATGACTTAATGCCCAGCCACCGGTTGAACGGTGGTAGAGAAAAATGACTTAATGCCCAGACACCGGTTGAACAGTGGTAGAGAAAAATGATTTAATGCCCAACCACCGGTTGAACGGTGGTAGAGAAAAATGACTTAATGCCCAGACACCGGTTAAACGGTGGCAGAGAAAAATGACTTAATGCCCAGCCACCGGTTGAACAGTGGTAGAGAAAAATGACTTAATGCCCAGACACCGGTTAAACGGTGGCAGAGAAAAATGACTTCATGCCCAGCCGCCGGTTGAACGGTGGTAGAGAAAAATGACTTAATGCCCAACCACCTGTTGAACGGTGGCTAAACACTTGTAACTATTTTCATATCTGCCGTGAAAAATTACATCAAATTATTTGTGAATTTTGACCCAGGAGCTCAGGCAGAAGGGTTAAAATTGTTCACGAACGCAGGGCTCAAAGTTTTAAGTAATTAAGAAAGATCGATATAACCTTTTCTCTCTCTATCTTCTACATTATTTGATTCTTACCTGTGGTGTAGTTTGGAAGAGTCTTTCTGAGCTCGCAGATATGCCGTTCACTTTCATTTCCAGGTCCTGTATACGGCTTATCAACTGGGCCACGTGGTCAAGAAGATCGCGATTGTGCAAGAGAAGTTGATGGGCTCGAGCCTATGAGAAAACAATTCAAGAAACGCTTGAAGAGAGATTATTTAGGGGGAATAAAAAGCAAAACTTATTTGGCAAAAAAAAAGAAGAAAATCTCACCAAATAAACATCTTAATTTTATTTTGCAACTCGAAACAAAACTAAACAAAAAAATCATTTTCTAAACAAAACCTAACCTGGCACAAGGCCAGATAATGGGTTAGGAATTATCTTACACTAATTTTTTTTATATCCTAAAATACAGGGGTTGGACTAAATAATTGGAACACCTACACCACACCTATATTTCAACAGCCTATTATATTAAGAACTTTAACTAAAACTTCGTAATTGCAGGTTATATCTATTGTAAATACGTTTATTTATCGAATTTACTGTCTTTGTCTTATTTATTTTTAGAATTTAGTAAAATTTAAGCTAAATGCGTGACCTCTTCAAGTTCAAAAAAGGGCAAATTGTTGGAGCTCGCATGGCAGGAGCCTCGATCACTAAGGTTGCTGAACTGTTTGGTTTTTCAAGAGCTACCATGTCAAGAACTATGACGCAATTCGAGAAACAGGGCGAAACCTCTAGCAACCGTAGCAATTCAAGCCTGACTTGCAAACTTACTGTCAGGGACCGACGTGTGTTGAAATGCAATGTTGCAAAAATCATCGGACAACTGCGGCCAAAGTGACTGCTGAGTTGAATAATCATCTGAATAGTTCAGTTTCTACTAAAACTGTTCGTCGTGAGCTCCATAAGGCTGGATATCATGGAATAGCCGCCGTAAGGAAACCTCTTCTCTCCACTCGCAACATTCAGAAGAGGTTGAAGTGGTACAGAGATCACAATGTCTGGTCTGCAGACCAATGGAAGCAAGTCATATTCTCAGACGAGTCCAGTTTTTCTGTTTTCCCAACTTCACGGTGAGTTTATGTGTGGGGCAGCCCAAAGAAGTTTACAACCCTGACTGCCTTCTTCCAACAGTGAAGCATTGAGGTTGATCAGTGATAGTTTGGGCCGCCATATCATGGAAATGTTTGGTCCAATAGTTGCCCTGCACGGTAGAATCAACAAAGATTACCTAAACGTTTTAGGAGACCATGTTCATCCAATGGCCCAGACTTTATTCCCTGATGGTGACTGCATCTTCCAAGACGATAATGCTCCAATACATACCGCTTAAGTGGTTAAGAATTGGTATGAAGAGCATGAAAGTGAGCTTGAATACATAGAGTGGCCTCCCCAATCTCCAGATATCAATATTATTGAACATTTTTGGTGCATTTTGGAGCGACAAGTTAGGGGCCGCTATCCTCCACCGTCATGTCTCGAAGAGCTGGAGCAGGTGTTAATGGAAGAATAGCTGAAAATTCTTCTGGATGAAGTCAGGAAGCTGTATGATTCCATTCCTAGACGTATTAAAGCTGTATGTGAGGCTAAAGTAGGACCAACTCCATATTAAATAAATTTACTTTGAATTTAACATGTGTTTCAATTATTTTGTCCAACCCCTGTAGCTTCGACCGAGTGAAGCGTATAGGTTTTAGCGATGACCATACTTTTTCCGACTTCGTGGAATAGTGTTACCGAATCGTAAACAAAGCATTGTACTGAATATCAGAAACCACATCATTTGAGGATCTTCAACAGCAGCAATAACTAAAACGGATATCACATATAACTCGAAGAGAAAAAAATGGCATAATGTTGACATTCCATACTACTTGAAAAAAAAAAGGTTAGGAAGGAAGCTCCCATCAATACTTGAAAGAGCGATAACAACTACTGGACCGATTTTTCTGAAAAAATTTCTGAAATTTATAAAATCTTTTATTTTATAAATTTCAGCCAACAGCAGCACTGGCTGCTCGGTCAATGAATGCCGAATGTTTCCTTATTAGGAAACAGCTAATTTTACAATTACCGTTACCATTTCTCCCATTTGAACTTGTACTGTATTTATCAAACTTAATTTACTCCGTACAAGGAGTAAATTTGACTGAAGCAGACGATAACGACGTGAGAGCGTTATCGCCTCCTTTATTCTTTCTTTCTTTGGCTTACGGTTACATCCCTTTGAAACACCGGCCCTCGATCGATCACCAAAGTTAAGCAACGTTGAGCCTGGTCAGTAACTAGAGGAGTAAACGTTTCGGAATACGTTGTTGGATGTACAGATGCTGTAATAGATAATGGCTCAGAATTGTTAATCGGAGAGCCGAGTTCCAATTCCTGTTGGGTTTGCGCAAATACGCTTTGGAAAAAAGGTATGAATCCTCCTCTTCTCTCCCAGCTACGGGTTAATTAGTAAGACGTATCACTAAACCATTATTATCTCAAAAAGAAAAATTCTTACAATCTAAAAATATTTTCTGGCTTTAAATAACATGCAAAGGGTTGATAAACCGTAAAAATGATTGAATCAATCAATTCGTTCTTTCTTTCTTTTTTTCACTCAAACCTAACAGCGTTTAAAACGTGTATTTTCCGTTTTTCCTCGCGAACAAAATAGTCTGTCTTTTATGAGGTATTGGTAGAGCGTAATGGTCGTGCTAACTAAGGAACAGAGGAGCAAGCATAATAATAATAATACAGAAGGCAGGGTTGGAAGATTGTATAGCAACAGATTTCATGTTGTGAAGTGCCTGCTTGCATAGAAAATCATCATTCGCAGTCAAGTTATGGACTTTTGACATTTTCTAACCATGTATCGTACAAGGCTAAATGAAGGTGGTGATCACTAATAAAGAATATGATGATATATCAGTAAAATTATATTAAAACTTGAAAATATCGCACGTTAAAAGTACCTAAATGAATAAAAAAAAGGTACAGATAAGAAGATTAACAAAAACTCTTGTAGCATTTGCTTAAAATAGTCCTGGGTATGACGATAAACTACATCCGGCAGTAAGGTCTCTAATTATGTTCTTCCCAGATTCAGCCTGGCCAGCAGTAGTAACACCTGTTAGGGTCCCAGCTAAAGGCAAATAGTGAACCCCCAAACAAAAACACTAGGAAAATATAAAAATACATTTTTATAGTAAAATTACCAGCAATACATAGTTATAAAAAATTACCAACAATGCATTTTTATTGTAAAATTACCAACTATACTTTTTAGCAAAATGATCAACAATACATTTTATAGTAGAATTACCAGCAATATATTTTTTAATAAAATGACCAGGAATAGATTTTTATTAAACGTAATTATTACCAACAATACATTTGTAAAATGACCAACAGTACATTTTTATAGTAAAATAACCAACATAACATTTTTTATAGTAAAATCACCAACGATACATTTTTATAGTAAAATGACCAACAATACATTTTTATAGTAAAATGACCAACAGTACATTTTTATAGTAAAATGACCAACAGTACATTTTTATAGTAAAATAACCAACAATATATTTTATAGTAAAATGACCAACAGTACATTTTTATAGTAAAATGACCAACAATATATTTTATAGTAAAATGACCAACATTACATTTTTATCGCAAAATGACCAACAATACATTTTTATAGTTAAATGACCAACAATACATTTTTTATAGTAAAATACCAACAATACATTTTTATAGTTTAATGACCAACAATAGTGTTGTAAACTAGAAAAGGTTACTGAATGAGGAATAACCAAAACGGAGGTTGGAAATGAAATGGTAATATATTTATAACATCGACAAAATACAATACGCGCCAGTGAAATTACTAGTAATACTAGTCCAGGGTATCACGAAAAACTACACCCGGCGGCAAGGCCTCTGATCGGGAAATTGGTAGTTTTGAGGAGCGTGGAACGACACTCTAATTTCTGTAGTTCCCAGGTCCACCTACACCCGGAGTGCTGGCACTAAACTAAACCAAACCAAACCATTTAGAAAAAAATGAAAAACAATACATTTTATCATCTACAATATATATATATATATATATATATATATATATATATATATATATATATATGTCATGTTGTTTATAGAATTAGCTTATCACTCAACAGGGCTCAATTGAAATGTATTTTCAAGAGCTAAATTATGTCATTCACAGACAGTACTGTTTCGCTGTATCACAGCTCCTCAGTGCAACTAGACTTCTGAATGCTTCAAGCCAGGATTGAGACACAACTAATTTGGTGTCAGTCAGAGCTATCTTCACTCGGTAGAGTTACACAACTAAATCTAGCATATTGTTTTTAAAAATGTAAGCAAATAGATGAAAAAATGTATTGTTGCTCATGTTTTGGGGATATATCCCAAAAACATACATTTGACATGAAAGAATAACATCATGTAAAAAATATCTGTAGCTGAAGTTATAAAATTGTGTAAAAGGTATCTCGATTTTGGAATTATATAACCCGTAGAGGTTGATATGTTGTTTAACAAAATCAACCGACCAACTTATTTAAAAGAGATTAAATCTATTGCACTGTGTAAAAAACTTCAGTCCACTCAAGATCGCATTATCAATGTAAAGAAAATATAAAACATTGTACATGTTAAAGTATAACATGAGAATTTGTGCAAACAGGAGGGATATATTTACTAGCTTCCCTTAGGCTAGGTCTCGGGTAATGATCCATTTAAAGGATTATACGAAATATGACAGCAATTTAATATCCAAACAAGACACGAACGTCGTTGATAAAAAAAAAGAAGATAAATCCATAGCTCTATGTTGGCAGTTTTTCGGGACCATAACATCAAGGTCAAGGAAATTGACAAGATTATCTATTAATAATAATCTATTGTAATAAATATGGCGACAAAGATGAGGAAAATAGTACGAATAATGTAAATAGTGTACATAATACCTCATCTCAGAAATATCGACAGATACCGAACGGCCGAAACGTTGTAATAAATATGGCGACAAAGATGAGGACAATAGTACGAATAATGTAAATAGTGTACATAATACCTCATCTCAGAAATATAGACAGATACTGAAAGGCCGAAACGTTGTAATAAATATGGCGACAAAGATGAGGACAATAGTACGAATAACGTAAATAGTGTACATAATACCTCATCTCAGAAATATAGACAGAGACTGAAAGGCCGAAAAGTAGTAATAAATATGGCGACAAAGATGAGGACAATAGTCCGAATAATGTAAATAGTGTACATAATACCTCATCTCAGAAATATAGACAGATACTGAACGGCCGGAACGTTGTAATAAATATGGCGACAAAGATGAGGACAATAGTACGAATAATGTAAATAGTGTACATAATACCTCATCTCAGAAATATAGACAGATACTGAAAGGCCGAAACGTAGTAATAAATATGGCGACAAAGATGAGGACAATAGTCCGAATAATGTAAATAGTGTACATAATACCTCATCTCAGAAATATAGACAGATACTGAACGGCCGGAACGTTGTAATAAATATGGCGACAAAGATGAGGACAATAGTACGAATAATGTAAATAGTGTACATAATACCTCATCTCAGAAATATAGACAGATACTGAAGGGCCGAAACGTTGTAATAAATATGGCGACAAAGCTGAAAACGAAGTTTATATTCCGTTGCAGGAATCACCTCTTTTGTTACGAGGTGGGAACGTTTTTCATTAAATATTTAATGGCTCTCTGGAACATTTGTCCTGCAAGCAATATTTGGCGGACTCATCTGCGTCCTGGTTATGGAAAATATACTTCTCGATAAACCTCTTCCGGGTTGATAGTCTGCCCTTGTCAAACAAACTGATATAGAAAAACTTCATACACATAAGTGGTTTCGTAGTACCGGATTAAAAGCTGAAACCGAAAGTTTAATTCTTGCTGCACAGGACCAATGTTCGCTTACTAGAAATATCAAACACAGTGAAAAATCATGTTGAACTCAAATGCAGATTATGTGATAAAGAATTGACCATCTTGTATCAGGCTGCACTGCATTAGCACCCACCGAATATAAAACACATGACAGATTGGACAAAAATATCTGCACTAGGAAATATGTAAATTGGACGGGAAAGGAACTGCAAGAAATTGGTATGAACATCACCCAGACCCAATTGCAGACATCGGACTTATGGAACTTTACAATATACACAGAACAATTAAAGAGATCTAATCGCCCAGACATCGTGATCAAAGACCACAAAAACAGAACGTGCTTTCATATTGATATGGCCGTTCCTGAAGATTATAATATATCTTTGAAGATCTTAAAAATAAACTATCAAAATAAGTGGAAAGCTAAAAAAAAGTGCCATATGAAGACATCAGTAATTTCCAGTTGTGGTTGAGGCCTTGGTTTTGACTGGAAAATGTTCTGGCAGAAGGAATACCCTGGCAGACCAAGGTTTAAAGAAAAACAAAAAAAAACAATGTTCTCACAAGTACAGCTCACACCTGACGAAGGGCTTTATCAATGCAAAATGTGTTTGTTCTTCGTTGTTTCATTTTTATTTTTTTACAAAAATATTCAGTGGAAAATATCATATCATTTCTGACCGTATATCTCTGGCTGGATTGGTTGGTTTGATTTGGTTTAGTTTATTTAACAGCATATTAACCTCAATGGGTTATTTATTTGTTTGTTTGTTTGTTTGGGGTTTTATGGCATATCAACCACTATGGGTTATTTAATGCCAGATCCAGTATTTACTAGATATATCAAAAACGTATAGCTGGCAACATCATTTTTTCAAAAAAGTATAGCTGGCAACATCATTGTTTCAAAAACGTATAGCTGGCAACATCATCGTTTCAAAAACGTATAGCTGGCAACATCATTGTTTCCCATTACATTTTAGGGGTAAGGTGTTAGTATATTTAGTGTAGGGTTTGGGTGGGAAAGTTAATTGTAAGTTGTAGTTGTTTTGGGATGGGTTAGATGTGATGGGGCATGACATGACCAGCCGATTGATCGGATCGACGGCCTTTTGGTTGGACGTAGTTTATCGTCATACCCAGGACGCGGATGTAGTTTATCGCCTTACCCAGGACGCGGATGTAGTTTATCGTCATACCCAGGACGCGGATGTAGTTTATCGTCTAACCCAGGACGCGGATGTAGTTTATCGCCTTACCCAGGACGCGGATGTAGTTTATCGTCATACCCAGGACGCTGATGTAGTTTATCGTCATACCCAGGACGTATGGGTTATTTAATGCCGACAAGATTTTTTTATTGCTGGTAATATTTTCTTTTCAAAAATGTATTTTGGTTAATAATTTTTTCCTTCAAAAATTCATTGCTGGTAATAGATTTTACAAAAATATATTGCTGGTATTAAAATCAATTTTTACACTTTCATAGCGTTTTGACGCCAGTGTAGAGATTATATAACTAACAGGTGCTAACATCCCGGGTCAGAGCAGACCTGCGAAGACCAGCAATTAAGAGGTGGTTCCACGCTCCTCAAAATTCCTGATCAGAGGCCTTGGTGCTGGACGTAGTTTATCGTCTTACCCAGGACGCGGATGTAGTTTATCGTCTTACCCAGGGCGTTGGACTGGTTGGTTGATTTTGTTTAGTGGCATATCAATACATCTATGGGTTATTTTATGCCGAAATCTAAATATTTTGTACGTAATTTTATGCTTTCACCTACAGATATTTTCAACATAATTTTATACTTTTAGAGTAAAGGTACGTTTTTTTTAGATATATAGTTTGTAGATATAAAATGTGTTGTTGGTAATTTTAGTATTAAAATGTATTTTTTATTGTTGCACTGATTGTCATTTTGCTATAAAAATCTATTGTTGGTCATTTTATTATAAATATGTCCTGCTGATTTTTGTTTGGGGTTCACTAGTTGCCGATAGCTGCGACTAACATACTAACGACCCGAGTCAGGATAGACCTGGGAATATCAACAGTTAAGAGGTGGTACCACGCTTCTCAAAATCTCCATTCTCCCGTCAAAGGTCTTGCTGCCGGATGTAGTTTATCGTCATACCCAGGACGATCTCTAGTTGGAACCCGGAAGGAAATGAGTAAAAAAAACAAACAAAAAAACCCCAAACAAACAAAGGACATAATAATAATAATAATAATAATAATAATAATAATAATAATAATAATAATAGTTACCCGATATCTTTAATTTTGAAGCTATTCGAAAATGCTTTTTTCTCTTAGTATTTTGAACTAGATTAAAATCCGCCATACAGGACGGCATTTAAGCTAGCTCTTGTGGAAGGCTGTTGATTGTGCCTTCATCAGAATAGATAGGAAGGAGTAGATGCAATAGGCAACTACAGAAGAACTCAAAACTGACCGCTGCATTTAAACATTGCGTTAATATTTAAGCTTACCATTTAAAGGTTCAACGATAATTCTTCTGCCGCCGGTTAATTTAAAGACGATTTGATGTACGTAGGTCCTTACTTTCCATACAAACAATTATTTTTATTTTATGGGAGACTTTCGCTGTATTCCGCAATTAATTTATTTCCAAGTTATAAAAATTCGCTGCAAAATTCGTCCTGATTCCAAAATGGTATGATATGTTGGGCTAAGGCCTCTCGGAATAAAGTTGAAAAAGTGTCATACAATGACACACTGACATTCGCATTTATTATATAGATGATAAAAGTATTCTCAAGGACACATAGCACAGTGGATAAAAGCGTTAGTTAGATCCAGTGACAGGACCCAAAGACTGTGAGTTCAATACCTGGTCAAGGCAGCGGAGAGGGGAATTAACAGGAGATAACTGATAACTGACATCCATAGACATGTGACGTGGAACTAGAACAGTCTACCCCAGTGAGCGAAATAAAGGGTTCAGTTCGACATTGCAACCACCTGAAGAAGGCCGGAGCGTACAACGGCTGAAATGTTGTGCAAACAATGTAAATAATGAAAAAAAGTATTGCCAACAAGTGATAACGACTTTCACGGCCAGTTTACTCACCTGTGCTTCGATGCGGGCAGCTGTTTCTGCAGCCAATTGGTCTTTCAAAAGATGCACCTGGGCAATAGCCACCTGGGTTTGCTGTTGCTGCTGCTCAAGTTGTTGCCGTAGCAATTGCACTTGGTGGTGTCGACTCAGGGGCAGCGATGGCTCTGGCTGGCTATAGTCTCCAAGCAATACTGGAGAGCTCAACGGGGAGACAATCGTTGTTCCGCTGTTGACGCTACCGACAGCACTACCACTTAAGCTACTGCTCATGCCTCCACTACTGACATTCTGTAGAAGAGAATTGGCAACATTCATTTAAGCAATATTTCACCCTAAGCAAGGCAACAAAGATACTAAAAATCAAATTAAAAAATAACATGTAGACAATTTACCCATGGAACCTATATATATATATATATATATATATATATATATATATATTATAATAAAAAAAAAGAACAGTAAGATATATAATCCGGTGTTCGTATTGATATTTTTAGTTTTACAAACAGTAATGTAAATTTGCAGAACATGAATATTATAAATTAACTGATTTAAAATAGGGTTTCTTCGCTACACCGGAATTACCATGTTTCAAAAACAGAAGCTAAACAATTCAAATTTAATTATATAATTAAATTAAAAGCATTAGTTCTGTTTCATCTTCAAGTGAATTTTGGAATAAATTTTGGAATAAATTATTCCAAAATTCGCTTGAAAATGAAATTATTCCAAAAATATTATTACAATATTTTTATTATAATATTTTCCATCGCTACACAAAAATTTCCATGTTTCGGAACTTTAAAATTACCCCTCATCAGGGGATGTTAGATAATTTATGATGATAATGATTTACTTGGGAACTCAGAAAACAATTCGGTAGCTCATGTGTGTGTGTGTGTGTGTGTGTGTGTGTGTGTGTGTCTATGTAAACCAAATAATCCAACTTACCCCTAATTTACCTCCCGAGGTCAAATGTGCTGGTTTATTAAGGGCAAGGTCACGTGGCGGAGTATTTTTCTCTTCTTTAAGACATTCTTTGGAAAGCTTTTTCTCATCTCTGGTTTGTACCTTGACCTCGTCGGATTCGACTTGCTTCTTGGCTGCAAAGATAAATAGATTTTCCAGCATATAGTGAAATCATTTCCAGTACGTAATTAAGTCAGGCAATTGAATGTGACGCGTTCGATACCCGGGGTTAATTTAACAATTAAAAAATGGACAAAAGAAATGCAATTGTCATACAGGCTAACAATCTGTCATCAAGTTTAGATGAAAACGCAAAGAGCATACTGGAGCGTCTTCTATGTACCGTGTCCTTTCAGAACGTCGGCGATCGTGGTACTTTTTTTTTTACAATAAGGTTCACCCTGTACAAGGCCCGATGGCCATTCGAGGTAGAGGGTTATGTTATTGGGTAGTTTATATGAATAAACTCTCTGTAACCTCTTGCGCGCTAGTGGCACTCGCGCCTTGCTTGGGGCAAAATCCAAAGACGGATATGCGATGTAATAGGTCCTGACCTGGCATCTCGACTCCAGTCACTTTCTCACAGACGTGATGTGGCTTCCCTCTGTCTTTTCTACAATTAATTTCATGGCAACTGCTCTGACATGCCTTTTCCCTGGTGTCCCAATTGCATGAATTTAAACGTGCTACTAGATTGGCACCTCGGTCCCACCCTTTTACTGTCGTAACAGTTAAATGTAGCCGTCTCTTCTACTCCGAGATCATCTTCTCTTGCACACTTCCCGAGAGTGGGACTCCCTTCCTCTTACTTGCTTCTCTGATGACTATAATCTTCAAAAATTTAAATGTACTGTCAATCGACATCTTCTGATGCCTTGATCTTGATCCCCGTCCTTCTCTATATCCTTTCCTCAAACACCCCCTCTTTATTCTTACGTTCATTCTCTGTAACCCCTGGTGTGCTAGTGGCAATCCCGTCTTACTTGGGGTGAAATGCTTAAAAAAATACCCAAAAACAAAAACAAAACAACAAAAATAAACGTATAACATGTTTCATGTAACATGCAATTAAAAGGAAAAATGGTAACATAATCGAGTTGTTCACTTTCCACACTACTTTATGTGTGGCATGACTTTAGGATGTAGGCGATTATGGCTCTTCACTATCTCCTGGCCTTCGTAGCTATTCAAAATTTTGTCTTTTTGTTATTTCTCCTAAACCTTGTTTCGCCATCCATTTACTCAAGCTCACTAAGTATGTTATGTGTTGTCTTCCTCTTCAATTTGTCCTGTGAGTATCAGATTTTCCAAGCCTACTTTCCTTACACTAAGGAAGAGATATGAAAGGAAGCTCCCGCCACTAGGAGAAAGAGCGATAAAAGTTAGTGGACTTTAGGGGTCCAGCAGGAGACCTATAGAACGTCCCATGATGTAAAAATTTCATTGTCCATAAAGTCCGTTCATATGAAAATTTCATGATTTCTTAAATGATGCGGGTCCCTACCCGCATCATTTAAGAAATCATGGGGGGATGAAACCGAAAAACAAACTAAAAAGAAAAACAAAGACAAAAGTAAAACAAAAGAATGGACCTGTCCTTCCCTCAAAATAATAATAAGACTGACCACTGTATTGTGTCCATAGACAAAATCAAGAAGGACCCTCACTAATAAAATGGGAATCAAAGGCTGATCCAGTCGGGATGGAAAAAGGGTGGAAAAATAAAAGTAGGTGAGGTTAGGAATGTCGACATGGGTCACAACAAAAGAGAATGCCGGGAACAGGCCGGGAACAAAAATGATTCACATTAACTAGGAAAACATAATATTGTCTAATTTAACCAGGAGAGGGATCACAGGAAAGCGCCCCATGAATTAAGGGGACTTAAAAGAGAAAATCAAGGCTAGCGAGGTCATCAACTCGTTTTTTTCCTTGATTTGAATTCTTAAGCGTTTCTAGTTTGTTTGCGTTTTTTTTTTACTCAAATTAAAGGAGTGACCAACGCTAGCAACAGCTAGTCGAAATATTTCCATGAAATAAATCATTCGTTGGAACTACAAGTTTTTTCTTTTAATTATGCAACTACCAAGAGAGACAAGCATCCTAACTTTGATACGAATAAGGCATGGACCTCGCTAAAAAAAGCGTATGCTCTTACTTCATAGACTCTTTTCATAAAAAGCGTTAATACGTCAGCAGTTGACTAAGAAAAACGAAAGCCATATTGCTTTTCTATAAGAAGGCCCTATGGAAGCAATATCCAATGCACGGATGAATGGTAGATTTATAACTGTGCAAGATGGATTCTGACTAGAAAAATTCTCTTGCAAGATACAGTGAACCAACTTTCCTAGCAGTAGATGCAGCTATTGATTAAATATAGTCGCTCCTCCTCATGCCAGTGGAAAATGTGAGCCGAAGAAGATGCAAAGAGTTAATGGAAAACAATTATGAAGTCAATTCTTAGTTTGAAGAAGGTAAAATATCCATGTCCTGTTTCGGGAAGAGGATCTATTAAAAGTGGCAAGGGTCAAGCTGGGAAATGACGCCTACCCTCATCCTCACCCCAAGCTGTCAAAATTATCTCAAAATATGTACTCAAGCTGTCATGAACATGACGTACGATTTTTTCGCATAAATTTCCAGTGCCAACTTTGATTTGAACTTTGACATTAAGAAGTAAGTATGTGGTTGATATTAAATGTCGCTCAACTCCCGTTTCCAATTTCGTAAACCGAAACAGCTTCAAGTAAGGGTATATATCTACTTAGGCCTTTGTTATGAAAATGCATTGAATATAAAAAAGTATAGGATTATTATTGGCCAGGAATTAAAATGTTACTGACAGAATAAGGTTATTATTAACAAATAAACATTTGGTAAATAAATGCGTGAAAATAAGAAAGAAAGGAATTGTCAGAGGTCAGGAATTAATGCAAGTCTTACTGACAGAATACAGCTATCATATGTACAATAGATAAACTTTTACGCTAGAAATGCATTGCAAATGAGGAAGAAATGGATTGTCAGTGGTCAGGAATTAATGCAAGTCTTACTGACAGAATACAGCTATCATATGTACAATAGATAAACTTTTACGTTAGAAATGCTTTGCAAATAAGGAAGAAATGGAATGTCAGTGGTCAGGAATTAATGCAAGTCTTACTGACAGAATACAGCTATCATATGTACAATAGATAAACCTTTACGCTAGAAATGCATTGCAAATGAGGAAGAAAGGTATTGTCACTGGTCAGGAATTAATGCATATGTTAGTGAGGGAATACAGCTATCATATGTACAATAGATGAACTTTTACTATAGAAATGCATAGTGAAATTAACCGTTTCCATACAGCAAACATTGGCTCTGGGAATGCATTGGAATATGATTTAAATATAGGAATCCATGAAAAATTATTTTACTATAGTAAAGTCTAATTAATAAATTTTAACCGAGAGTAAGGCGAACTGCTCAGCCAATGAACGGCAAATGTTTGCCGTATGGAAACGGTTAATCTCACCATTACTGTTGCCATTTTGACTTTATCTACTGTACACTTGTCTTTGTTTACAATTGAAAGGCCCGCCACCGCCGCCAAGCGGTCAATTTGAGAATTAATACGACTCGTTCTGCTAAGCCTACAAATTTTTAAATAAATCGCTGACGATTTGGAAGTTTTCTTTGCTGCAGATTTTTTTTATTTATTTTGCCTGAAGATTTTGTCCGTTGCATCCGAAGTCTGTTGATGCGGGGGGGGGGGTCCGTAGATGAGAGGTTTGTCTGTATATCGTAATAGTCAACGACCTTGACCTGTAATGTTAGCTTTTGGTTGCGTTCTGGCATGGGTATCCCACGCCAAAACGCAATCAAATGCTGACATTACCCCATTCTTTGTCGATCCACCCACCTTCGACTCTTGAGTGGAAACTGGCAAAGGGTCGGCCGCCCCGCCTCCCCCTTCTCTATTTTACGCACCTCGGCACGTGTTTTGCTATTCATAGGCAAGTGCGCTTCACGTCGTTGTCGGCTCCAGCCTCTTATCGAGAGTGAAATCTCGGCGAACTGGCATCAACACCCGTCGTCGTAGATTTGCTTGCAAAATAGGTGCCATTGATTTCGAGGGAGGAATCAATGAGTCGAAGGCACACGGCCTGCTACGGAATTAGAAAATGCTCTGATGGGTGCGAATCGATCGAAGAACTGAAAGCTGGTAGGGTGAGAGGGATGTGTGTCCCGCAGCCGGGGCTGGTGTTTGTGAAAACGGATTGCAAAGATAAAGGTACTCTCGAAATTGGAGGAGAGTTAATAAAAGACACAAGAGAGAAAGAGACGGGGGAGAAAGGGATGTGGAGAAAAAGAAACAGAGTGAGAGTGAATAGGGGAGAGACAGAGAAGGGGAGAGAGAGGAGATAGAAAAAGAGAAAGGGAGAAAGAAGTGGGGGGGAGAGAGAATAGGGGAGAGACAGAGAAGGGGAGAGAGAAGATAGAAAAAGAGAAACAGGGAAAAAGAAGTGGGGGGAGAGAGAGAATAGGGGAGAGACAGAGAAGGGGATATTGAGAGGTGATAGAAAAAGAGAAATGGAGAAAGAAGTGGGGAGAAGAGAGAGAGAGAGAGTGAGAGTGAGAGAGTGAAAGTGAGAGTGAGAGAGAGAAAGTGAGAGCGGTAGAAGCGTGGTGGTACTGGGATAGAGAGAGAGAGAGAGAGAGAGAGAGAGAGAGAGAGCCAGTGGAAAAGAAAAAGAGGTGGGTAGAAAGAGATAGGGATAGGGGATATGGGAGTAAAGAGAGATAGATAGTGAGGGTAGAGAGAAGGAGATGGGAAGAAAGAGAGTGATAGGGATAGAAAGAGAGAGGTAGGGAAGAAGGAGACAGAGAGGTTGAGCGGGAAAGAGAGAGAGTGTGTGTGAGGGGTAGAAAGAAAGAGAGGTGAGGAAAAAGAGAGAGAGGCAGAAAGAAAGAGAGATAGAGTGGGGAGAGAGAGAGTGGAAAGAGAGAGAAAGGAGGAAGATATATGAACAAAAAGGAGGCAGAGGAGTTAAGCTAGAAAGACAGTGAGGAGACGAGGGAGAAAAAGTATAATAAACAGAGCATTTAAGATATCTAAAGCTTGGAATGATAGAATGTTTCCTCTTTTTAAGTTCAATTTCGGGTAGAATCAGATGGTATGCTGGATTTTACGACGTTTCACCCTTTGTTGGATTATATAACGTCAATATTTTGTATGTGGCACCCAGTGAGGATCGCACTCACTACTTAGGTAACTGGGTTGATTTTACGACATATCAACCTTTGTTGGATTATATAACGTCAATATTTTGTATGTGGCACCCAGTGAGGATCGCACTCACTACTTAGGTAACTGGGTTGATTTTACGACATATCAACCTTTGTTGGATTATATAACGTCAATATTTTGTATGTGGCACCCAGTGAGGATCGAACTCACTACTTAGGTAACTGGGTTGATTTTACGACATATCAACCTTTGTTGGATTATATAACGTCAATATTTTGTATGTGGCACCCAGTGAGGATCGCACTCACTACTTAGGTAACTGGGTTGATTTTACGACATATCAACCTTTGTTGGATTATATAACGTCAATATTTTGTATGTGGCACCCAGTGAGGATCGAACACACTACTTAGGTAACTGGGATGATTTTACGACATATCAACCTGTGTTGGATTATATAACGTTAATATTTTGCATGTGGCACTCAGTGAGGATCGCACTCACTACTTAGGTACCTGGGATGATTTTGCGACATATCAACCTTTGTTGGATTTTATAACGTCAATATTTTGTATGTGGCACCCAGTGAGTATCGAACTCACGACTCAGTATTAATAGCTAGGTTGGGTGATTTTACGACATATCAACCATTATTGGGTTATATAACATCAAAGTGTGCGGTAACCAATGTTCATCGAGTTTGCTATTGTATTAATGGTCTACGAGATTAAATTCCTGAATATTTCTCAACTACGAGGTTACCTTAGCTCGATCCTCGTGTGGTCTCCAAGAATTGCTCCACGGTGAGGTCCCTAGACGTTTACAAAACTTAGTTTAGCCAAGCCTTCAATCTTTATTAGCACACCGCGAAATGAAAGTTGTCTTGAACGGCCACTCTTCAAGATCATTTTACGTTAATGCGTGTGTCAACCAGGGGATTTAACTTTGACCAACATTGTACCTAATTTTAATCAACGACCTTCCTGATAGCTGTCCTCCTTTACGGCAGAGAATGTTGGACGGTCTCCTCAAAGATGAAGAAGAGACCCGAGGCAACGGAGGTATTGTTCTACAGAAGGATTCTAAGGATACCATGGACCGAAACTTTGAACAAGATGAGGTTTTGGAGAGGATACAAACAAGGAGGAAGCTTATACTTAACATCAGGAAGAGGCAACTGAAATTTCTGGGACACGTAATGAGAAAGGAAAGCTTGGAGAATCTGATACTCACAGGGCGGATAGAGGGAAATAGAGACAAGGGAAAGCAACGCGTGACATACTTTAGCAGGCTTAAGCAAGCGGATGGCAGAACAGGGTCTGGGAGAAGAAGATTTACTCATAGCTGGGGGGGGGAGAAGAAGAGGTTTCATACCTTTCCCAAAAGTATTAGTGTTAGTGTTTTGGGGTACCTTGGTATACTAGTGAGCCAGCCAAAATGGGCTGACTCATTTTATAGTTCACCAATAGAAGTTTTAACCAATCAGAAGGCTCAAAATATTCAATACAACGTGTATAAAGGGGGGGCATGTTTTTTCCGGAATATTCACTGCCAACCTTTGATATCGAAGACTGAAGAATTACGGAACAGCTGCTGGTGGTATTGGCGATATAGTCAGATTCAGTAGAGTGTCTGACTCGTGAGTGTTAATCTTTAACGTTGTTTCATTGAACAGATTACGTACTGCGCTGGATTATATATGAATAGACTATGGTGAACATGGTCAAAAAATGTTATGAGCCCAGATTACGACTGTATTTTGACGGAGTCGAGTCAAAATACGAATTATGGGAAGTGTAATTCCTAGGCTACCTTAGAATACAAAAACTTCATGACATCATTCTTCAGAAAGAAGATGATGATTTTATGGAAGGAAATGCGACCGTGTTCGCCGAATTAATACAATGCCTGGATGGCAGGAGTTTGTCTTTAATAATGAGAGGAGCCAGGGACGACGGCCGCCAAGCTTTAAGAATATTGCGTGAACATTACTTGTCAAAAGGTAAACCCAAAATTATTGCTTTATATACTGAACTAACTTCGTTCAGGAGACGAGAAAATGAATCCGTAACAGATTATATTATACGAGCTGAGAATGTAACAAATGCCTTAAAAATGGCAGGTGAGACTATCTCAGATGAGCTGCTAATAGCCATGGTATTAAAGGGATTACCAGCAACATTCAAACCATTCACGACAGTCATAACTCAAAAAGATAAAAAAATAACTTTCACTGAGTTTAAAATTGCGTTACGTAGTTATGAAGAAACTGAAAAAATGTGTAATCCCCGAAATCTAGGAAATAACGTAATGCAACTGAGAACGTCATTTAAAACTTGAAAACCAGTCCGTCAAACCTACCAGACTAGGAATTATGATATTAAAAACAAGGGGCTTAAAAACAACTATGACAATAACAACTCCAACAATTAGCACGTAAGTGAAAGTAATGGATTTGACTGGAATTCGAACTGTCTGATTCCTCAATCCGAGCCGCTATCCATTACTCCATCGTGCTCATCAGGCCTCGCTATATCATTAATACTGAATAGTAAGTTCGATCCTCTTATGCCACAGTTAAGCATCGATTTGTAATTCTCAATAATAAATCCAAGTAGAGTCCATTAAATAAAGAAACAATAAAGGTTCTTGGTCTTTGTAATGTTTCGTTTTTGTTTTTATTTTAAAAAGTTTTTTTTTTAAAAAGATTTTCACCCCACGCAAGGTGGGAGTGACACTAGCACGCAAGGGGTTACAAAGAAAGTGCGCAAGAGTAAAGGGGAGTGATAGAGGAAAGGACGAAGAGACGGACGGGAAATTAGATCAAAGCATCTGGAGATGTCGATTGGCATTGCATTTGAATAGTTGGAGAATATAGCTATCAAGGAAGCAAATAAGAGGAAGGGAGTTTTACAGACGGGAATTGCGAGATATGAAGCTATTGGAGTAGAAGAGACTGCTACATTTAATAGATTCGACAGTGAAAGGGTGGGGCTGAGATGCCAACCTAGTGACACGTTTAAATTCATGCAGAGAGAGAGAGAGAGAGAGAGAGAGAGAGAGAGAGAGAGAGAGAGAGAGAGAGAGAGAGAGACTGTAAACGAGATGCCAGATCAGGGCCAACCACATTGCCTATCCAGTGTTGGTTATCTGTTACGTCCAGTCGCAACATAACAAAACCTCACGTTGGACTTGGCTCAGATATCGCAGGGTCTCCTTAAATAAGCCCAGACTTGACGACAAGATAATTCGTTCAGGGGTAACGCTGAAAAGATTCGAACTATTAAAAAATTGAAAACTGTTAAAAAAAAAAAAGTTTTTCTCGAAATAAAGCCACCAGTGCAGAAGAACCTAACGAAAGCGAAGAAAAAAAATCGAATGTTCTATCGACAATTGGCGATTTTAGGCAGACGTGGCAAAGACATTTTTGCCCAGCTTTCCGGGTCTTTTTTCCTTAATAAAAGCTGTCGACCATTGAGCCGTCAACAAGGAGATAAAATACATTTTTCTTTCAATTGAAGTATTTGCTCGCTCAATCGCAACGATAAAAATAACGGCGTTAGCCATCGAATCTTTTTGGTTTTCCAAGATGAATTTTTAATGAAGCATTAAATGCAATTTTTCTTTGAAAACGCTGCCAGAAGAACCGTCCAATCAATTACAGTGGAATTACATATATATATATATATATATATATATATATATATATATATATATATATATATATATATATATATATGTTTATATATATATATATATATATATATATATATATATATATATATATATATATATATATATATATATATTTGATAAAGAAAGACTTGCTCTGCCATTGTTTGAGATCAAAGACTCAGATATTTCACAATAGAAAATTATATTTCTGACGAGAGCATGTGATGTATTAGATTATGCTATGCATGGCGGACTCACTTCACTTGATGGCGTTATGGTGTTGGAGGAGGGGTGATTTTTTCAGAAGATAAGGAATTAAGGAGAGAGATATAGAGAGGAAGAGGGAGAGAGAGAGTGAATACAGAGGGGAGTGAAAAGTAGAAAGGTAGAAAGGCAAACAGAGAGAAGGAAAAGTAAAGTGAAAAGAAGAGGGAGATGAATATAAAGGGGGTAAAAAGGAAGAATAAAAAGGTGATGAGAGAAGGGGTAGAGAGAGAGAGAGAGATGGGGATAAGAGAGCAAAGATATAACAAGAAGAGAGAAAAAGAGAGAAAGAAGAGTAATGTGAGAAGAAGAAAAGAGAGAGAGAGAGAGATGAACAGGAAGGAAGAAATTGAAAACAATTGAAGGAGGAGTAAAGATGAGAAAAAAAGATAGGTAAAGAAGAGAGAGAGAGAGAGAGAGGGAGGGAGAGAGAGAGAAAGAAATATAAAATGAGAGATGAGGAGAAAAAAAGAAAGAAAAGAAAAAGACAAGAAAATGAGAAAAGTGAGAGATAAATAGAAAAGAAGAAAGGGAAAGCAAAGGAAGATGAATAAACAAAGAGAAACGGTAAAGAGAGAGAGAGAGAGAGAAAGAGAGAGAGAGAGAGACTACGAACAGGAAAGATAAAAAGAGAGATGGAAGAGAAAGAAAAAGAAAATGACAAATAGAGAGAAAGAAAGGAAAAGAGGAAATAAGAACGATATAAATAGAAAGAAAGAAAGAAAGAAAGAGTTAGAGGATGAGAAAGATAAGAAAAAGGCAGAGTGAGAGGGGGAAAGAAGAAGAAAGAGAGGGTGAGATAAATAGTAAGACAAAAAAGAAATGAATAAGGGAGCGAGATAAACAAATAAAAAGGAAAGACAAAGAGATGTGACAGTGAAAAAAGAGAGAGAGAGAGAGAGAGAGGGGCGAGAAATAAAAATGGGAAAAATAATGGAGGGAGAAATAAACGAAGAATTGGGGAAAAAAAAAAAAATATGGGAGATTTGAATCGAGAAAAGGGAAAAAGAATGAGGAAAAGATACAAAAGCGAAATAAATAAATAAGGAAAGACGGACAAAAGGGATATATAGGAAGTGATAAAAAGAGGAGGACAGAGAAAGAAAGGAATAGAAAAGAAAGAAGAAATAAAAACAAAGAATAGAGAAAACAAAAGAAAAACACCTTTAAAAAAGTCCCCAAAACCTTAAATTTGTGGTTATTTTCTGACGAATTTTCTCCCTTGATAATTATTTGATAAAATTGTTTTATTTTATATTCCATCAAAATTAAATCACAACGGTAAATTATTTCAAATCAACGCGTATGTATACGCCACATTCCAACCGCCATTGTTCACGTTGACAATTACGTCATGAACGCGCATGCGTGTTTATTATTACAGTAACACACTGCGTTATAACGTTCATTTTTGTCGCTAGTGCATATATTAGCGACGACTTTGTCGCCTATAATTAAGTCAGTTCCACATCTAAAGTAACAACACACACACACACACGCACACAGATATATCGATAGATACTTAGATAGATGGGGCATCTCGACATGCTGTAAGGGTTAGCAGGCTTGTCTGGCTAGAACAATTACGACTGAGGAGTGAGTTCTATCCTCACTGGGTGCCCCATACATTCGGCCTTGTGCCACATCTAAACAAGGCTTAGAAAATTATCATAGATAGATGGAAAGAAATAGAGAGACAGAGGGAAAGATACAGTTAGATATAGATTGATATCGGCTGTGTGGACATTGGAACGAGCACAGTATGTTGACTGTTTCCCATTACAATGCGATCTTCAGGCCAAGTGTAATTTAGTGGGCTGTATATAAAGCGAGTTTTAAGTGTGGGTCACAAGGGAGTTACGAGAAATGAGAGAAGATGGAATATGTCTTTTTTGGTGCTAATGCTGAGGGTTATTTAAGGCCATGACGTCTAGATATTTATGCTGATCGGGAGGGTGGAGGATGTATGTATGTAAATAAGCTAGGT
>OZ038495.1:86524782-86554782 GCA_964036315.1 Acanthosepion esculentum
GTTAGGTTAAGGGGTAGTTTATATGCATAGGAGGGGAATATAACGGTTAACTCTAGAATTGAACAGGTTAAGATTGTAGTGATTGGGGAAGCATACTCTTGGGAGACTGTTCCATTGGGTTCACATAAAGAAGCTGTTTGAGTGGAACTTCTCGCCGGTGGAATATGGAGGGAATGTAGGTGGTTTGTTACTATGTAAGTGGAATGACGGGTCCTCGACGTGAAAGTTAGACCAATCGGAATCAAGGAATGTAGTTCGTCCGAGCACTTTCCATGGAATTAGCTTGTGAGAAAGAGGTTGGAGGGTGGAAAATAATTCTTCTTCAACAAAGACTCAAGAGACGGTTTTAAAATCTATCAAAACAGGAGAGTGTGGACTGGGCAGCTCCTGCCCAAACATGGCAACAGTACTCCATTTTCGGCCTGATCTGGCTCTTATAGTGTTGGATGATAGAATTAGAAGTCAGATACTTACTAGGGACAGGCCACAATCCAAGCGAGAAATTGGAGACATCAAAATGAAGCAACTATAGAAATGTTGGCTATTTGGCAAGCAGTACAACACCTCGACGTGTACATCTTCTAACTAGACAGTGGGGTCGCTCACTCCCTCCACTGGGAGACATTGCAGTCACGAAAGGAACACATCTACATTGTATCACGGTTAAGACTAGACTCCTTGAAAACCCGTTTTCTATCATTCCCACGCTAGCTCAGCCAATCAAAATCGACTTCCTTTATTTTGTCTTGTATCTGACCTCAAAGGTCAAACTGAGGAAGTCAGACCAGAAATACACTTCTCTAAAAAAAAAAAAAATAATAATAGTCTGTTAAACTATTATTATTTACTGCGCTGGATTCTATATTCATAGACTACGGGGAACATGGCCAACAGTAGATTGGGGTCTGATCGGCGGTGAGTGAATGTAACTAGTTTGGTTTTCGAGGCATTGAATGATATTTCTTTTTTTTTTTTAAAGCGCGTCTTCCACGCCGTGAAATTAGGTCTTTGTAGACGGTGTCTTTGTGCGTTTTTTAAAAGAAAATGAGCAAAACGAATAAAATTCAAATGGACAAAGTATATTCTTCGGTGCATGTTAGCAATTTTTATGTGTCGTGTCTCCTCTAACCCTCAACGCCTCAACGCTATCCGTATGAATATTCAGTTTGATCGCGTAGGCTAAGGGGACGGCATCAGTTGGCGTTGGCTCACAATATTAGAGACGAAGGCAGGAAACAGAGCTGTGAGTGAGTGAGTGTGTCACAGAGGGAAGTTAATGCAAAGGCCTCCACTGGCAGCATTCAATCGTACGAAGGTTGGTTAGACGGAGAGAAAGGTTGTAACGGAGGAAATCGTGGAGAGACGTAATCGTAATATGAGAAACAGAGAGCGAAAGAGAGAGAGAGAGAGAGAGAGAGAGAGGGGGGAGAGGATGAAGACAGATAGATTGGATATTGGTGGAAAGAGAAGAGGCGATGGTGGTAGGGAGCTGTCAGTCAGTATGAGGAAAATAGGTCTTGATGCTGGGTGGGGCACAAGAGAAGCAATAAAATAACATCGGCCGATAAATTAAGGGAGACGTAAGCGGAAAAACTCCTGGGTCTGGGTGTAAAGAGAAGTGGGGTCCTGTGTGTATGAGGGAGGCCGGGGCGAGATTATGTCAAGAATAAGCAAAAAAAAAAAAACGGGTATAAAAGCATTGACACACATATTTTCTAAAGGGGAAAGGCGTTTGCTTTGTAACAAGTTTAAACTTTGTACGTATTTAAAAAAAGAATCCGTATCTTTTAGCGTATAGGGCACGATATTTAACGGGAAATATATATGAACATTAAAGAAATATAATAGTAAGAAGTTTACTGTAGACTATTTCGGCTCCTACTTTATGTGCTGTTTCCCCTCAGGACGTAGCCGAACGTGGGTCTCCACAACTTCCTGTTCTTTGTAGCTCTTAATAAACTTTGGCTTTCTATTTCCCCTAAGTCCTGTTCCACCATCCATTTACTCAAGCTCACTAAGTATTTTATTCGTTGTTTTTTTATGCCCCTGTTATACTATCTCAGTCCCGTGAGTATCAAATTTTCCAAGCCCTCCATCCTCATTATATTCCCCAGAAACCTCAACTATTTCTTTCTAATGTTAAGCATTAGTTTCATTTTTGTTTTCATTTTGTCTAAAAGTTTATCGTTTCTCATATGTTCAGTCTATGGTACTCTCAGTATCCTTCTGTAGAACCACCTTTCTGGTGCTTCAAGTCTTTTCGTCTTTGAGGAGATCGTCTAGCACTCACTAATGGACGCCACCGGATTCCAACTCAAGTTCTTTACATGGCCGACATTCTTTTCTACTCCAGTTCCGATAGTGGGCATACATTAGCGTGCAAAAACTTCTGGGCGAACATAGTATTTATTTTTACAGTAAGGTTCCCCCTGTACAACGTTCGGGAGTAGCACTAGACGTAGAGGGTTACAATAAGGGGTAGATTATATGGATAGGAGGGGAAGATAACGGTTAACTCTAGACATGAACAGGCTAAGATAGTAGTGATCGTGAAAGCATCCTCTTGGGAGTCGGTTCCATCGGGCAGTGGTTCGCGGGAAGAAGCTGTTCGAGCGGAACTTACGGATGAAATACGGAGGGAATGTGCTTGTTTTGCGTTGACTCCATTGGCAGCATCGAATCGTACGAAGTTTGGTTATAGTTATACGGAGAGATAGATAAGAAAGGTCATAACTCAAACAGGAAATAGGGATAGACTTCTGTTTAAAAGATGGGGAAGGAGTATGACCCCGGCGATAGGCAGACATATCTACTCCTGTTGAAAAAGATAAGAATAGAATAAATAAGTCGCATGGCAGGTCCTAGCCGTGAAGGTTAGACCTGGCGGAACCAGGCAATATCGTTCGTCCGAGCACTTGAGAGAGAGAGAGAGAGAGAGAGAGAGAGAGAGAGAGAGAGAGAGAGAGAGAGAGAGAGAGAGAGAGACTACGAACAGGAAAGATAAAAAGAGAGATGGAAGAGAAAGAAAAAGAAAATAAGAATGACAAATAGTGAGCAAGAAAGGAAAAGAGGAAATAAGAACGATATAAATAGAAAGAAAGAAAGAAAGAGTTAGAGGATGAGAAAGATAAGAAAAAGGCAGAGTGAGAGGGGGAAAGAAGAAGAAAGAGAGGGTGAGCTAAATAGTAAGACAAAAAAGAAATGAACAAGGGAGCGAGATAAACAAATATATATATATATATATATATATATATATATATATATATATATATATATAGAGAGAGAGAGAGAGAGAGAGAGAGAGAGATTGGAAGATGGAAAATAATCCTTCTCCAACAAGGACTCGGAGACGCTTTTGAACAGGAGAGTGAGGACTGGGCAGCTCCCACCCAAATATGGTAACAGTACCCCATTTTAGGCCTGATCTGGCTCTTACAAATGTATAGGATAGTATGGGGCGTCAGGTACTTACTGAAGCAGTGCAAGGAGCCGATCATTTTACCTGCATCTTTAGCTATGGATCGTATATAAGAGTTCCACTTGAGGTCGGGTGAGATTATGAGACCCACTATTCTCTCAAGCTACGGTACTCCTCTGAGGGTACACCCGTCATCGTGACTCACGGTAGTTCGGGGTCTAATGACTTTTATTAATTTTACACCAAATCGAATGATTTGCAGCATGCTTTTCAGTACGATTTCTTAAGCATGGTGAGATTCATCATCATTCTGTCAGAATATACAGGGTGACCCCAAAAAACGGAAAGATTTTAACAATCCAATAAAACCAAGAGTGATGGAAGAAAAATATTTAATTCATCGTAATTGAAACCTTAAAACATGCCATTTAAGAAACAATGATGGAATTTTCATTTTTTTTTAAAATTACGTCCTGTAGATGGCGTCCTCCTGTACGAATGCATTATTGAAATCTGCTGTTGAGATTCCTCATTGACTGCTGCAACATCTCAGCTGGGATACTGTGAATTTCATTCTCGTTACTAAAATGGCGAAATGTTTACTTGCTCAAGGTCACTGTCTCGCAGTGTTGCCACTTGCTCATGTCTGGCAATACGCACTTCAAAAATTCCCGTTTTTTGGGGTCACCCTGTATATATTAAAGAGGGGATCGAATCTAATTAAACATGAGGATATTTTGAAAAGATTGTTCTGGTATGAAATTCTGGAAACATTTACAGGATGACTTGATAACTGCATTAATATATTAACCCTTTGAGCCCTGCGTTCCTCTACAATTTTAACCCTTCTGCCTGTGCTCCTCAGTCAAAATTCGCAAATAATTGGTATGTAACGTTTCACGGTAGATATAAAAATAATGGTTAATTTGCAACACCCGCGCTCAGCTCGCATTCAAAATTTCCAGAATACTTACATTTATGTGTAATTGCACATGCTTCATTCGAATCTGTCTTGATAAATTTGATAAAATCTACCGTTTTCGGAATCGTCGCTAACATGTTCTGCATATACTATTCTCAGCAAGTCTCTATTGCCTTAAGTCCTCTCTTCATCTGTGAGGAAATTGTCCAACAATCCCTGCCATATACTATTTTACTCAGCGAATCTTAGTTGTGACACAAGGACACAATTAAGGAGCGCCACTGTGGATCGAACTCGCTACTCAGTCGTAATTGATTCAGCGATACAAGCTTGCTCGCCATTACACCATGTCGAGGTACCCACGTTCCCTGCCAAATAGGAGGATCTAGGGCACCTCGACGGGTGTAATGGTTAGCAAGCTTGTCTCGCTAGAACAATTAAGACTGAGTATTGAGTTCGATTCTCCCCATATTTTCGGCCTTGCGCCATATCTAAGCTGCGCTTGGAAAACCATCATATAGGAGGATCTAGAAGTGTAAATTTTCTTCATGAAGGAGAGTTTCTCAGTCTTTAAAGTTTCTTCAGTATCCAACTATCCATTTGTTGGAGTGTATCAAAAATATTTTCTTTTTCTTAAATCTCTTATGCCTTTTGAACCTTGTGTAATGCACCGAATAGTATTTTTTCGATGGTGCTAAATTTTCAAGTGGTGTTATTGATCGGAATCGTCGCTAACATGTTCTGCACATACTATTCTCAGCAAGTCTCTATGGCCTTAAGTCCTCTCTTCATCTGTGAGGAAATTGTCCCACAATCCCTGCCATATACTAATTTACTCAGCGAATCTTAGTTGTGACACAAGGACACAAATAAGGAGCGCCACTGAGGATCGAACTCTCTAATCAGCCGTAATTGATCCACCGATAAAAGCTTGCTCGTCATTACACCACGTTGATGTACCAACATCCCCTGCCACATAGGAGGATCTAGGGCACCTCGACGGGGTGTAATGGTTAGCAAGCTTAACTCGTAAGAACAATTAAGACTATTGAGTATTGAGTTCGATCTTCACTGGGCTCCCCATACTTTCGACCTTGCGCTACATCTAAGCTGCGTTTAATAACCATCCAGGAGGATCTAGAAGTGCAATTGGTTAATTTGCAGTGTAACACCCGCGCTCAGTTCGCATTAAACATTTCCAGAATACTTACATTTATGTGTAATTTTACATGCTTCATTCGAATCTGGCTTGATAAATGTGATAAAATCTACCGTTTATGTTTTTGTTGGAGCACTTATTTCTTCAGTTTCGACCATAATAGTCCAATTATATTGAGATCAGGGCTTTGTGATGGGACCAGCCTCCCAACATCATTATCTGCAAGAAGCCTTTTTGTTGCATGTGATGTGTGTCA
Source organism: Acanthosepion esculentum (assembly GCA_964036315.1). Lineage (NCBI taxonomy): Eukaryota > Metazoa > Mollusca > Cephalopoda > Sepiida > Sepiidae > Acanthosepion > Acanthosepion esculentum. The sequence continues at coordinate 86,530,538 of OZ038495.1, forward strand.
AAGAGCACCGTCAAGTTGAAAAAAATCGCCATTTTCTGACAGAAGATTCAGACCGTAGTAAACAAATACGGTTTTCGCTGCTTAGACTTCCGTCAGATTTTACCAGTTTTCTTTTACCATCGCTTTTCTTGCAACCTCACACCATTAGGTGCCCATCACCAAATTCTACTTCCTTTTTAGTGCATCTTGCATTGTTTCTTTCACCCACTGCTCTTCTTCCATACACCCTTGCATTAGAATGGAACTATTTTGAATTCTTCAATAAAAAATACTTTTTATCACTTCCCAGCATCCCATGGTAGATGTTCTTTCATCACTTGCATATTTTATTCCGATTTTCTTTTTGATTAATGGTGAAGTTTTTGCTGCTATGCTCCGTTAAAGTTGTTTCGCGATGCTCTGTGTACTAAAGGCTGTTCCAATAACTTGGACCGAGTTTAAATTTGAATTAAGTTTAAGCGTCTAATGATTTTTTTCTTTTTCTTTCAGATTTAACAACTTAAATCTTTGGTAATTTTAGCCATGGAAAGATTAACAATCAAACAACGTGTTAAAGTTATCGAAGCCTATTACGAAAATGGACGTTCAAACAAAATTTGAATGAGAAGTTCCCAGGTCACATCATCTCTAGAAACAGCGAAGTCAATCGACCACCACGATCGTGCGACTTGACGCCTTTAGATTTCTTCCTTTGGGGTCATCTCAAAAGTAAGGTCTATACCAACAAGCCAACAACAATTCAACAGTTGAAGGATGAGATAATAAGGAATATTGGTGAGATCGAGGAGCAACTATGCAGAGACGTCAACAAAAATTTTGACCATCGAGTGAAGGTGTGCTGCCGAAGCCTTGGCGGACATTTGGGCGATATTATATTTCACACATAATTGCCATGACTTAAATGACACGATTCAATAGAGAAATAAATACATTTTCACCAATAACACTGATTTATTTACTGCTGACTTTGATCCGTCTTAATGAAACACCCTTATATATAATCCGTCTTAATGAAACACCCATTATATTAACTGAAATTTCATTGTTAAAACTGCATTCACTTCTGAAGTTTGGATTGCCTAACGAGACGCTGACAATCTTTCTTATATCTCTCTTGTCTAACTTTTGTGGTCTTCCGGTTATTTTTTTTTGCATTTAAAACACTTTCAGATCATTTGAACATTTCTAGAAATTTCCAGTCGCCTGTCTAACTCTCGTTGAGTCATCTTCCTCTTCAAAGTCACGACTTTCATTTTTTTTTTTCAGTAGACATTTTAGCCACGATTTTAGTGTAAAAAAGCAGGGTGACGTTCGACTACACTTGCCAAGGCACTTGACACTCACGTTAATAAGATGGAGCAATTCACATTTAGAATTTTCCATATTATCACGACGATCATCTTTTATTGGTCCAATAATTTGCACGTCTTTTTTTTCAGCTCAAGCTGATTAAAGCGGTGTATCTTCTGTTCCAGCGAACCTACGAAAAGGCAACAATTTATTTTCCATTTCTCATCGTCCATAGATATTATTGATAAAAGCACACTGCTAAACAATCTTAACTTCTCAAGAAAATAAAGGTGTATAATCATTTTCTGTAATTTATTAGCTGTTTTCTTTCTTATATGTAAGTTTCCGCTTCCACATCTTCATCCTTGTAAAACCGATGACCTTAGGTTGTCTCCATCATCTGTGCCACTCTAGAACTCCACAAGATCTGGAGTAGCACCCTCTTATTCTTTCATAATCTGGGAGCTTATCAGTACCTATATGAGTGGCCGCTCGGTTAATACCAGATGCTGTAGGCTGGGATGTGCGGGTGGAAGATAACGGCTCGGAATTGAAAATCGTAGATCGAAATTCCGTTTCCGGTCGAGTTCGTTATATTCACTTTCCTTGGGAAAGTTCTGGATCCACCTCTTCTCCTCCTAACTATGGGTTAAATAGTAAGACTTGTATCAATAAATCGTTATTATTTTCCCCAAATTCTTACAAACCAGAAATATTTTCTAGCTTTAAATAATCTGCAAAGGGTCGGTAAGCCGTAAAACACAAACCAGTCCTTGTCTTTCTCACTCGGGCTTAACCAGATACAGGTTATCGACTTTTTGAAGTTTGTCGACATCCGGTTTCCTTAGGACGTACACTTTCTGTTCGAATAGCATGAACTCAGTATTGATTACGTTAAAGTGAACATCAGTTTGCCTCGTGGTTGTTTCCACTTCTAACAGCTCTGACCGATACCTTTGGAATTTGATTAGAACAGGTATTACATTTCAATCGACCCTCGACCAGGTAGATGGTATATCAGAAAACAGTTATGAGTCGCTGCCAGGTGCGATGGTATATAATTGGAGACTAATACGAGAAATATCTAAGTAGTGCGAGAAATCGGATACGACCAAAGGATGATGTGGAGGAAAATAGACAATGGAGAGGGAAACATAAAAAGGAAGGATATTTGTATAAATGAAACTAAATGAAACTAGGGAGCAAGCAACAACATTATCAAGCGCGTATCGTCTAAGACGATAAGAAATAATAAGACATTAGCGTTCGTCTAGATCAGCGCTTCTTAAACTTTTTTCATTCATGACCCCATTTTTCATGACGAGATTTTTCGCGACCCCAGGTACCAACCAACTACACTGAAAATACATCTGTTGTCACTTGCACTCATCGTAACGCCGCCACACGCGCCTTTTATTACTGGAGCGTTTGTGGGGAGCATCATCTTAAATTATTGGGGGCGTTTGTGAAATAACAAAGAAACTGAAATTCGAGTGTTGGAATTGAAGAAGAGATATATACTGTGTCTTCCCAACGGCGAAATAAAGACAATTGTGTTTATAACCATAATACAAAGCCGCGAAAACAATTTTGAACAAGGCTAAGAATGAGGTTCGGGCAGCTCCAATCCAGATATAGCAACAAACGCCATTTTGTGTCAGATCTGCCTCTTCTAATATTTGATAACTCCAGGCCGATAACATTAAGAAATTACCTTCCTGAAAAATTGATCATGGTGAGATTCGAACCCGGGTTTCATAGTCGGAAAGCATACATTCTAACCAGTCGGCATTTTGGAGTCAGTTTAGATATAACTACTGCTAGTGTAAAGCAGCGATTCTTAAACTTTTAAAAAAAATTTTTTATTCCTGATTCCATTTTTCATGACGAGATTTTCCGCGACCCCAGGTACCAACCAACTTCACTGAAAATACATCTGTTGTCACTGCACCCATCGCAACGTCACCGCACGTGCGTTTTATTACCGCAGCGCTTGTATGGAGCACCATCTTAAATATCGGTGGCGTTTGTGAAATAACAAAGAAACTGAAATTCAAGGGTTGGAATTTAATTTTTGCCACCCCAGTATTTCGCTTCGCGAGCTCAAATAGGGCCGCGACCCATAATTTAAGAAGCGCTGGCCTAAAGCAAAAAAGAAAAGAAAAGATAAAAAAAACACGCATTCATAATGACTAGGAAAACATGTAAATAGATAATAAAAACATATTTTGGGGATTCTTACAAACCAACTGAAGATTAGCAACCACGAAAAGCGTGTTGGAAATGATTCCATTCTCGAATGATGACGGCCATTTAAAATTTCATTTTAAATTAAGTCTTCCGCCTTGAAAAGGCAAGAGCAGGAGAAGCACCAAAGACAATGTTATTAACAAGCACACAGAGAAAATTATGCATTTTTTAGTTATTATAAGTCGGAAAGGGACAACTCAACACCGCCGACTCAACACCACCGACTCAACACCGCGGACTCAGCGCCGGGACAACTCAGAACCAAAACAACTCAGCACCAAAAAAGTATAACTTTTTTATAATCTAATAAAAGTAATTATTAAGGATTAAAACCTTAATTAGTGAATAGTTTTCTTCAAATAAAGCATTTGAAAAGGCATTATGTAAAATATGAATCAGTTTTTTGTTTGTAATTATTTTTATTAAAGTAAAGTGGGATATAAAATAATTCAATAAAATACTTGTTTTTAATTATTTTTTAATAAAGTAAATCGAAAAGGTAAAACAAAATTATGTTTTTGTTTTTAATTATTTTTAATCAAGTAAATCGTAATGTAATTTATATTTTAATAAAGTAAATTGACAACCTAAAATATTTTTTTATAAAAAATAATGTACTAATTTACGATTTAATTTATTAAAAATAATTAAAAACAAAAAAAACTGGATCATATTTTACATAATGCCTTTTCAAATGCCTTATTTGAAGAAAAATATTCACTAATTAAGGTTTTAATCCTTAATAATTACTTTTATTCGGTTATAAAAAAAAGTTATGTTTTTCTGGTGCTGAGTTGTCTCGGTCCTGAGTTACCCAGGCGCAGTGTCGGCAGTGTTAAGTCAGGGGTGTTGAGTTGTCCCGCACCCATTTCAAGCTACTTGGAAATGGCCGACAAGATATTCTTTTGTTTTAGAAACGACTGACACTGCATTGTTCGCGTGATATTGCATTGTTCACGTGCCGATGACAAGGTATCTGGCGAGATATTGCATTGTTTACGTGCTGATGACAAGGTATCTGGCGAGATATTTCTTTTAATCGGAAACGACTGATGAGATGCCACATATTTCCTTTTACCTGTGCGGTTTGACGAGATATCTTGCGAGATATTTCTTTTGTCCTGGTGAGTTTTACGAGATATCTCGCGAAATATTTCTCTTGTCTCGGTGCTGTTGACAAGATATCTCGAGAGATATTTCGTAATCCTGGTGCGGTTGACGAGATATCTCGCGAGATATTTCTTAGTCCAGGTCCGCCTGACGAGATATCTCGCGAGATATTTGTTTTGTCCTGGTGAGTTTTACGAGATATCTCGCGAAATATTTCTCTTGTCTCGGTGCTGTTGACAAGATATCTCGAGAGATATTTCTTAATCTTGGTGCAGTTGACGAGATATCTCGCGAGATATTTCTTAGTCCAGGTCCGCCTGACGAGATATCTCGCGAGATATTTCATTTGTCCTGGTGAGGTTTACGAGATATCTCGCGAAATATTTCTCTTGTCTCGGTGCTGTTGACAAGATATCTCGAGAGATATTTCGTAATCCTGGTGCGGTTGACGAGATATCTCGCGAGATATTTCTTAGTCCAGGTCCGCCTGACGAGATATCTCGCGAGATATTTGTTTTGTCCTGGTGAGTTTTACGAGATATCTCGCGAAATATTTCTCTTGTCTCGGTGCTGTTGACAAGATATCTCGAGAGATATTTCGTAATCCTGGTGCGGTTGACGAGATATCTCGCGAGATATTTCTTAGTCCAGGTCCGCCTGACGAGATATCTCGCGAGATATTTGTTTTGTCCTGGTGAGTTTTACGAGATATCTCGCGAAATATTTCTCTTGTCTCGGTGCTGTTGACAAGATATCTCGAGAGATATTTCGTAATCCTGGTGCGGTTGACGAGATATCTCGCGAGATATTTCTCAGTTCAGGTCCGCCTGACGAGTATATCTCGCGAGATATTTCTTAGTCCAGGTCCGCCTGACGAGATATCTCGCGAGATATTTAATTGTCTAAGAGTGGGTGACAAGGTATCAAGCGAGATAATTTCTTTTCGCCCGAAATGACTGACAAAATGTGTTGCGGCATATTTTCTTGTTCTGGTGCGGTTGACGAGATATCTCGTCAGGTATTTTTTTTTTTTTGTTGCTCTGGTGCGATTGGCGAGATATCTCGTGAGAGATTTCTTTGTCTTGAAGTGTTTTACACTCGCTATCTTGCTGGATTTTTTTGTTGTCCTAAGTCTTCTGCCAATGAATCGGATAGTGGCTCAAGACATTTCCTCCATCATGATGAGAGCAGCATAAGCAATGATTGTGCTGGAACAGCTGACGAGATATTGCACCGAAATAATGTCACACAAAAATATGCAAATTTAAAGTTGTTACAAACAAAAACAGAGGAAAAATACAGAGTGATATACTAAGATGGATTAGTTATGTGCTTCTACAGGTGGCTTCCTCTAAAAACGTGTCGAGTTAGTAAATTGAATAAACAAAAGCAACGATAGAAACTACGAGAGGAAAACGAAAAAAAAACTACATCTATAATCAGCATATACAGAATTTATATACACGTCCAGAAAGGGTGTGAGACTAGTTAGTATTGAAACAAAACTTCTTGATAGTCAATAATCACTTGGTTAGTACGTTAGTAGTCTTTAGTAATTACCAATTCTTACCTGTCCTTCTTATTTGACGAGAATTATTCAATATTTCCTGGATTTCTACAAGAAATCAAAGATTTTCAAGAAGGAGCGTTATTTTGAGTCAACAAACAAAGACAAATCTAAACTTGAATGTTACTAATTAAAACAAGCATATAAATATAAAAGACAATTCTTTAATATATCTTCCGTTTATACGTCATTTTTATAGATAGAATTTATTTAAGTAAATGCCCTCTTTTTAATTAAACAGAATTAATTACATTTACCGACTTAAATGTTCCAGAAATTTCGTAGAAATTATGCGTTCTCCAACAGGAATCGAACATTTTGGAAACCGTCATTTTATCTGACGCGTTACACTATTTAGCTACAGAGAAGCGTCTGGTTAGCAAAGTCCAAATTACTGTTTTTAAACACAAAATCTCGACGATTTTTCTCGATCGATCATATCTGCTCATCAAATGTATCTTAACGTAAACAATAACATTTCGACCAAATTTCTCGGTAAATGTAATTAATACTATTTATTTAAAAACAGAGCATTTACGTAAATATATTAAATAACTGTCGGATTTAATCCATTATCATTGTATGTTGTCATTGTTTACGTTTAGATACATTTCGTGAGCAGTTATGATCGATCGAGAAAAAAACGTTGAAGATTGTGTTTATAAATAGTAATGTAGACTTTGCTAACCAGATGCTTCTCTGTAGCTAAATGGTATAGCACATCAGACTTAATCCATCTCATTAACTAATTGTCGGACTTAATCAATTTCATTATATATGACATATATTAAACATAGTATATAGTATGTTTATTAGCAAACTTTCGTTTAAATATTGGAATTGGGGAATGACTGTCAAGTATTTTAGTGAGTTTCTCCTCCTCACAAATGCGGCAGAATAACGACATTTGACATTTTAGGTTCTTCAGAGACGAAATGAAAATGCATTGATTCGTATGAAGATTTTACGAAAAACATTAAAATCATTATTATTTACGCTATTTATATCGTTCGGACTGTTGTCCTCATTTTTTTATTGCCATACTAGACTATCCGTGGCCCGTGGGGGTCACTGACGGTTCAGGTTAGTAAACATTGAAGTTGATTTCAACATTTGAAAAACATTCCGTTTGAAGAAAGTTGATATAAAAAAATACTTACTGTATAAACAAATCGATTTTTAAAAATTTTAGTCACTTAAAATATTTTTTTTAAAAATCAGATTAAATGAAAAATATTTTTTAATATGCCAAAAATATTTAAAAATCATATTCACTTGAAAATATTTTTTAAATGTGCTAAAAATATTTTTTAAATATTTAAAATATTGCTTCTTAAAAGGAAAGGCTGAAATATAAACACGCAGGCAATAACTGAGATGTGTAGAGAGAGAGAGAGAGAGAGAGAGAGAGAGAGAGAGAGAGAGAGAGAGAGAGAGAGAGAGAGGGGTGGAAAGGAAGCAGTGCAAAGAGAGGGAGATATGGCAAGAGAGAGAGAGGGTGGAAAGATCAAGAGAGGTGGAAAGATCAAGAGAGGAGGGAAGAGAGAGAGAGAGAGAGGTGGGAAGAGAGAGAGAGAGAGGTGGAAAGAAAGCAGTGCGAAGAGAGGGAGATATGGCAAGAGGGAGAGAGAGAGAGGTGGAAAGATAGAGGAGTGGAAAGAGAGAGAGAGCGAGATGGAAAGAGCGAGAGAGGTGGATGGTGAGAGAGGAGTGGAAAGAGAGAGGTAGAAAGATAGAGAGGTGGAAAGAGACTTAAATCATTATGTGCCCACCGGCCGACGTACGCACGATTCGTAGATTTTTGTATTATATAGATTCACGACGTTTCGACCGTTGTACGCCCCGGCCTTCTTCAGGTGAATTTAGTTGAAATTTCGAACCACACCCTATATTTAGTCCACCTTGGCTGGGGTGGTTGTTAGAGTGTTCTAATTCTGCGTGCCATGACTTTTATGGATATTTCAGTTTAAGTTAATTCTCCGTGGTAATTCAAGTTTTTGTTCGCTCTGCTGTGACCAGGTATTGAACTCACAACTCTTTGGTTCAAGTCACTTCTAGGTTGTCTAAACCAACACTTTTATCCACTGGGCCATGTGTCAATAAATATCACCTGATGAATGTCGGAGCGTACAACGGCCGAAACCTCGTGAATGTGGCAATGAAGATGAGGACAAGAGTCCGATCAATGTAAATAGTGTAAATAAGTCATTTGTTGTCGAGAGGAAACTTTTAAGGGAACTTGTGTTACGAGGTGTATTTCTGAAATTTTGAGACTTTTATATTTACGAAAAGCAGTTATAACTGTCTCAGGTTATTGCAATTTTCCGTACATCATTACTCTCTATCTAATAAATTGACTTGCCAAATTTTGTTATCCCAGGTTGAAGGAGACGATTGTAACAGTTCTTTGAATACACCCGACTAAAAACTTCTTTGCCACAGCTGAGCAGTTTTGTGGAATGCACCCGGGACGTGAAGACAATTTGGAAGCTCTTTATGCAATAAAATTACGTGTTGACAGAGCTGGGTATCAAAACTGTCCCCACTGTCCTTACAGCCCAGAACGTGATCCCTGAGACCCAAGCTGAAGGAGAACCTCAGGGGCAGTCGTTGCTTTCACTCTTGCCAGAAGTTATTGAGTTTGATTAAAAGTGCTAGTGTAACGTTAAGGTGTTAGTGTCAATGTTGTCTGAACAGTCATTGGCGTCTACATAAGAGAAACGCACGAGCAGTCGTTTTAAAGAGATTGAGAAAATGAAGGCGGCTGTGACAAGGGTCCTAGGCACCTTCATTTTGGGACACTTCCATGGGATCTTCAGGGGATGGCTGGAGCGCTACAGCAAAGGGCATTGAAGTCAGAGGACCCTACTTTGAAAGAGATTAGAGGTTTGTATTTTTTTGTAGTTAATAAATGTCTCTTCTGAAAAAAAAAGTCACAAAACTTCTGGAATGCATCCCACATGTTCCGATTAATTTCGATCATCCTAAGGCGTTTTCAAGGCGAGAAGGTAGACTATCAAGTCAATATGGCTTTTGTTTTTACAAAAAAAAAATGTTGTATCCTATTTCTCTCCCGATAGTAAAACAAAGATAAAGAAAAAACACCATTAACACACACAGGGTACAATGGATAAATTGTCGTCTAAATTACACAAAAAATGAAAATAACATTGACATCTTATTTTAGCAGATATATTTACCAAAATTACGCAACAATATCTCGAAGTACTAAAGAGTACATTTATTCAATAAAATAGCCATTGGCCGCAACCACGCCGTCCAAACGACCTCGGAATCTTCTGCAACTCTTCTGGACGGTCTCCTTGTTTAAGTTGATGAATGCTGCCATAATCTTTGTGTGTTACAAGGAGTTTTGTTGGTCTCTCGCTCAACTGCGCCCTACACATAATAATCAAGGGGGGTTGCAGTCTGGGAGATAGTTGAACCAGATGTAAGCGGTGGTGTGGTCGCAGAAATTGTCTGAGAGCAATGATTGTGTTCTCCTGCTTGTGTAGCATGATGCAGAGTCCTGTTGCCAGAAATAGTGTCTTCCTAGGGCAGCACTAGGTCCTCAAGGGACTTTATGTAGGCCCCGGTGTTGAGTCTGAGGCCCACACTATCAAATGTGTGAGTTTTTTTCTTATCAAAGGGATCAGAATGAGTTTTCCGGCCTGCCGTACCTTCGTAATCACCATTAAACTCATCCAACTAATTCTGAATCCTTTGCACTGTCCGCAGATTGATACCCAAACACTCACAATGTTCGTATTGGAACTTCCGGCGCGAATGCCAAGCAGTACAACATGCCGTTTTCAAATTTCTGGCGGACTGAATTGCGTCATGGAGCACTTTCTCTCACAGACGGTGCCCAAATGTCCCTACTATACTGTGCAGTCGACAAAATCAAAAACAAAGAACGGCCATGCGCAAAATTAAAAATATAAAATGGCGACAATTTACCCATCGCACCCTGTGTATGGGTTAAACTAGAGTATTTGTATGAAGAATATACTGGTAAAAATTTTTTCTTCAAAAATGTACTGCTGGTATTTTTATTATAAAGATCTTTTTTTTATACTTTCATAGCCTTTTTGGCCCTGGTTTGGGGGCTAACTATTTGCCCATATCTGGGATCTCAATTTACCGTAAAACATGTTTATCGGGGTTACTTTTGCTCTTTAAAGTTATAGGCGTTTATAAAGGTGGATCAAACAATTGCTTAATAATTTATAAAGATAAATATACTCATATTCATCGAAGTTTATTTACGCATGGTTCATTTAACGAGGCATGTAATTACAGCAGCTTAAATAGTCATAAATTGGATGCTAATTTGTCTACGAAAGCACAACCAGCAGCAGAATTTCAAATGAAGCAGAACAGATGAAAGGGTGAAAAAAACAAAACAAAAAACAAAAAACTAAACAAAAAACAACAACAATAAAGCAATAAAAACAGTTATAATAATTAAAACGATTCATTAAATCAATTCGTATAATTAAAAACTACTACATCTAAGATTATTAGTCTAAACAAACAATATAGTGTAGTAGTGGCGATTAGAGGCGAAAATGTGGCTCTATGGCTTATTTGAAAAGACGTGTGCCGGCAGTAGTTTCGCAAGGCTCCGACAGGTTACCAGAGACGGATTCTTTGATGTCAATCCATGACGCTTATTTAATAGGTCGTTTCGAGAGTTGTAATAAGCAAATGAAAGACATACTAGTCGAAAAAATAAATCAAGTAAATGCGTTACCTAAGAAATTCAAACAACTACAAACATCTAATAAGTATTATTCAGACAAGTAAAGATTTTACTACTACGACGATTGGTAAAAACAAAACAATATAGCGTGATAATAGATAAGAAAGGAAAATAGTTAATTTAAACGGCACCTGATTGTAGTTTTGTAGCCTAATAGGTAAAGCGTCTTCACGTTAAGACAGGCTTCCAAGAATAAGAATTGCGATCTTGAACGTTGTTGGCGACTTATTTCCGATTTATGCCATGTTTTTAATGGTTGTAGAATTCTTCGAAGATTTGCGATAAAAATAAACCAATAACAAGAATCGAAAGAAATCTCTGTAAAAAATGAATAATTACAATATTTCATCTAAAAAATCCAAACAATTAAAATATTTTTATAAAGACCATACAGAGAAATGAAGATTTTAGTACTAATAGTATAAAAAACAAAGAAGAGAGAATAATTCACTTAAACGGCACCTGATTGTAGTTTTGTAGCCTAATAGGTAAGGCGTCTTCACGTTAAGACAGGCTTCCAAGAATAAGAATTGCAATCTTGAAGCTTGTTGGCGACTTATAGTTACATTACATGACATTTACGTAGAAGTGAAAAATCGATCCTATAGTTGCTGTAAAAAAAGAGCAAAACAAACAAATAAACAAGTAGCAGCCTGGGTACAACTTCCTCCTTACTAATGGAATACGCAGAGAATGAGTCTTTCCTGTGTATGTGGCATGGCGAGTTCTAGCTGTGCAGGTCTGGATTGGTGGAACTAAATACTGCAGATCGTCTTGACTTCAGGTATAAAAATAGCGATAGAGATGCGAGGTGTCAGCAACATCTCGTCTGTAGGAACGGGATTGTAGAATGGAAAATAATTCATCACCCACAAGGCCGCGTAAAGCAATTAAAAAATGTTTAGACTTTGGTAATATGTCGACTGATAAATTCGATTACAGAAACGTGGAAGATTAAAAACGACATCTCGGGTTTCAAATGGGGAGGACGTGATAGTTGGATAAAGATAAGTGGGTTTAAAACACAGAGTTGCGTCGGGGTGAGAACCATATGGCAAACCCCAAACGTCTGACGATTAAAAACAATTTTTTTTTATGAAGAAAACACATTCCATGAAAGGTAGCATCATTTGAACAGAAGAGACAATTAGGATGTTAAGGTGACAGATTCCGGTTTTGCTAGACGCTACTTAGTAGCCAAGACAAACATATTTGATATCATTACCTAATGTCCAGTCAGCAACAAAAACAACAGAAATCTGACGTGGGCTGTTTAGCTAAAAAATTATACTTCACTGTATCGTGCTCTTTTTATCCCCAGAGTCTATCTTGCATATCTATAAGTCTACCATTCATCCACGCTTAGAAAATTGCTGCCACATATGATCCGGTGCTCCTGTTATATTATCTAGAGATCCTTAATAAAATCCAAAAAGGAATTAGCAATATTATTGTTCCTGGCTCAGCTCAGTTGCTTTCCAGCGCCATAAGGTTGTTCTTTATGCCTTTTCTATAAATACTTTCATGGTAATTATTCGGATGAGCTCTTCACTATGGTATATTACTCTTCCTGGGTTGAACTAGTGCAACCCATCCCAAAACGAGGCTAGTTTAGGTTTTACTTTTGATGCTTTAGCTTCTTTTTTTCTAGTTAACTTAAGCTAGGGTATGTATGCTCATTTGGCCCCTTTTATTTCTGCCTCTATTTTTCTTTAAGTTTAATTCCCCGTCCCCTTCCTCGTTAGGTGGTTAGTGATGTCAGTTCTCAGGTGGATGCGGGGCGCCTTTTGTTTCGCGTGAGTGTCTTCGTATTTTTCGTTGTGTTTGAATGAGTGCGTGTCAGTGTGTGTGCGTGGGATGAATGAATGTTTTATACTATTTTAGTCCCGCATTGATTTTTCGGCCAGTGAACTGATATTTCTGCCACATTTAGTGATTGCGGGCGGGGGATGTTATTACTAATATTATTTTCTTTAGTTCATTGTAAATAGTGTTATATTCATATTGTAAATACTCATTGGGTCTAGATTTTAGAATTGTTATTTTATTCCCCTCCCCCGACAGATAACGAATTGTAAATATGAGGAGTAGTTAGTATTTTCATAGAGACAGTGAGGTATTATGGTGGTTGTAGTAAGAAAGGTACGTATGAATGTGGTGTTTTGGTGTAAGGAATATTGTTCGTACGATTGGGTCAGTGTTTGCGGCTAGCTAAGTTATAGTTAAGACAGAAGAAGACCGTCCTTTCTCCAATCCCTCACTTCGGCCTTGTGCCACATTTCTGTTTATTTGACAGAATAAATATCGCTCTTCACTATGGTACCTAGGCTTTATGCATTTCAAGGCACGGTGGAGTAATGGATAGCGGCTCGGATTGAGGATTCGGAGAGCCGAGTTCGAATTCCAGTCGAATCCATTACGTGCTAATACCCTTGGGAAACGTATAAACCCTCTTATTCTACCCCCTAGCTATGGGTAAATAGTAGGACAGACTGGATTCTATAGCCTTGTATGGCAACTGGTCTAAAGAAATGGCAACCTACTGCGGGAAAAATCTGGCTCGTCAGTCATGTATCAAGAGATACATGATCGCCTACGCGTGTATCACGCATGGTACATAACTGACTAGACGAGACCAATTTACAATTGAAATGGCTATATGTAACCGTAAGTTCTATGCTAACAGCTTCGTTTCTTGCACTTCTTCATAGCAGAACTCTCTACCGGTTCCATGCTTTCCTGAAAACTTTAATCTTCCAAAATTTAAATGCAATGTCGATCACTTTCTCCTGATTACTCTTCTATTGTTCTCGCTCCTTAGTAATGCTTCTGTTTCCAAATTCTTCCATACTCAGTAACCCCTTGTGTCTTAGTGGCTTTACTACCTTGCTTGGGTGAACTCGATTAAAAAGAAATAAAAACAAACAAAGAAAAAAAGTTGGTACATTGTACAATAACATACCAGCTGGGTTAAAGTTTAATTTTTAAATAAAAAGACCACAGCGGTGTTAAAGACAATTCCTTTTAAAAGGATAATATTTTCGGTTTATTTAATCTTGTAACAATATTATTTTTTTTTAACAAAAACTCAAAGAAAACATCTTTCTTTTAAAATGATTAAATTTTACCTTTTGGAATTAGTTAAATACTCTGGCCAACTCGTATATATATATATATATATATATATATATATATATATATATATATATATATATATATATATATATAACAGAATTAAGTAAAACTAGACGTTTTGTACATTAGCATTCCTCAGGCCAGTGGTTCTTAGCCTATTTTTGTGTCACGGACCCCTATTAGTCACGGAACCCTTGAGTCACTGCATCCGAAAAATGTTTCCCTATTTTTTACGAGTAGACCAGTCCATTTATATAGTGCCATCTTCTTGACTCTTTTAAGTAGACAATAAAAAATAAACTAATAATCACGTCGGAACATTACTTCTCTATATATAAAGTTGTAGCCTCTGTGTGTCTGTTTGTTTGTTATCGAACTCCTCCTTTTGGAGATAGACCGCCATAACTATATACATTCTGAAACTACATTACCCAGGCTACTTGGATAAGTATATTTCATTTTGATCATAGACGGCCCCCGGGAGGAATACCACCCATTGAATTTTTTCCTCCTTTGATATAAATCAAATTTAAATTTGAACAAGGGGAATACTCTTATCCAAAATATAAAAGGAGAAATCCAGATGATGGAGGTCAAATCGGCAAGATCAATTTCCACAATGGGGTTCCTCGGTGAGCACAACTCCCCCGCCCACTGAAATTTTTCCCCAAAGTAATGACTCCTATGGTACTTGGATGAGTATATTTCATTTTGATCAAAGGGGGGGGGGGTCCCGAGGAGCACCCCCTTCACTGAAAGTTTTTCCCCTTTGATTTAAAATAGATTTAAATTTGAACAAGGGAATGATTCCTATCTAAATTATAGAAGGAGAAAACCAGAAGATGGAGGTCACATAGGCAAGATCAATGAGTAATATTGAAATGCGTTATTATTCTCCACAAATTATAACAATGATTTAAATATCAATCGTCATTTTCTTACAAAAAATAATGTGTGATACGCAGCAAGGCGCGGATAATTCGGCTAGTTTTAAAATAAAATAAAAGTTAGAAGAAAAAATTCTTTTAATATGCTTTTTTTTTTGTTTAATTCCCGAAAATTTCTAAAAGAAAAAGATAATTAAACGCATCGTGTCCAAAAATTTCGATCCCAAGAACTCAGAACGAGCACAGAATGATCGGGAATCGTTCGGCAGCTCTCGGCAAAGTTCGCTGGCCTTTACATCCGTGGCATACTCAAAACCTATGACGTAATACACGTCATACGACGTCAGCAAGCTAAGAACAAAGATCTCTCAAATAAGTCGCTTTATTCCAGTGCCTAATGACATTACAAGAGGTACTTTGATATGTCTATTATCCGTCTTGTTGACTTTATTAAATTAAAGACATTGACAAGAAACACTGAAAGTGCTTCGTATATAAATATCATGCTAATTAAAGATAATTAGTTTTATGAAAGCAGAAGACATTTTAGGTAAGTTTATCAACGGAATATTGTCACAGAATAAAGGTATTATTAAAGAAATTTTTCCTTTTTCTTCTTCTAAAATCATTTCACTCCAAGCAAGGCGATAATGCCACTAAGACGCAAGAGGTTAATAGGAGTGAAAGAGAATGAGAAAACTTTTGGATGTACCGGAAACCCAATCCTAAACAGGAAACAAGAAATAAACGTCTATTGTTTAAAAGACAACCATTTTTTTCTTTACTTTTTTTTTTTTTTTAAATCAATTCCCTCCAAAAAGGTGATAATGCCATTAAGACGCAAGTGACTAGTGGAGTGAAAGAGAATAAGAGAGGAATGGATATTAGGAAAACAAGCAATAAACCTCTACTCCTTTTTAAAAGATCAAGGAAGTGAATAAATCGGGTGATAGGCAAACCCTCCTCCTCCATCCCTCCTTCTTCTAGAATCTAAACCCTTTTCTCGTTAAACAAATGTTATGAATAAAAAGAACTAAATGCTAATTTATAGGAGCAAAAAGAGCTATCTCAGCTCCAAGTGGCAACTCAATAATGCGCTACGAAAAATCTGTCAGAGAATTGGGGGAAAATCTTTTTATTTCTTATGTATGTTTGGGTTATGTATATTGAATAAGTAAAATGGTTAGTTAAGGATCAATAACCGATTATTCGTTTCCGTTCTTACCTGGATCTTCCAGTGCATTTGCATATGCCAGAATCTCCTGGATTTCTACAAGAAATTGAAGCTCAAGAATCATTGTGATAACATGGACGCCATTTTATGCATAACCTCGCTTTGAGAGTGTCTTGAAGACACGCATGCGCAGACTCGCAGTTACACATTTATAAGCACAAATGAATACATCCAGTCATTCACTAATGTGTTCCTTCTACGAAAAAAATGTAAATACTTATATAACAAACATTATTGCTTGTAGATGTTTTTTTATGACTGTTAAAAATATTACAAACCAAAATCAATGCTTAAGAAATATCTCGAACGCACACACACAAAAACATATATATATCAGATAATCAAAATAAATATTACGACTTCCGTCCCATAATAGTTGTGACATTTAGTGTATGAAATATGAATGTAAATGTAACAATCATTATGGGATAGAGGTAGTATTTATATAACATACAGTTAACATAATTGAGATCAGTTCAAATGAGGCGATCAAAATGAGGTTGTCAAAGATGGATATTATATGGTGAATTATCACTGAATTAATGGTGGGAAATCTTTGGCTTTTCGTTAAGTCGGCACCACTTCTATATTACAACAACTATAGATCCTCCTATTATATCTAAAAGCTGATGTTGTATCCATGTCAGTTGTTTTGTTACCAGAGCTGCGATATTTTGGGGAGATACAGATTAATTTCTTGCAACCAAGTTTGCTTACACTTTCAGTGGTTTTCCGGATGTCTTGCATCTGTATTGATGTTAAAATTTAAGAAACCTTTCTTGTTTCTACTTCGGGAGAATGAACGGTTCAGTTTGCCGCTTATTCTGAATACGAATATAGCCAAAATATAAAGGTTTATCATGACTCAAATCTCGCATTATCTCTTGTACAATTCGAGTTTCAGGCGAGACGTGTAATTATATAGTTATCTCTGTCAAATGTATATTACATTTTCAAAAAGAATTTTACCAGTTAACCCTAGAACACTAACCATGTGTATATAGTACCCAGCACAAAATTTCCTATTTTTAATTACAATTTTCAGTATCTGATTTTCTTACCTAAATAATATATTTTTTAGTTCCTATTAATGTTACCTCAAAGTACAAAGTTTGAAGTGCCTGCATGTAAAATATTTCAAATAAAGATTTATATTTAATATTTTTTTGATATTTTCAAAATGGGGTATGATATATCTATGGTTAGTAGTGGTGTAACTTTTTTTATTTTCAAAATCGGGTATGATATACCCATGGTTAGTAGTGGTGTAACTTTAATTGATGGTTAGTGTTCTAGGGTAAAAGCGGCTTTCTTTTCTCTTTGAAATTCATAAGAAGGAAAATTAAATAATCATCTACGGAACTGAACATCAATATAGCTACAACGAATGTCAAAAATTTAGCTGAGCGAAGAAATATTATATATATATATATATATATATATATATATATATATATATATATATATATATATATATATATATATATATATATATATATATATGTATATATATATATATATATAGTTGTATATTTAGGTAGCAATCCTTCTTTTATGCAAGTTTCATTAAAAACGACAGACAAGGTACTACGGTTAAGTTTTTTATTTAATTTTTCTTGTGTACGAACAAGAGCTTTCTTTGCTGGACAAAGGGTGTGTAAGAACTATATTAATTGCTTCCACCTGTAAAAAAAGGTTAAAAATAATGGAGGCTTTAATAATAAAAAAGAAAAAGCCTACTCTTAACAATATTAACTACGAACAAGGCCACAACGTGCTAACCGTATTTGGAAATTAAAACACCACTACTACACACTAAGACATATACATAATGCACACACTCAATTAAGCAGAAAAATCAAATCATCCTTGATAATGGCTAAAGGTATAGCCGAAAGCGCTCGGTAAATAAAACATTTGGACAGTTCTTACACACCCTTTGTCCAGCAAAGAAAGCTCTTGTTCGTACACAAGAAAAATTAAAAAACTTAAACGTAGTACCTTCTCCGTTGTTTTTAATGAAACTTGCATATATATATATATATTTTATATTTACACACGCTCTATCTCTGATATTGAGCACTTTACCCCATAAATATAGCACACTTTAAGACTATATTTCTGCATATATATATATATATATATATATATATATATATATATATATATATATGTATATATATATATATATGTATATATATATATATATATATATATATATATATGTGTGTGTGTGTGTGTGTGTGTATGTATGTGTGTGTGTGTGTGTGTGTGTGGAATATATATATATATATATACATATATATATATATATATATATATATATATATAGGCGATTTGTCAGGAAGGCGACTTCCGGATGTTATCGATCTGGAGGGGGGGGGGCGTGCGGCACCTTTGGAAAGTGCCTGACAGACCATATCACGGGTTGACCCAAGCCTTGTGAGTGAAATTGGGTAGACGGAACACTTCAGGCCGTCGATAGCTGTGCTAGCACGAAGTCGCAAGTCGTCGTGATCGAGGTTTGAGTGTGCGGGTGTTGTCCAGATTTACCATTCGAGATAACACGCTCTCTCCCAGTGACTGTAACTAAGGTCCGCTCAGTATAGTTGCGGTATAAACCACAGGTGGGCTCTGTGGGTGTTGAACAAACGCAAATGTGCCTGAGCGAGAGTCTGCAATAGGGATTGGCTAGCCACCCTAGTAGACGGGTATCCTCGAATATGAATGGTCAGTTATTATATATGGAATATTAATCTGTCAACCAATGTTATTAATTGTCAGCTATTATTATTCATTTTTGACTAGCATTTATTCCTGTCCTTAGATTTAGTTGCTTTGTATTACATCTTTACCGAGGCCGCCATTACTTCAGCGCTGATACACGCTGTGTACCGATTGCTGTAGATTGATCGCCTGAGTAATTTCGCGATGAAGAGCAACTACAGATTAAGACGAATGTAAATACATGTCAAAAATGGATGGTAATATCGAAGAGGAGAAGCGAAAAATAATTATCATAAAAAAATTTCGAGAATATTAAAACGTAAGCGATCATGTGAAAAGTTTACCATATTTCTCGCTTCAGGAGAGGCAATTTCATGATTAATAATATTCCTTAAGTCAATATGCCGAAGTAAAAAACACACATGCGCATGCGCACGCACACACACACACACATATATATATATATATAAAAGTGAACATTGAAGTCAACACTTCGAGGCGACAGTCTGTTATTATTTATTTGCATTTTAAAATACAAAATTTGCCACAAGGCCTAAAAATGAGGAGGGGGGAAAAGACTGGTCTTCTCTAGTCCTACCTGAAAACTATCTATTCGTTGACCCATTCGTACTTACAATTTTCCTTTCACCATAACAACACATTTACTTTCACAACACAATCACCAAAATACCACATTTTCTCGATGAAAAGCCCTAACATGAATTTTTATTTACAAAATCATCGAGGGATGGGGAAAAAAAATCAAAAACCCAATGTTTATATACAATGTAAAATATGTATGTACAAGAATCTAAACAAAACAATATTAGTAGTAGGACCCTTCCAAAAACACACAAAAAAAGGCGACAGTCTGTTTCATGCTAGACGCAATCGTCAGGCCACGAGTGCTGTTTTTTTTTTATCTCGGCTATTTATATATACGGGTCAGTAGTGCCTTGTGGGTAGTCTATTTAGCGATATAAACAAATTTTTACTACGTTAATAAAACACTCATTAAAATAAAAATATAAATATAAGATAAGAAATTAAAAAAAACATAAAAATAAAAAAAAATAAAGACAAGCAAAATAAATTAACCCAAATAAATAAATAAATGAATAAACGAAATCCGGCAAAATAATCGCCAAAATAGACTACCCACAATGCACCACTGACCCGTATATATAAATAGCCGAGAAAAAAAAAAAACAGAATTTGTAGCCTGACGATTGCGTCTAGTTTGAAACAGACTGTCGCCTCTAAGTGTTGACTTCAATGTTCACTTTTATATTTACACACGCTCTACCTCTGATATTGACCACTTTATCCCATAAATATAGCACACCTTAAGACAATATTTCTTCATATATATATATATATATATATATATATATATATATATATATATATATTTGTTGCATTGGTGTGAGTTTGTGACCCTGTTTGCGATCGTTAGACAAACTGATTAATTTTTAAATTTTGAATTTATATATGGATGCGTATATCGGTGTTTTTACTAAAAATTAATCAATTTGTCTGACGATCGCAAATAGCGTGAAACCCAGGGTCACAAACTCACACCAATCCAACTAAATACGTTAGCTCTATCACTGATATTGAGCGCTTTCCAATAAGTACCGCGCATATATAGTATATAAATAATATACATATATATAAAATTGCATATATATATATATATATATATATATATATATATATATATAAATATATATATATATATATATATATATATATATATATATATATATATATATATATGTGTATGTATATATAAATAAAAAGAAAGAACAGTAAGATATAAAATCCGGTGTTCTTATAGATATTTTTATTTTTACACAATAGTGCTCAATGTAAATTTACAGAGCATTAATATTATAAATTAATTGATTTAAAATATGGGTTTTTCGCTACACAGTGATAACCATGTTTCAGAAATGGAAGCTAAAGCTTTCGAATTTAATTTTGTTATTAAACCTAAGACATTAGTTCCATAATTCGCTTGACGAGGAAATGGATCTAATGTCTTAGGGTTAATAACAAAATTAAATTTGAAAGCTTTAGCTTCCACTTCAGAAACATGGTTATCACTGTGTAGCGAAAAACCCATATTTTCAATCAATTAATTTATAATATATATATATATATTTATATACACACATTATACGCACATACACACACATATCTATCTATCTATCTATCTATCTATCTATCTATCTATCTATCTATCTATCTATCTATCTATATATATATATATATATATATATATATATATATATATATCCTATAAATTAAGAAACGTTTCGAATTGCAACGCTCATTAGAACTAGCTGTTCATAAATTTACCAAACATCTCAGTTGTGTTAATAATAATAATAATTAAAAATAATATATTTTTTAAAATGGAAGAAATGTGCTAAATATGGGGTCTTCAGCGTTTATCGATATAAACAATATGGCCATAAAAAACCAGTATTTCATCGTAATTAACTATTTTTACGCATTAATAGATCGTTAGGCCGTTGAATAATAATAAAGATAATAATAATAATAATAAAGATAATAATAATAATAAAGATAATAATAATAATAATAATAATAATAATAATAATAAAAATATTAATAATAATAAAGTATGAATTCTACAAAAAAAACAAAGTCGGACATATTATTTCTGGAGAGTATTTGTTGACAGTCACGATACGGTGTTTATTCATACATCCACACAATTTATGTCTAGAAACATTTTACTACATGTATTGAATATTATTACCCTTTAAATACTGCAAATTTTAAACAATATATATATATATATAAAAGTGAACATCGAAGTCAACACTTAGAGGCGACAGTCTGTTTCATACTAGATGCAATCGTCAGGCAACTAGTGCTGTTATTATAAGTGCTGTTGTAATAACAGTATATAGTTCTGTTGTAATAACAGCACTAGTTGCCTGACCATTGCATCTAGCATGAAACAGACTGTCGCCTCTAAGTGTTGACTTCTATGTTCACTTTCATATTTACACACGCTCTATCTATGATATTGAGCACTTTACCCCATAAATATAGCACAAGGTAAGACTATATTTCTTCATTTATATATATATATATATATATATATATATATATATATATATATATATATATGTATTTGTGTATGTATGTGTGTACGTATGCTGGTGTAATATATGTTTCAGGCCATGAAATGCCAGATGGTTCTGAAACGAATTTAATATCAATAAGGAATCTTTGTTCTAAAACAAATTGATCTTTGATGATCTCAACATGAACTGGACTCACATAAGGTAATATCGAAATAGACTTATGGTCTCAGTTTCACGCAAAAGCATCAGAGAAACTTAGTGCATCAGTAGATTAACCTAGAAGGTTACATTTTTATATATTAACATAGACATCACAATAGTCCAATGAAATCCTTAAGGATGAAAAAATACATTTTTTTTTTATAATAATCCGATCGCGACTATCAGTATCTTCTGCGCTAATGCACGCGGTCATCAGTACTGGGCTTTTCGGTGAGAAGGGCATTTATACCCCGCTTGACTAACTCCTGTTGTGAAAATCTGGGTAGTTAGCGGTTATATCATACGGATCAAATTACGAGTTTTATAAAAAAGGGTAAATTAACGCGATTTGAGGAGAAAAAAAAACTCCAAAAGACCAGAATAAATTTAAAAGTTGGCCCAAAATATCGTATGGTTCAGAATATTATTAAATAAAGCAGTAATATTTAGGAATAATACAAGGGGCAGATAATCATCAAAGGGAGATAACCTTGTTAACAGTTAATAGTTAAGCTATTAAGCTATTTTTTAAACCTCTAACAATATATATGCAAAATAATATTTTAAAATTAATAAGATAATTTTTGTTTTAATAAAATTCAACCACGACCATTTATTTGACGTCCCTTGTCTGAAACATTTGCTCTTATTTCTAAGAAGCCATCATCAGATATTAACGCGTTTGAGATAAGTAATTTGAGCTTATAGAAACCTGTTGCTTATCAGCCAGAAATGCCGGAATTGGTTAAAGACGTTTAGATAGATTTTTCTTTAAAGTTGTTAACAGAGAGAGCTTTGTAATCTAATGGGATTACTGTTAGCTTAAGCCGTTTTATTTATCGTCGTTTCATCTGGAAAAGAGAATCGCAGTCAAAGAAAACGTCCACTCATATTACGAGTTTTCTAAAAAAGGGAAAAATTACACTCCCTTCCGGTTAAGTGAAAATAAGGAACGTAACAAAGTCAGGTTTTCCGTCAAACTACGAGGATCCGTTGATAAAGCCGCAGACATCAGGGAATAATGAAAAATCATGTTATGTGACAAATGAGTGATATGAGCTGAAGAAAAGCGCAAGTGAGAAAATGAGACAACGAAAAAAAAAAATAAACACACATTTAGCGAATATATCTCGTGTATAAGTCGAGCCTGCATATAGACGGATAATTGATTCTGGGTAATATACCAGGTAACTCTTTTTCTGAGGCTTCAAGATATATCTCGTGTATAAGTCGAGCCTGCATATAGACGGATAATTGATTCTGGGTAATATACCAGGTAACTCTTTTTCTAAGGCTTCAAGATATATCTCGTGTATAAGTCGAGCCTGCATATAGACGGATAATTGATTCTGGGTAATATACCAGGTAACTCTTTTTCTGAGGCTTCAAGATATATCTCGTGTATAAGTCGAACCTGCATATAGATAGATAATTGATTCTGGGTAATATGTCAGTTTACTTATTTTCTTAGTTTCCGTGTGTAGGTCTATCCAAGCTTTTCGCTATAATATAAGACTGACGCTAACCAAAATTCTCTACTTAGTGTTCTAATATGACTTGCAAAAACCTTTTCAAAATAGAAATTACGATCTGGAATTGGAATTAAAGCAGTGATGGTACCTACCCTGAATCCAACATAAAAGTTCAGGATGTAGTATTAGTAAATACTAAACACTTCAGATACCTCGGTGTATGGATCAGTTATAACAAATTTAGTTTAGGAGAGAAGGAAACTGAACGTAGAATAGGCTGCGCTAGAGGTAGTTTCATCCAACACAACGACATTGCTACGAAATCATTAACCTGAAAATTTTAATCATGTTCTTAAATAGCCTCGACAAATTGAGTCTTTCATATTGATGTCATGGATTGTCGGCAAACCTCTTCAGTGAACTGTATACAATCGCTTTCTCATGTCGATGGCTAAATAATAATATGATGTTTGGTCCTGAAA
>OZ038495.1:86559782-86604782 GCA_964036315.1 Acanthosepion esculentum
AAAAAGAAAAGGAAACAAAGAACAATAAAAGACAAAAAAATAAAAACAAAAAGTGAACTTTGCTAAGTTTACCAATTGTATACAAAAACATAGTCGGAAGTTGGAAAAACTTAATAAAAAAAATTACATAGACCTTGTCGGTTTTATTCAACAAATCTTGTTTAAAATAATTCTTTCTACCGAAATACGCTATATATATATATATATATATATATATATATATATATATATATATATATATATATATATATATACTCGACTCTCCCGTCGAATTCAACGTATGAGGGTCAAGCAGATCAGTTCCTAGGAAACTGACAGCCCGACACCAGCACATAAGATTTGATTATAGTGGTGAAGGTTTTGTGCAGAACTAATCACACTTTTTGAAGGGCCGAATACAGAGACTTGGGACACTACTTGTCACAAGCTCCCCAAACTACCCTCCACAGGTTTTGAATACAGAGTTGTCCTTCTCCTAGACCAGTTTCCATCCAAGGCTATAGAACCCACTCTGTCCTGCTATTTATCCATAGATGGGAGGAGAAGAAAAGGATTCACACCTTTCCAAAGGCTATTAGCACATTACTCCGCCGTACCTCCTCAATATATATATATATATATATATATATATATATATATATATATATATATATATATACATTTTTATATTTATACATTCGTTTTTATAGATACAAATATTTAACAAATGCTCTGTTTTATAATAAACAGTATTAATAACATTTATAAAACAGCATTTACTTCAAGATTTGTATATATAAAAAAAGAATGTATGAACATAAAAATGTCTTAAAAATAATTGTCGGACTTTGTCCATGTCATAATATATATATATATATATATATATATATATATATATATATATATATATATATATATATATATATGTGTGTGTGTGTGTGTATTCAGTTGGATTGTTGTGAGTTTGTGACCCTGGGTTTCACGCTATTTGCGATCGTCAGACCTCACATCAATCCAACTGAATATGTTAGCTCTATCACTTATATTCAGCGCTTTCCAATAAGTACCGCGCATATATAATATATAAATAATATATATAAAAAATTGTATATATATATATACAATATTTGTATATATATTGTATATATATATATATATATATATATATATGTATACATACACATTTTACACATATATATATATATATATATATATATATATATATATATATATATATATATATATATATATGTATATATATACATGATTACGTGAAAACATATGAAGCTGTTTGTTTTGACTGCCATTTAATATGGTACTGAGATATTTTGTTTCCGGTGTGTCTCTGTAGCAAACTATTAGGCGCTGCTTATTTTATTATATATATATATATATATACATACATATATATATATATATATATATATATATATATATATATATATATATATATATATTTATATATATATATATATATATATATATATATATATATATATATATATATATATATATATATATAAAGAAGAAGTAACAAAAAAATAAACAACAAACAAACAAAAAAACAATGTGTTCGCAATCTGATCCATCTATTTATTAATGGTATATTCCGTTGTAATGGTAATATCCGTTATTTTTCGCTTGTGAACATCGAGTGCCGTATTTCCCCTATTTAAAAGACGCACTATTTTTTTCCTAAAAAATACCCTGAAAAATCCGTGTGCGTCTTCCAAGACGAATGTAAGGCAACGGCCAGGCTCAAGTCGGCTTGGATCGTCGCCTAATTGGCTTGATCGATAGGGACGCGGATTTGTATGTTGAGTCATTGCACTATAACATTATGTTATAATGTTACACTATAATTCAGCCTTTTATATGATGTAACCTCAGTACTTAGCTGTTACAAGTATTTCCAGCACTATAAACCTTCCTGGAGCCGAGCCACAAGCTTAAACATGCTCTGTTTACTAGCAGAGGCGGGAGCCTTTCTGCTCTTGACCAGTATATTATTGCTATACAAAAAAAAAAAAAAATCCGACGAGTGACTAATGCAAACAGTGCGTGGCGCCAGTATGTGAAGGACGCATGGTGATTGTGTTATTATATAAGACTGACTTTTTTTTCCTTAGATATTTTTTTCCAATATTAGGGTGCGTCTTCCAAGCCACAACGTCTTGTAACTACGGTGTTAACCTAACGGAATACCGCATTAGTTAGTGGGGGAGATCAGGCTGCGTAACCAATAGATGAATTAACTTCACGTTTTACATTATTGAATAAATATAGTTTAGATTAAATCTTTAAAATTTGTGACAGATAAATAAAATTGACTTTTATTTTATTGAAAACATGTGGTTCAATACATCGACCTTGCAGTCCCTTACTTACTAACTAGATTCATTTAACGCAAGTGTTATTAGTGCCGTGTAATGTCATTTTACCATGACAACTGAATATCTCATTACAAAGAAGGAACAGGAACATTACAAAGAAGGAATTTGTATAGCAATAATATACTGGTCAAGAGCAGAAAGGCTCCCGCCTCTGCTAGTAAATATATGAAGTCACAATGGATTTTACTGAAATATCGTATATACTTGAGTATAGTGTGAGTGTTATGATAGGGGCGTACTATACATAGGTAATCCTTTTGAAGATGTTAAAAATCATGCATTTTTGGTGACCAATTGCACTATACATAGGTATTTTTTTCTGGAGGTGTTAAAATTCATGCGTTTTCGTTGACCTTAACCTACGTGGTAGGGGTATTTCCTTAAGGTAACGTTAACAGTACAAGAAAGAATGAAGACCATTTATTTGCTATAAAATATGTCTTGGATAATGCCCTGCACTACAAAAATTGACTATGGTAGGCCCGCTAGTATTGTTCAGAAGCATGATACACGGACTGTATGAAAAAAAAATCATATATTCACAAAAAAGAAAAAGAAAAATAAGGGGTCGCACTAGACAAGAAGTCGACTTATACACGAGTATATACGACAAATCATAGTGTACAGGAATGAGAAATTTTACGTTTCAAAAAAGCCATGAACAGGTTACGCTCTAAAGCCGGACTCTTTCCAACTGACGGACTTGCAGTTGCTGATGGAAGGACATGCCTTGCTTGGGCGGCTATTGGCATACTCCCGACAGAAGTGCAGTCTGTTACCAAATAAAGCGAACAAGATGTTTAGCCGGGTTTTTACCCAGCCACTTCTCCGGTTAAAATTTAGAAATTTGCCCAGTGTGAATTCGAAATCTGGTTAAAAAATAAATACGCACGTCTTATTTCATCTCATTTAATATTCTTGCCATCACATGCAGTTCAGTAGGTAATAACATTGCTTCGTTGGAAACAAAACTTGCTTGCAAGGGAGGAGTAGTAAAGAAATAAAAAAACATGGCACCATTGGTCCGCTGGTAGAAAAAAATAGAATAAATTAATGGGGGATAAATTTAGAGTATCAGCATTCCTTAGACCTTCGTCTAACCACAATATTTTTCAGAATAAAAAAAAATACTGACATTTTAAAAATCAGTCTATGTCTATTACGATTGGTTAATTTGCAGTTCAGCACCCGCGCTCTGTCCGCATTAAAAATTTCCAGAATGCTTATATTTAGGTGTAATTGTAAATGCTTCATTCGAGTCTGGTTTGGTAAATTTGATAAAATCTACCGTTTTGGAGTTATCGACAGTAAAATTTCGGATTCATTCGCGTCGCGGCAGCCATTACTGGCATTGTTTGAATACATTCACTGCGGAATAGCTATGACTGAAATATTCACTTGATTATTGCGCAAGCAATATAGTTCTCTTGCGCAGTAATTGACACAAGTTGAGACGAGTAAGATCATTAAACAAGGCCGTTAACTACATTCTCTTCCGTGCTTAGCTTTCCACAGCGAATATGTGCAAACAACGAAGCGAATGAATCCGAACTTTTACTGCCGATAACTCGAAAACGGTAGATTTTATCAATTTTTTTCAAGCCAGATTCGAATGAATCATATACAATTAGTGATCTTGTTCCTTTTCCCAAAGTGGGATTTTCTTATTTTTTTTTTTTATAATGATTTGTTTAAAGTAAACTTTTTCGAAAAAGATTAAATAATTTTACTTTTTGACCCTGGCATTATTTGGGAAGCAATTTAACAATCATTGGTAATATATAATTATGCCTTATCTTTTATCAATTCATCTCCAAGCAAGGCGATAATGCCACTAAGCCGCAAAGGTTTACTGGGAGTGAGAGAATGATAAAAGTTTAGAAGGAACAGGAAACCCAACCCGAAACAGGGAAGAAGAGAAAAACCCCTACTCTTCAAAAGAAGGGAGAGGAGTCTGAACCGGGCGACAGACCTATCTACACCCATTGAGGAAAAATAAAATTATATAGTAAATAGCATTTCAGAGTGTAGGTGGAGAGGTTAGAAGTATAGAATTGAAGTAGACTTTAGAAGGAACCGGAAACACAATCCTAAACAGGAAACAAGGGATAAACCTCTTCTCCTGTTCAAAATATCGGGAAGGTGTCTGAACCGGACGATAGACGAACCTATCTACTTAAATAGTAAATAAAATTTCAGAGTTTAGATGGAGACGTTTGATGAAACCAGAGACCCGGTACTAAACAGGAAAAGAGGAATAAAAATCTACTCCTGTTCAAAAGATGGGGTGAAGTGAAATACATATTTAATCCAAATTAGGGGGAAAAAGATCAGTAGTATGGAATTATCTATAGCGTAAGCGCAGTTTGAAAATTGACATTTGTAAAAAAAATACAGCCAATATTTTAAGAACTCAGAGGTTGATTTTAATATTAAAAAAATAAATGAAAAGCAAATCTTTATTTTTCGAATCTGATCAATATCGTGAACAGAGGAGAGTCTGGTGGATGCTAATGTACAACAAATTATTTTTCAGAAATTTCTTTTTTTTTTGAGAGGACCAGTTAATTTTTTATTGTGCCAAAAAATATTACGGAAGAGCAAAAGGATGAAAAATATAAGTTTTGAAACTGAAGAACGGAGAATTTCAGGAACGAGCCATGCCACAAACCTGTGCCCAAAGATAGACGATAATACAGAAGAAGAAACGATAAGAAAGTATTCAATAAATTCTTCAGAGCATCGATTGATTTTGGATTTTATATGAAGAGGAGGGGGAGTT
The DNA here is from genome assembly GCA_964036315.1 of Acanthosepion esculentum. Lineage (NCBI taxonomy): Eukaryota > Metazoa > Mollusca > Cephalopoda > Sepiida > Sepiidae > Acanthosepion > Acanthosepion esculentum. The sequence goes on from OZ038495.1 coordinate 86,564,937, forward strand.
AGATATGAATCTTCTTACACACATATACACGAAGAGATTTCAACCTGACCCACTTCCTCAAATTCTGGTGATTTATCATAGAAATACTCATTTTGAAATGGGCACGTGGCCGAGTGCTTAGAAGGTTCGCATTCTGACCATGAGACCCAGGTTCGAATCTCACCATGGTCGATTTGTCAGGAAGTTTCCTTCCTGATGTTATCGGACTGGTCGATCTCAGCGTGCGACACCTTTGGAAAATGAAAACCATACCACGGGTTGACCTAGCCTTGTGAGTGAAATTGGGTAGACGGGACCCATAGGGGCCGTCGATGGCTGTGCTAGCACGAAGTCACAAGTCATCGTGGCCGAGCGTGCCAAATTGTTGAATACGCTAGAAAACACGCTCTTTCCGAGGAAGGTCTGCTCAGCGTAGTTGCAGTATAAACCATTGGTGGGCTCTGTGGGTGTTGAATAAACACAAATACACCTGAGCAAGCGTCTGCAATAGGGATTGTCTAGCCGCCCTATTAGACGGGTATCCTCGAATACGAGTGGCCAGTTATTGGGAAGTGGCGGCTCAGAGGGGAATAAAAATACGTGAAAATTATTCGAATTTAACGTGTTTCTTCAAGCCAGCAGAACTTTTTCCAAAAAGTACTCAGTAGATAACTAGAGCTCTAATATGCCGCTTGAACCTTTATTGCTATATATATATATATATATATATATATATATATATATATATATATATATGAATAAAATAGACAATCGGAAAATAGTATTTAGTCCTTGCCGACCCGTTTCGTCATCCGACTTTATCAAGGCAAGTGATGATAAACAAAAGTGAAATGTTGTGTGGTTACTCGAAATTCAAAAATCTAAAAGACGTTCCTGCGAAAGTCTCTTTTTGGATATTACTTTTACTTTTGATAAAGTCGGATGACGAAACGCGCCGGCAAAAGTAAGAACAGTTTTCCGATTTTCTATTTTATACATTATGTCTTCTCTACAGACATATTCTGAGAACTGATATATATATATATATATATATATATATATATATATATATATATATATATATATATATATATATATATATATGTGTGTGTATATATATATATATATATATATATATATATATATATATGTGTGTGTGTGTGTGTGTGTGTATTAATTCATGTCTCATTGAATAATTCAGAAAAGTTTTGTCTACTTATTTTCAATAGGATCCTTTCATGGTCACGGATAAATCTTATGAACTCGAAATAAGTGAATATGTATCAACAGAGTAATTTTCTCTCTTACTTTAATAAGGACACTAAGAAGCTTGTTCGTGAATATGAGAGGATTCTATTGAAAATAGGTAGACAAAACTTCTCTAAATTATTCAATGAGCCATATCTATCTATCTATCTATATATCTATCTATCTATCACATGCTACCAAAATTAAGCAATTTAAATTACATATAAGGAACATATAGGAAACGTTTATAATTCTAACATATTTGGGTTTTATTAAAGTTCCACCAGAGAATGAGATTCTCTGAAGATATAATTCTCTGAAGATATAATAACTCCCACCAAACGGTAAAATGCTGAAAACAATTAAATAAAACACTAATAAAAATTTCCTTGTCCGTCATATTTAACGAAAGATATATATATATATATATATATATATATATATATATATATATATATATATATATATATATATATATATATATATATATCAAAGTTTTAGGAAATTTATCTATTTTTTGTTGATTTTCTTTTACCTGACACTTTGTAAAAAATATGTTAATCGTCTATCTTATTGACTACAGGTCCTTTTTTGATTCACGGTATACTCAGGTTTTTTTTTTCTATTTATTGGGCGGTATGAGGGTAAAGGTTTTCGGGTTAGTCAACATTTGCGTTCGAACTGAAACCAGCACCTTACCTGACTTGTCCACGTCAGTCGAATTTGACTCACAGTCGTCGAAGCCTACAAGAAATTTCAAATTGATCAACAAAAGGAACATTGTACTTGTGAGGATGTCGCTGATAAATAAAAGCAGGACCACTTTTAAAACCATGTCAGTACCTATCCAAACTATCCCATTTCAGCGACGCAGACGTTAAAAGCTGTCTTCTTCACTCCTTTTTCCTTAAATTCTTTTTCTCTTCTTTTCTTCTTCTTTTACCTTACATTCTTTTTTCTGTCCTTTTCTTCTTCATCTTCATTCTCCTTAAATTCTTTCTTTTTTCGTCTTTTCCTCTTCTTTTTCGTCTTATTACTGTTGTGGTGTACTCTCTCTAAAGAGTCTATGTTAGACTCTTCCGCCTACTATAAGATTAGTAGGAGAGAAGGTTTCGGGGAACAGTCGAGTAGATTTGGGGAACAGTCACATAGACTGTTCATTACTGTCGAACTTTCTGCCTTGAGCATAGGGGAACGCGGACGAGGCTTTTCCGAAGGGCAAAATTTCGTCCGGGAGGGGGTAGACAGGCCCTGAAACCGTTTGTACGGGTTCTAAGGGAATAATTTTGGCCGAGCCTACGGGCTCGGAGTACCCACGGTAAACTCGACCTTGTGGCACATACATCCCTCGTGGGGGTGGGGGTTGTTAAATATAACAGTCAAGTAGATTTGTTCCAGCTATGCTGGTCAAACTCTCTGCCTCCGAGCAGAGAGGATTTCCAGACGAGGCTATGCCGAACGGCAGAGTCTCGTCTCGTCTCGGGAAAACCTATCCGATCCCATTTTATACGGGGAATTTTTGGCCGAACCTACGGGCTCTGAATGCCCCACATTAAACTCGGTCTTGTGCCACATCCTACGTCGAGGCTGGTAAATATTAACAGTGAATAGAGTGAGTGCTAGTTCATTCGATACACCCTCACTAGTCGTGTAATACTTTTCTGGTGTACTTCCTGTTTAATATACGATATATCAGCAAACCTGGTTTTTGTTATTACTTAACCATTTACTTGGTCACAACAATTACTATCATTATTATTATTAAGTTGAAAATTAGAACGGACATTCCTTTATTCTTCAAGCTGGTATATTTTAGCAATATTTCTTTAACAAAAACCATGTTACGATACACCGCTTTTTGCTGTGTTAGAGTAACAAACAAATGCCCATAAATAGATGTTGGGTCGTCGTAATAGAGACCGTCTTTATTCTTTGAAGCAGTCGCCATCCACTTTCTCAATATTGACTAGATTCAAGTTATAATAAAAAAATGAAATTCATAAATGTATATTTTTACTCGAAAGACTGTATTTCCGGTTGGTAAATACAGGTAAACTGAAAATAAAACGGAGAAAGAACGATTTAAAAATACTTTTTCATTTTATTTTTGTAATTAAAAAACAAAAAAAAAAATGGTGAAAATATAGCTTGAAATTCAGATGATCTCTGTAGAATGAATTGGAGACAGAATTTGTTTTTGGCGTTCGTATTTAAAAGGCGATATACAAAGGTTTCTTGTCTTCAGAATTGATTTGAAAACACGGAAATAGAACATTATGTTCTCTAAATGTATGTAACGGCTCTATGTATTAAATAAAAGACGAATCAGACATTCTACAACTGCAAAAATCAAAGAGTAGCATTTCTCGATCAGGGTGCGCGCGCGCAATAATGCGGCCTGAAAGGTAGCCAGGTGCGACCCAAGTTAACGGAAGAGTAATTTATGAATTATTTTTATATTTAAAAACAAAATCTTTATTTTATAAAAACAGCTAAAAAAAGCCAACTAAATGGTTTCCACGTTTAAGCGGAAAGAATATATTGAATCCGTTGCTAGGTCAGCCGTTAAGAAAGTTGTCTCACTGCGTCGTGTGGGACAAATTTTCTCTCCAGAATCTATCTTACATATCTATAAGTAAACCATTCGTCCATGCTTAGAATATTGCTGCCACATATGGTCCGGTGCTCCTGCTATTTACCTTGGGCTCCTTGATAAGATCCAAAGAAGAATCAGCAATATTATTGGTCCTGACCTATAAACCTACCATTCGTCCATGCTTAGAATATTGCTGGCACATATGGTCCGGTGCCCCTGCTATTTACCTTGAGCTCCTTGATAAGATCCAAAGAAGAATCAGCAATATTATTGGTCCTGATCTATAAACCTACCTTTCCTACGTGCTTAGAATATTGCTGCCACATATGGTCCGGTGCTTTTGCTATTTACCTTGAGCTCCTTGATAAGATCCAAAGAAGAATCAGCAATATTATTGGTCCTGATCTATAAACCTACCATTCGTCCATGCTTAGAATATTGCTGCCACATATGGTCAGGTGCTTCTGCTATTTACCTTGGGCTCCTTGATAAGATCTAAAGAAGAATCAGCAATATTATTGGTCCTGATCTATAAACCTACCATTCGTACGTGCTTAGAATATTGCAGCCACATATGGCCCGGTGCTCCTGCTATTTACATTGAGCTCCTTGATAAGATCCAAAGAAGAATCAGCAATATTATTGGTCCTGATCTATAAACCTACCATTCGTCCATGCTTAGAATATTGCTGCCACATATGGTCCAGTGCCCCTGCTATTTACCTTGAGCTCCTTGATAAGATCCAAAGAAGAATCAGCAATATTATTGGTCCTGATCTATAAACCTACCATTCGTCCATGCTTAGAATATTGCTGCCACATATGGTCAGGTGCTTCTGCTATTTACCTTGAGCTCCTTGATAAGATCCAAAGAAGAATGAGCAATATTATTGGTCCTGTTATGACGGTTTGGCTTCAGTCACTGTCCCACCGCCGTAAGATTGCCTCTCTCTGTCTTTTCTATAAATTTTTTCATGGTAATTGTTCGGATGTTCTCTTCGTTATGGTTCCTCGACGTTTTAAATTTAAGCGCTGTATCTGGTGTCGAGATCTCATCAATTTAATACTGAGCTGGTTAGATGTAGCCGTAAATTCTATGCTAATAGTTTCTTCTCTCGCACTTCTCGCTTGTGGAACTTTCTTCCGACTCTATGCTTTCTCGCCAACTTTTGTCTGCAAAAATTTAAATGCAATTTCAATCGCTATCTACTGTCTTCCTAAATATTCTTTCCTCTTCCCGTTTATTATTAATGTTTCTATTCCTAATTTTTCCTCACCCCGTAACCCCTTGTGCCTTTTGGGTTTACTGACTTCTATTGGTTGATACCGATTAAAAAAAAAAAAGAAAAATGTCTTGTCTTTGTCATTTAATATTTTAAACTGGATGCTAAATTCCTTAATCTTTAAGAAGGAGTGGATAATCCTTTCTCTTTAGTCTGCCTCAAGGGATTTAAATCAGTCATTAAGAGCCTCTCTGAAAACAAAATGAAATATCAGATTCTTCCCTTTAAATGAAAACTGTACCGCTAATCCTCTTTGGGAATTATATAAATAGGACGGGACAAATATGTGGGTTGCAACAAAATTATATCCCCATGTGTCTAGGTACTAGATTTCTTTCCATGCAGCGGCCACAAAGACATTTTTATTTTCTTTTGCTGAATTGCATGATACTTCATCCGTTTACATCTGATACAAGAACCTTGTTGTCTCTTGAAGCTTGAGACTTGGAGGCAACTCGTACTACGGGTAGCAAAGGCAAACACAGTAATATTATAATGGCATCAACGCGCTCGGAATCAACAAACTTTTGGATAATTTTTACACCGGATATAAAAAAAAGAAGTAATAAATGGTATGTTTAAAATTTCTTACGTTTTGCCAAGTGTTTCTCATTGTCTTCTACTGAGATCGTACTGTTGACGTCGTCAGGAGTCTCTCCGTTTAACGGTGTTTGAGCAGTGCTAAGTTTATGACAAACTTCGAAAGCCTGACCAATGGTCCGGACAATACGCATGGCTTGGCTCTGAAAATAAACAGACAAATAATAATAATGATGATCATCATAATAACTGGCAAAAATGAATAAACCGAGAGACATAACAAGGTAGCGACATATGTGCACGGGAAGATATGCAAGAAGCACAAAATCGAAACCACTGAGAGATTATATGACCACCAAGTAGAGACAGATACCCCAAATAACGATGTAACTATCCTCAGGGAGATGCCAATTCAAACTGACAGGGAAATAAAAGCCAACAGATCTGATATTATCATAAAAGACAAGACATTCAGGAAGTGTATGCTTATTGACATAGCAGTTTTATCTGAGAGAAACAACTCCATAAAATTTCCCGAGAAATTGTCCAAATACAAGGACCTGGAGATCGAGATTAACAGGATGTGGGGAATGAAGACTGAGACTGTACCAATAGTATTCGGAGCTCTGGCCCCCATGAGAAAAGGAATTGACAATTTTAATAACAGTGCCCCAGGTAACATCAACATACAAGTTGCCCAGAAAATCGCCCCACTACGAACATCACATATACTAAGAAAAATGCTATCAGTTAAATGACAATTCTCTTATAGGGCCTAAGGACCATAGTTTGGACCCGGCTCTACACGATACAAAGCAGGAAATATAACATACACAAATAATAATAATAATAATAATCTCAAAAATGTGGCACATGGGAACATCAACAATCCTCTTTGTAGTTGGAGCCCTCGGATTGGTTGAAACGATCACAGAAGACTAATTGAAGGAGTTCCTGGAAACCCATGCTTCAAAGAAATACAAAAAATTGTTCTCACAAGTACATCCCATACTTTCCGAAGGGCTTTATCTATGTAATTTTTTTTTTGTCAGTGGAAAGTGTTATGATGCCATTTCTAACCTTAGGTCTCTGGGCGGGACCCGGAAAGAAATGTGTACACAGCAGAAATCAAAGGAAACAAAAACAACAATAAGAACAACAACAACAATAATAATAATAATAATAATAATAATAATAATAATAGAATGTGTCATGTCAAGACGACAGCATTACCTAGGGATTTGTTATTTGTCTCTTGAAGTCTCTGGTAGAGACTGGGGTGGTGGTAACTCTTATTTCATAAAGCGAAAGCCAGTCACAACAAAAACAAAATAATCATCATCATCACCATCAACAAGAACAACAATAACAATAAAATGTGCTATCTCAAGACAGCATTATCTATTGTTATTAGGACTTTCTCACTTGTCTCTTGATGTCTCTGGTTGAGACTTGGGGCCAATCCTTAATACACAAAGCAAAAACCAACTACATCATCATCATCATCATCATCGTCGTCGTCGTCGTCGTCATCATCATCATCATCATCAATAATAATAATAATGCAACCGACCAGATGCAGAAACGATGACAATACTTTGGCCGTAACAAACAAACTGATGAAGACAAACTCCCTACCCATCAGTAGCTTCCTCGTGCAAGGTGAGAAGCTGAAAGCGAAGGTTTTATTCTTGCTGCACAAGACTAACTCTTGACAACTAGAAATTATCAAGCGCACATACTGAAGAATGGTGTTAATCCAAATTTCGGTGATAAATAACCAGAAACAGTTGACCATCTTGTATCAAGTTGCACGGTATTGACACACGCTGAATATAAACACGGCAGACAGAGTGGGCCAATATCTGCATTGGAAAATCTGCAACGCTTGCATCAAGGAACTTGCAAGAAATTGGTATGAAGTAGAAGAAGAAGAAGTAGAGGAAGAAAAAGAAGAAGAAGCAGTAGAAGGAGCAGAAGCAGAAGCAGGAGTAGAAGAAGAAGAATTAGAAGAAGAATTAGAAGAAAAGAAGAGAAAAGGAATATAAAAAGAAATCAAGATGAAGGAAGAAAAGAAGAAAGAGAAAAAGAACAGAAAGGGAAAATAAGATGAAGAAAGTAAAGGAAAGAAAAGGAAAAAGATTATAATAGAACAGAAGAAATGATAGAGAAGAAAAAATAAGAGAGAGACAGAAAAAAAAGAAAATCAGAAAGAATAAGGAAAGAAGAAATTTCAAAGATGGCGATGGAAAAGATAGCGAAATATATGAAGGATGAAAAGAAGAAAAAGAAGAAGAAAAAGAAAAAGAGAAAGGAAGAGAAGAAGTAAGAGACGAAGTAAGAGAAGAAGAAAAAGAAGGAGGAAGAGAATAAGGAAGAGAAGAAGAAAAAGGAGAAGAAAGAGAAGAAGAAAAAGAAGAAAAAGACGAGATAGAAAAACAACGAGAAGAAGGAAGAGAAGAAGTAAAAGAAAAAGAAGAAGAAAAAGAAGAAGGAAGAGAAGAAGGATGAGAAGAAGAAAATGAAGAGGGAAGAGAAGAAGAAATGGAAGAATAAAGAGAAGCAGGATGAGAAGAAGGAAGAGAAGAAGAAAATGAAAAAAAGAAGAGGGAAGAGAAGAAGGAAGAGAAGAAAGAAGAAGAAGGGAAAGGAGAAAGAAGAGTAGAAGGAAGAGAAGAAGAAAAAGGAGAAGAAAAAGAAGAAAAAAAGAGTAAGGAAGAGAAGAAGGAAGAGAAGAAGAAAAAGAAGAAGAAAAAGGAGAAGGAAGAGAAAGAGGAAGAGAAGAAGAAAAAGAAGGACGAGAAGAAGAAAAAGAAGAAAAAAAACAAGAAGAAGAAAAAGAAGAAGGAAGAGAAGAAAGACGATTGAGGTTTGAAATATTAATTAATTGATACGACAGAATTAAGATCATTTTTTTGGCGAAATCACAAAATTGTTGATTCGTATCAGTCGCGGTTTTTTCTTAGAAAAGCAATTAAACACATTTATAAAGATGGCCTGATTTTAAAGATAAGCAAAATTATTCGCACGGTATAAATATGTTGTCATGAATAAGTAAAATATAAGAAATACGGTAGAAAATAAAACTCACACATTTCAGGTGCGTAGATTTTTGTTTTTAATGATGATCAAAGCGATAGGAAATGATTTTCTGATAAAGCCATTATATTTCTTTTTAAGGGTGAAGATATATGATATATATATCCATCACAACATATCTGTATGAAAAAAAATCTTTCCAGCTTTTTTGTGTCCTCCCATCTATCTATCTATCTATCTATCTATCTATCTATCTATCTATCTATCTATCTATCTATCTATCTATCTATCCCAGTTTGTTCATATCGATCTCTCTCTGTTCGTATCTATCTATCTATCTATCTATCTATCTATCTATCTATCTATCCCAGTTTGTTCATATCGATCTCTCTCTGTTCGTATCTATCTATCTATCTATCTATCTATCTATCTATCTATCTATCTATCTCAGTTTGTTCATATCGATCTCTCTCTGTTCATATCTATCTATCTATCTATCTATCTATCTATCTATCTATATCAGGTTGTTCATATCGATCTCTCTCTGTTCGTATCTATCTATCTATCTATCTATCTATCTATCTATTTATCTATCTATCTATCTATCTATCTCAGGTTGTTCATATCGATCTCTCTCTGTTCATATCTATCTATCTATCTATCTATCTATCTATCTATCTATCTATCTATCTATCTATCTATCTATCTATCTATCTCAGTTTGTTCATATCGATCTCTCTCTCTTCATATCTATCTATCTATCTATCTATCTATCTATCTATCTATCTATCTATCTATCTATCTATCTATCCGGTACATAAAAGAAAAATTAATTTTCGTATTCAGACGTAAACAAGGCAATTTTCTAATGGATGCTATTATTTATTAATCCTGCAGATGTTATGTCTTTAATTGTTATTTTGACTGGATACTCGTATTTTAGTAGACGCCCAGTTTATATATTACCATTACCATCTATCGATATATAAAATTCTGTGAATTCAGTTTGTCCGTCCCACACACCCTCTAAAATAGACATATATTGAGCTTTCAAAACCAAATTTTGGGGAGAAGTGTAAAGAGATAAGGGGGTCCAAAGTACAGCTGGTTTTACTTGGATGCATAGCTTAGTATAATAAATTTTCAATAATTTCATTTTGAAAAATTAAAAGTTTATTATTTAACATATAATAATAATAATACTCCCATTATTTTAAAAACGATTTAACGATTAAAATAAGAAATGCTCATTCAATAAAATGCAATATTGTTTATTGCCTATCTGTTCTTTAAGTTTTTATATACAAGAATCCAGCTTCCAGTTCACCCTGCGGTTGCGAGAACTATAAAAAAATCACAAGGCGAAAGGCTTCAAAATGTTGAAATTTGGCTCCAGAAAGAAATATTTACGCATGGCCAATTGTATGCTGCATGTTCAAGAGTAAGAAATCCTAAGAACTTATTCTTCGCCGTTAAAAAGGAACAAAAGAAATTTTCTTAAAAAATATTGTTCACCATGAAGTCTTATAAAATTAAATCAAATTAAAATAAATTATTAAACCACGAAGTAGGGTTTTTGTCAAAGTATTTCAGAATTGAACGACAGATGTTGCAAAAAGATTCTAATTCTTTAAAAAGTCAAACCAGAATGAAACTTAATTTTTAATTTGTCTAACGATTTTTCTTTCTCTAAAACGAGTATAAAATGTGTTTATATCAACGTGGAGAAATAGTGGCAAGTTGTATGTTGCATGCTCAAGTGTAAGAAATTTATTCTTCGCTGTTTAAAAAGAAAAGCGGAAAAAAAGAAATGCTCTTAGCGTATATTATTTACCAATAATTCCTATAAAATTGAATTAAAGAAATTATTAAACCACGAAGTAGAGTTTTTGTGAAAGTATTTTTCCAAACAAATCATCTTATTCAAATTTCATCGATTGGTTTGAGAAATTGAATGAAACGTAGAGTTTGTAAATCTCGACAAAAAATGTTAGCGATAACTTCAACATTACTAAATACTTTGAGGGTTCTAGTTATTTATAACGCTAGTCTATGTAGTCTGATTAAAGACTGTCTTCTTTGAGATGTTGCCCAACTTGTTTACTTTTCCTGTGATATCTAATAAGTCTCACTTACCTTTCACAGTTTGTATGCATCAACTTTGGTTGCCATATTTTCATTAGATATATGCTGTTTCCAGAAGACAGTAACTCTTACTAGTTTATCTCATGTTCAATATTTCCTGAATATTGAACTAAAAAGAAATCTATTCACCGTTGAATAACATCTTTTCTAAGTAACTAGTAGAATAATTTTTACGTCACCAAAAGTGTCTACTGCATAGAGATAGACGAATTATCGTGGACTCTACTGACTCTACAGTAACTTCCTTATTAAAAATAAAGCGATTATTCCCTCTCAATACTCTGAACTATCAGACCTAAACAAAAGAAAAAAAAGGGCCATTTTCTTTCTTTCTCCTACTTTGCTTAATCCACTATACAGCCCTTTAATCGAGTATTACTTAGTCTGACTCTAGAACATTTTGTTCTACGTACATTTTGTGTTGCATTATTATTCCATGCATTAGTCAAGTTTCAACAGATAGATAGATAGATAGATAGATAGATAATGAACAGACCGAGATAGACAGATAGATAGATAATGAACAGACTGACATAGAGAGATAGAGAGATAGATAGATAATGAACAGACTGAGATAGATAGATAGATAGATAATGAACAGACTGAGGTAGATAGATAGATAGATAGATAATGGACAATAGCTAGATAGCTAGCTAGATAGATAATGAACAGACTGAGATAGATAAACAGACTGAGATAGATAGATAAACAGGCTCTGATAGATATTTATTGCGTGAAATAGATAGATAGATAGATTGATAGATAGATAGATAGGTAGATAGATAAAAAACGGAATGGTGATCAAAACGGAATAGTACATTATTTATGAGGTATTGGTAGGGCGTAACGGACGTGCGAACTACCAAAGGGAGGTTCAAGCGAAATTATTATAGGATAATAATAATAATAATAATAATGATAATAATGATAATAATAATAATGATAATAATAATGATAATAATAATAATAATGATGTCTGACATTTTTTGCTGACATTAACTCTTTGCTCGTTTTCTACTTACCCAGGAACCGTTTAGTAGGAATCAGTCTCGACATTTGCGAGAGGCCGAGATGAATGTCTCGCCCCGACCCTGCCAAACAGACTGATTCTTTCGGACAGAGATTAGATGGTTTGGTCGTTTGCGTTTTCTCTCGTGAACAGGCCTTACTTCACCCGAACGAAAAAGCGGAAGTCGAGAGAAACAGGTAATTTTAAACACCCGTCATATTTTCCAAGCGAGAAGCCTACAAGTCTCGGTCATCTGGCTGTCAAAGATGGAGTTGTTATTCGTCGAAGAACGGACTTCCGTTTTAGAAGGCAACATCCGGTTTGCTGACTCAGCAAGTACTCAATGGCTTTAACGGGACTAATTTCTCAATCATCGTATTTACTCGTATAAAGGTCGAATTTCCCCCCAAATGTCTTCTTAGGGTTAAGGCTTTTAAGGGGGTTGGTACTTTGATAAACTAGAGAGTTTACAATAAATTAAAATCTATCTATCTATCTATCTATCTATCTATCTATCTATCGCAGTTTGGTCATATGTATCTATCTATCTATCTATCTCAGTTTAGTCATATCTATCTATCTATCTATCTATCTATCTATCTATCTATCTATCTATCTATCTATCTATCTCAGTTTGGTCATATCTATCTATCTATCTATCTATCTATCTATCTATCTATCTATCTATCTATCTGAGTTTGGTCATTATCTATCTATCTATCTATCTATCTATCTATCTATCTATCGCAGTTTGGTCATATGTATGTATGTATGTATGTATGTATCTATCTATCTATCACAGTTTTTTCACATCTATCTATCTTATCTCTCTCTCTCTCTCTCTCTATATATATATATATATATATAGATATATTTTAAATAAAATTTTCGTAAACTAAATATATATATATATATATATATATATATATATATATATATATATATGAGAAAACGTTATCTGTATATACCTGTCATCTCGTGAAATTTGACACGTCAATGTAATTAATTTTTATGGATTTGTTAAAAAACAAAGTAAACTGTTCATCTGAGAAATTGCCGATTGTTTCAGAAAATTCATCCATCACTTGAAATCCCTCCACCATGAATCAATAAATGCCATTTTCTTTCAATTTTTCAAATTACTTTGAGGATTTACAAAGATTTTATTGATTTGCTTTTTCACGGTTTATCAACCCTTTGAAGGTTATTTAAAGCCAGACGATATTTTTAGATTGTAAGAATCTTTCTTCGGGGGAGAAAACGATTCAGTGATACCTGTTTGTGGGGAGAAGCAGTGAATTCATAGTTTTCCAAAGGCTATTTGCTCGGAAATGAATATAACGAAACCAAATGGAATTGGAACTTGGTCCTCCATCTATCGGCCTGCGCACTCGTGAAAACTGAATAAATAAAATATGCCATCCGACAGGTTTCGAACCCGCGTTTCGATTTGTAGAAGAACCAACCGTCTGATCTGGCGTACTTTAGAGCACTCAAACGATAGTTTTGCGCGGAAAGTGAGGCGCAGGTTCGAACCCTACCGGAGGGCATATTTTCTTTATAAAGTACGCAAGTTGGTAGATACACTGTTAAAACAAAACAAAACAAAAAATCTTCCGAAATAGGGTTATCCATTAAAAATTAATTTTTGAAGTAATATATATTTCTAATTTCGACCATATCTCCCCCCCTCTTTCTATCACCTTACATCAACTTAAAAGTATCCCTCAAAAGTGTATAAAAATAATAGGTAAATTTAAAACTATTTTTAATTCTTGAAATAAGATCTGAAGAACCAGGAAAAATACCACCTAGCTGGGGAAATAAAATATACTCAATGGACCCTTAAGATTGTCTAGTTTCTAATTAAATTAATATTTCCTCTGGTTTGACATTGAGCTCTCTGGATTACATCCTCCTTGGGATTATCCATAAGGATTACCAAACTTTTCATTACCTATATATATATATATATATATATATATATATATATATATATATATATATATATATATTCTTAAATATAACAGACAATGAATGTCTATTATGTCTGATCATGAGCCGTTCTAATGTTCAAATGTTTGCTTTAAAACAAGGCAAAAGCAATCGTCCAGTGTTTAAGCTCCAAGTCCAAAGAAAAAAAATCCCAAAACGTGTAAAAAGACAACTACGTAAAGTACTCATCAGGCTTTACCCTGAAGATCCGTTTAGGTGAAACCTAGGTAGGTTTGCTTGGGTCTTAGAATTATCTTATATATATATATATATATATATATATATATATATATATATATATATTTGTGTATTTAGGCAGCAATCCTACTTTCAGGCACATTTCATTGAATAAGACAAGGTGCTTTTATTTAGTTTTTTATACAATTTCTCAGGTGATCTATTACATTAGATCTCATGAGAAATTGTATAAAAAATGAAATGAAATGTGCATATATATATATATATATATATATATATATATATATATATATATATATATATATATGTAAATTATCTATCAATATATGTATTGTTTATTTTAACTGCTTTTAAACTACAAATTTTAATGATTTGTCTCGGAAAACAGTAATTCGAACTTGCTGACCAGAGGCTTCTTCTGTAGCTAAATGGAATAGCACATCAGGCTATATGACGGTTCCGTATAGGATACAGGTTCGGTTCCTGTCAGAGGACGCATATTTTCTATGGAATTTCTCGGACGTTCAGGCCGATAAATGTTGTTAATACTGTTTATTATAAACAGAGCATTTACTTAAATATTCGTGTCTATATAAATAACGTATAGCAATAAAATATATTAAAATAACTGTTGGACTTAGTCCATTTCATAATATATATATATATATATATATATATATATATATATATATATATATATATATATATATATATATGTATGTGTGTGTGTGTGTCATCTATATCTATAAATCTACTATCTCTTCCCCTGTAATTCTTCTGGTGTATATTTGATTTTTCAATTTATGTTTTCTGAGTATGCTATTAAAATATAACTTCGCCCTGGCATCGGAATTGTGTAAGTGTCCAGTTTTTATTGCCACAGTCAACATCTTCGTGCGTGAATGAAATTCTATCGAAGTATCAAGGAATTGTCGACAGGAGGAGTCAGGACTCAGAGGAAATAGCGAATCAAGGCTAATATATGAATAGAAAAGCAAGCTATAAAAACAAACTCTTCCTTCTTAAAAAAAAACAAAACAAAAAGAAAACGCATCTGGTCAAGAACTAAAAATGAATAAATATATAAGGAAAAGGAAGAATTGTTCCCTTTTCCACCATTCAGAACACGATTCTCTATGAAACTCTTCCATGTGACTGGAATCTTTTGAATGGCCCCCTTTCTACATGTAAATAAGGCGGCCATTTTGAAAGCGCGAATCGTCTAAGGCCCACTTTCGTCTTTCTAAAACATAGTCACGCTTATGGATTTTATTGCAACATTAAGGACAAACATAGGTGAACGCTGGGTCACGTTATTGGACCAGCAAAAGCGACTTTTTCTAATTATATTTCCCTAAAATGTGCCTACTTTGTGGCTGAGATAGTAGCTTAATTTCTTCTGGTGCCGGAGATATGGATTCACTCCAGGGTAAATCCAGATTATCCAACACTGAATTTTATGCAGGTATTGAATCCTACACGTTAAGGATTGATCCAGCAGCATTGTTCAACGGATAAATTAGATTTTGGGTAGTTTTAAGGGTCATTGAAACTTGGACACAGAGAGCAGACTTTGGGACGTTGGGCTGTATCAGTCATTGAAAGTTAGACTCAAAGAACACACTCTTGGACTGTATTAAGACTCAGTATCTTTAAAATTTGAACTCAGTGAGCTCAATTTTTTTTGGCTTTGGCTTGTATTAAGGCAGAGGGTCAGCGTAACTTGGACGCAAAGAGCACCCCTTTGAGCTTTGGGCTTTATTAAGTTTCAGGTTCATTGAAAGCGGGATAAGTGAAAATTTAAGGTTTAGTGAAGGTTCAACGCAGAATACACACTTTTGGGCTTTCTTCTATATTAAAGCTATATTAAAGCTCAGGGTCCTTTAAAGTTGGACCGATTTCGGGGATTTGGGCTGTATCAGTGCTCAGGGCCATTGAAAGTCTGGGGCTGGTTTAAAACACAAGGTCCTTTGGGGCGTTGGGCTGTATCAATGCTCAGGAAAAGTTGTTCGCAGAGAACTCAATTTTTTGGCTTTGGGTTGTATAAAGCAAAGGGTTATTTTAACTTGGGCACAATGGGTCCCCCTTTCAGCTTTGGGCATTATTAAGTTTTCGATTCATTGAAAGCAATATGAGTGAAAATTTAAGTCTTAGTGAAGGTTGAGCGCAGTATGCACGCCTTTGGGCTTTGTCAGTGCTCGGGGTCATTGAAATTTGAACTCAAAGAACACAATTTTGGGCTGTATTAAGATTCAGTGTTTTTAAAAGTTGGATGCAGAGAGATCAATTTTTTTGGCTTTGGGTTGTATTAAGGCAAAGGGTCATCGTAACTTGGACGCAAAGAACACCCTATTTGAGCTTTGGTCTGTATTAAACCCCGAGTTCATTGTAAAATTGGACGTAAAGAGCACACATTTATGTTTGGGCTGTATTAAGGCACAGGGTCATTGAAAGTTGGACGCAGAGAGCTCAATCTTTTAGCTTTGGGTTCCATTAAGGCAAAGAGTCCTTGTAATTTGGACGCTTTGGTCTGTATTAAGTTTCAAGATCATTGAAACTTGAATAAATGAAAGTTTCAGGGTTAGTGAAAGTTGACCGCAGAAAGCACATTTTTTGGGCTTTGTCCTATATTAAGGCTCACGGCCCTTTAAAGTTGGACAGAGAGGGCTGATTTCGGGACTTTGGGCTCCATCTGTTCTCAGGGTCATTGAAAGTTGGACGCAAAAAGGTCTTTGAGATTTGGACACGGAGGTAAGATTTTGAGGCGTTGGGCTGTATCAATGCTCAGGATTATTGTAATTTGGACGCAGAGAGCTCGATTTGGGGGTGGGCTTTGGGTTGTATTAAGGCAAAAGGTCATTGTAACATGGGCACAAAGAGCACCCCTTTGAGCGTTGGGTTTTATTAAGTTTCAGTTTCATTGAAAGAGGGATGTGTGAAAATTTAAGGTTTAGTGAAGGTTCAACGCAGAATGCACACTTTTGGGCGTTGTCCTTTATTAATGGCCAGGGTCTTTAAAAGTTGTAGACAGAGGACATAGGTTGGGCTTTGGGTAGTATTAAGGTATAGGGTTTTTGAAAGTTGGACGAAGAGGGCAGATTTCAGGGTCTTGGACTGTATCAATGCTCAGGGTCATTGAAAGTTGGTCGCAAAGGACACATTTTTGGGTTGTGTTAAGACTTAGGGTCCTTGAAAGTTGGAAGCAAAGGGGAGCACGATTTTGGATTTGGGGCTATCTTAAAACTCACGGTCATTTTAAGTTGGACGCAGAGAATACATTCTTCGACTTTGTTATTAAGTTTCAGGTTCATTGAAATTGGGACGAGTGAAGGATACAGGGTCAGGGAAAGTTGGAAGCAGAGGTCACAATTTTGGTCAATATTAAGGATCAGAGACATTGTACGGTATCTAAATCTTCGTATAAGACTTTTTAAGGTACGTGTTTTTATAACCATTTTGGGTAGCTTTGTACAAAAAAATGAAGACCATTTATTTGCTAGAAAAACGTGTTCAGGATGAAGCCCAGTACTGCAATATTTGACTACGGTAGGCCTACCAGTATTGCTCAGAAGCTGGGGTCGCATTATACACAACCTTTAAAAATATTCTGGGATCGAACTATGAAGTCGACTTATACACGAGTATATAAGGTGTAGTGTTAATACAAAAAAAATAAATACCATTTATTTGCTATAAAACATATCCAGTACGATGACCAGTACTGCAATATTTGACTACGGTAGGCCCACTAGTATTGCTCAGAAGGTGGGGTCGCATTATACACAACCTTTAAAAATATTCTTGGATCGAACTATGAAGTCGACTTATACACGAGTATATAAGGTGTAGTGTTAATACAAAAAAAATAAAGACCATTTATTTGCTATAAAACATATCAAGTACGATGCCCAGTACTGCGATATTTGACTACGGTAGGCCCACTAGTATTGCTCAGAAGCTGGGGTCGCATTATACACGACCCCTCAAAAAATATTCTGGGATCGAACTATGAAGACGACTTATACACGAGTATATAAGGTGTAGTGTTAATACAAAAAAAATAATAAAGACCATTTATTTGCTATAAAACATATCAAGTACGATGCCCGATACTGCGATATTTGACTACGGTAGGCCCACCAGTATTGCTCAGAAGCTGGGGTCGCATTATACACGATTTATATGAAAAATGAGGTTTCTCAAGAAAAAAAAACAGGGGTTTTCATTATACATAAAATCGACTTATACACGAGTATATACGGTACAAACAGAATAACACAAGGCAAGCTGTTTTGTGCGACGAGAAGAGTGGAGGGGTATAGTTAACGAGCAGATCTACTGAGTAGAGCGTTCGATTTTCAAAGTGGCTCTTATATTCATTGATTTGCGCCAAAATGAAACGAAGTAAATACCAAGAACAAAAAGAGGATTGCCAGATACCAATTCCATACGTACTTTTTTGTATGCCTTGAACACATTGCACTTGAAGACATTGGTAGGTCCATCGCGTGCAATATAACTCCAAATCTTCAAGTCCTGGGAATCATGAGATACATAAAAAATCCTGAAAAAAATGAAAAGAAAACGTCAAAATTAAACGATATAATAATTATCAATGTGTATTTATTTATATATTTCCTGTCCCAGATGTATTAGAAAGGGAGTTAAATTAGCTCCAATTTTTGAGAGATTACTTCCCTTTGTCGTTTTACTAATCCATACAAATAAAACATTTATCTGCGTTGGGACAAAATTAGTTCCCGAGCAAAATGACCCGTTTAATTCATTTACTCTTACGTTTCTTAGATTGCAGTCTTATTTGTTCAAGCTCTTCCTGTGATGCACTCAGATACCTTTATCTATTAAGAGATCGTCTTGATTCAACTTGGTCTTGAAATAGGTTTTGTTGTTGCTGTTTTTTGTCGTTCTGTTGCAATTCTTTTTTCTTTCGGGTATTGCCATGGGACTGTTATATTAAACAGAAAACATTTGGCATGAAAAGATATTGAGCAAAAAGCGATTTATAGAATACCAGGAGAGATCAAGGAATTACAGATACCATTCTACGTCTAAAGAGAACGGATTAATTTAAATTGTTTTTTGGCCTCGATTTTAGTTGTGAATTCTTTATCTCCGCTTTATTGAATCTCAATACCGTGTTTCAAGACTTTTGTTTCATTGCATCTCGTCAGGGCAGGTGCAAGCGTCTCGTGCCAACCCCGAATATATGATTCGAGGCCCCACCAGTCTACTTTTTCTCAATGTTCAAAAGGTAGTATTCATATAAAATACAAATTTTATTGTAACCTAATTATGTACAATAATGAATTATATGCAATATAGGCGAAAAATTCAACTAGAAAAATTTAAAATAAATACAATGTATCTAAATCCAAATTAGAGACATGTCATAATAGATCATTCCATCTTAAATAAATCAATGTTTTTCACAAATCTTTAACATCAACTTGAGATTTTTCTTGTTAAAAAGTTGAATAATTTTAAGTTAAAATAATTTCCTTCATTTGTGAATAAGTCCTGAAAATTTCATTAAAATCTGACAATTATATCTGATACCTCCGAATCTATAATAGCCCCGAATCTATGATATTCCCCGAATCTATGATACCCCCGGAATCTATAATACCCCCGAATCTATGATACCCCCGAATCAGCCTTATTGTGGTCTTTTCATAGTTGATATTATTGATAATAACATAATAGTAATTAAGTTAAAAATTTAAAAAGCATACTTAATAATGGCTAATAGAATAACTGAAAGTGCACGAATATATGGAAGATTTAAACAGATTTTTACCCACTCTGTACCCAGAAAAGAAAATTATACGAACACAAGAAAAATTAAAAAAAAGCTTATATACTCGATTACATTTTCATATGGTCGTATTCATGTGAAATACCAATTTTAATCGTAATCTTATCACGTACAATAATGGATCATATGCAATATAGATGAACAATTCAACTAGATAAATTGAAAATAAATCCAATGTATCTAAATACAAATTAGAGACATCTCATAATAGATCATTCCATCTTAAATAATTAGAGACATGTCATAATAGATCATTCCATCTTAAATAATTAGAGACATGTCATAATAGATCATTCCATCTTAAATAATTAGAGACATGTCATAATAGATCATTCCATCTTAAATAATTAGAGACATGTCATAATAGATCATTCCATCTTAAATAATTAGAGACATGTCATAATAGATCATTCCATCTTAAATAATTAGAGACATGTCATAATAGATCATTCCATCTTAAATAATTAGAGACATGTTATAATAGATCATTCCATCTTAAATAATTAGAGACATGTCATAATAGATCATTCCATCTTAAATAATTAGAGACATGTCATAATAGATCATTCCATCTTAAATAATTAGAGACATGTCATAATAGATCATTCCATCTTAAATAATTAGAGACATGTCATAATAGATCATTCCATCTTAAAGAAATCAGCAATGTTTTGCGGCAATTTCTAACATCAACTTGAGATTTTTCTTGTCAACAAGTTGAATAATTTTAGAACATAAGACATGAGTCTTCATTGCTTGTCATTCCATTTTGTTCAGCTGCTGATTTCGTCATTAATTCTCGACCAGTCTGCAGTATGTGATCCCCAACTCGTGAAGACCTCAACTGAAACGTTATTCATACCTTATGTATGCGAAGCGTGTGTGTGTGTGTGTGTGTGAATGCATTCTCTTCTTTCTGGGGCAATTGTTTACACGATGGAAGATAATTCATCGCCCGAAAGGCTGTGCAGATGGTTTTGAACTCTATCAAGACGAACTGGTCAACTCCATTTTCGATTTGATCTGGCTCTTGTAACCAGGGCTGGTGTAAGGCTCTCGTGTTACACTCAGACTCTATGACACACCCTCCAAATATACGATATCTCTCCCCGAATCTCTAATACGAGGGTCCCAGTCTATTACATCTCATTTTTCATAAGGTAGTATTCATATAAAATACAAATTTTATTGTAACCTAATTATCTACAATAATGGTTCATATGAAATATAAGTGAACAATTCAACTAGAAAAATTGAAAATAAATACAATGTATCTAAATACAAATTAGAGACCTGTCATAATAGATCATTCCAACTTAAATAAATCAACAATGTTTTGTGGCAATTTTTCACATCAACTTGGGATTTTTCTTGTTAAAATTTGAATAATTTTAACACGTTCAACATTATGGATAAAAAAATTGTGAAGTATGCGTAATGAGGGCCGGTACAAGGGTCTTGTGCCCCACCCCGGAATCTATGATACTGCCCCCTCTACTACATCTCGATGTTCATATAAAATACAAATATTATTGTAACCTCATTATATACAATAATGGATCATATGCAATATAGGTGACCAATTCAACTAAAAAAACTGAAAATAAATCCAATGTACCTAAATCGACCGTAGTCGGGATAATCGTGTCAATGTGAATAATCCTTTCCTTAGCTGCATAGTATGTGCATCACCAGAGCTACATACAGTTTTGAATTCAGAGTTTTCCTTCTCCTAGACGAGTTGCCACCCACGGTTATAGAACCCAATCTGACCTGGTTTTTATCGATAGATGGGAGAAGAAAAGATGGATTCATGCCTTTCCCAAGGGTATAAGCGTGTAAGTGAATGTAATGCACTCAACTGGAATTGTTCCATCTTAAATAAATCAACAATGTCTTACGGCAATTCTTAGGTTTTACTCACAGACAATTCGCTTAACCGGGGGACGGGGTTGAAAAATTAATGCGAAGCAAGGTAAATATTAGCTTTCATTTTGGAAGGAGGTAGGGTCTTCACTTGGCGCCATGATGTGTCACCCAAAACGCAAATGATGCGGGGTCTTGAACAATGAGCTATCCGCTCACTTTGATCTTGAACCTGTGTCAAGTTTCCGCTCCGAGTGGAAGTTCAATTAAATGCATACTATCAAATCTCACTATCCGCGAAATATTCAGCCGGGATTTCACTCATGCGCGGTTGGTCAAATCAAACCAAAAGTCCTCAAATCCATTAAAAATCATAAGCGCAAAAGTTCAAATTGATTTATATAATGTTTCGTTCATTGGCAATTTCAATATTTTCTGATAAATTTTACTTTTACACCCACTCTGCCATATAAGTGAAATATATATTTCTCAGTGTCAGACTGGTAGCATCACCTATGCCGTTAAGTGGGCTTATGTATAATCCACTGTTTCCGGTTAAAACAAATATAAACATTATACAAGCGAAATTCTATCTCATAATGAATGAAAATTTGTTTTTCTTTTTTGATATATTCTGGACTTTTTTTTCATTTTTGCAAGGAAATAATATAGTTTAAAATATTATTAATGTTTCAAAAACAGGGTGTCGATTTGCTGGTCTTTTCAACGTACCAAGAATATTCACTGATTTTCAGGGATATCATCATCTGAGCAGGTGGGTGGTGGGTTTAGAAAAGATTTACCGCGATTAAGGAAAGCGTACTGAATTCTATCTATCTATCTATCTATCTATCTATCTATCTATCTATCTATCTATCACAGTCTCTTCATATCTATCTATCTATCTATCTATCTATCTATCTATCTATCACAGTCTCTTCATATCTATCTATCTATCTATCTATCTATCTATCTATCACAGTCTCTTCATATCTATCTATCTATCTATCTATCTATCTATCTATCACAGTCTCTTCATATCTATCTATCTATCTATCTATCTATCTATCTATCTATCTATCTATCTATCACAGTCTCTTCATATCTATCTATCTATCTATCTATCTATCTATCACAGTCTCTTCATATCTATCTATCTATCTATCACAGTTTCTTCATATCTATCTATCTATCTATCTATCTATCTATCTATCTATGACAGTCTCTTCATATCTATCTATCTATCTATCTATCTATCTATCTATCTATCACAGTCTCTTCATATCTATCTATCTATCTATCTATCTATCTATCTATCTATCTATCTATCTATCTATCTATCTATGACAGTCTCTTCATATCTATCTATCTATCTATCTATCTATCTCTCTATCTATGACAGTCTCTTCATATCTATCTATCTATCTATCTATCTATCTATCTATCTATCTATCTATCTATCTATCACAGTCTCTTCATATCTATCTATTTATCTATCTATCTATCTATCTATCTATCTATCACAGTCTCTTCATATCTATCTATCTATCTATCTATCTATCTATCTATCTATCTATCTATCTATCTATCTATCTATATCTATCTATCTATGACAGTCTCTTCATATCTATCTATCTATCTATCTATCTATCTATCTATCTATCTATCTATCTATCTATCTATCTATCTATGACAGTCTCTTCATATCTATCTATCTATCTATCTATCTATCTATCTATCTATCTATCTATCTATCTATCTATCACAGTCTCTTCCTATCTATCTATCTATCTATCTATCACAGTTTCTATCTATCTATCTATCTATCTATCTATCTATGTTTGTTCTATCTATCGATATATCTATCTATCTATCTATCTATCTATCTATCTATCTATCTATCTATGTCAATCTGTTCGTATCTATCCATCGATATATCACAGTTTATTAATATCTATCTATGTATGAATCTATCTATGTCAATTTGTTTGTATTTATCACAATTTATTAATATCTATCTATCTATCTATCACAGTCTCTTCATATCTATCTATCTATGCTTGATCTATCTATCTATCTATCTATCTATGTCAATCTGTTCGTATCTATCTATCTATCTATCTATCTATCTATCTATCGATCAATCAAACTATATATGTCTGTTCATCTATCTATGTATCTATCTGTGTCAATCTGTTCGTATCTATCTATCTATTGATCTATCACAGTTTATTAATATCTATCTATTTATCTGTCTGTCTTTTGCAATACATTTTTATAGTAAAATTATTTACAATTTATTTCTGTATTCGCAATTTGTTATACTTGTATTATTTACAGAATACTGCTATGGTATCTGTCCATATTTCTCAGATGAAGTATCGTAATTGTTTACACTCCTCATCTTTATTGCCATATTCACAACGTTTCTGCCGTTGTACGCTCGGCCCTTCTTCAGGTGATATACGCTAGAATTTCAATGTATATCACCTGAAGTAGGTCGGTTGAAACGTCGTGAATATGGAATAAAGATGAAGGCAGCCGCACGCACGATGTAAGCAGTGTAAATAAGGCTATGGTTACATCATTTGTGTTTTAATTTTATAGTAATATTATTTGCAATGCGTTTCAATAGTAACATTATGCACATTGTAAAAGTATTTGCCATGTATTATAGTAACATTAATTATATTGTATTTAATTATTTTTAAAGAAGGACTTCAATAATTCAAAACAACTCTTGGAAATCATAATGACACTTTTTAAAATTAAAGAGTGGGAGATTTATAACGTATTTCTTCAGTAACAAGGGGTAAGAGTAAATTCAAAATAACTCTTGGAAATCATAAGGTAATCCCTTAAACTATAGAAAAATATATGTATAATGTATTTCTGTAGTAACATTTAGCTTGAAGATATTCACTAATTCAAAACAACTCTTGGAAATCATAAAGGCATTTGCTTAAACGACAGAAAATATATTCATAATATATTTCTATATTAACATTGAGTAAGAGTAAATTCATTAATTCAAAACAACTTTTGGAAATCATGTGGGCATTTTTTTAAACCATAGTAAATATATTTATAATGTATTTCTGTAGTAAAATTTAGCAAGAGGACATTCAGTAACTCTTGGAAATCATAAGAACAATCTCTTAAACTATAGAAAATATATGTATAATGTATTTCTGTAGTAATATATAGCTAGAAGATATTCATTAATTCCAAACAACTCTTGGAAATCATAAAGCCACTCTACAAATATATACATAATGTATTTCTATAGTAAGTAAATGTAACTATAGATATACATTATGAATAAGCGTAAATTCAATAATAAAACAACGCTTGGAAAACATGAAGGCATTCTATAGCAAAAAGCATTTATAATGTATTTCTATAGTAACATTTTCCTAGGATCAATTATCCAAAGAACTCTTGGAAAGATAATTCTTTTTACTCAATGTCGTAAAAAACAATTCGGGAAATAGAAAAATAAAGTAAAGTAGAAGGAAAATGTTGAAGAAGCCTAGGAGCCATAGCAAAAAAATGCTATTCGAAAAGAGTTGCCAAAATGCCGTAAAGTTTGTAAACAATGCCGGTGAGAAAATTGCCCCATGATAATTAAAATCAGTAGCAGCTACAAAAAAAAAAAAAAAAAAAAAAAAAAAAGAAGAAAAAAAAAGAAAAAGAAAAAAGTAAGAAAAGAAAAGTAAATAAATAAATAGATAATAAAAGCAATTTTAAAAGAAAAGGATAAATTTGACTCACCTGTAAATTGGGTGGTGCATGACAAGTAAGCGAGACTCGTCCCACGCCCATTGGGGCTTCTACAATGAACAAATAAACACACATTAATTAATAGCAACAAAGATAAACGTCTAATTTGACTCGAAACAAATTTTGATGATCACGTAACTAAGGATATATATATATATATATATATATATATATATATATATATATATATATATATATATATATATATATATATATATATATATATATATATTAATACATTTTTTATGTTTATACATTCTTTTTATGGTTACAAATATTTAAGTAAATGGTCTGTTTATAATAAAACAGTATTAAACAACATTTACCTGCCTGAATGTCCGAGAAACTTTCATAGAAATATTCGTCCTCCGACAGGAATCAAACCTGTATCCTATACGGAACCGGCATATAGCCTGACGTGCCTTTAACTGATTGGGCCACAGAGGAGCGTTCGGTTAGCAAGGTCGAATTTACTGCCTTTAAACTTCAATCTTCCGTGATTCTCTCACGTACATTCATATCTGCTCATGGCGTATCCAAATGTAAACAAATGACGTCACACATTATGAAATGGACAAAGTCCGACAATTATTTTAAGACATTTTCATGTTTAACATTCTTTTTTTTATAGATACAAATATTTAAGTAAATGCTCTGTTTATAATAAACAGTAATAAAACAACATTTACCGGCCTGAATGTACGAGAAATTTTCATAGAAAATATTCGTCCTCCGACAGGATTCGAACCTGTATCCTATATGGAACCGTCATAGAGCCTGACGTGCCTTTTACGGTCTAATTTACTGCTTATAAATTTCAATCTTCCATGAATCTATCACGTACACAGAAAATATTCGTCCTCCGTTCTGTGAAAATTTCTCGGACATTCGGGCCGGTAAACGTTGTTTAATACTGTTTATTATAAACAGAGCATTTACTTAAATATTTGTATCTATAAAAAGAATGTATAAACATAAAAATGTCTTAAAATAATTGTCGGACTTTGTCCTTTTCATAATATATATATATATGTGTAATTAGGCAGAATTTTTTCATTAAAGCATGTTTCATTAAATAATATAGAAATGTTTTGTCTATTTATTTTAAGTAAATTCCTTTCATATTGTCGAATAAGCTTTTTAGCATTATCACTGACACACGCAAGAAAATCACTATGTTGATACATGTTTTTATTGTTAATCCTGTCTAACCTTTCGGCTTTCATAAGCCATCATCAGAGATTACAAGTACATTAAAATAAATTAAATAATAAAGTAAATAACAAAGATGGTAATTTTTGTTTCAGATTGGTTATACAGACATTACAACAATGATAGTTTGTTTTGTTTGTATGGAAGATTGCTATGCAACGACAAATTCGTTAATATATATATATATATATATATATATATATATATATATATATATATATATATATATATATATATATATATATGTATGTATGTATTATAATTATTATTTAAAAATATGTATTCATCGCCACACAGAAATTACCCTGTCTTGAAACCAAAACCTAAATCTGAAATTGATTTCGAAACATGGTAATTTCTGTGTCGCGATGAAAACATATTTTTTAAATAATAATTATAATATTATGCTGTACTGTGTATCGAGCACTGATTTTAAAAATAAATACTAAAGAAATCTGGATTATAAATCTGACTGTTCTTTATATATATAAATGTAAAAAAGACATATCTATTTCTATACCTGACGATGATTGTATGAACAATCGAAAGCTTGTAGTAAAAAAGACCTTATACAACTGGAATTTATAAACAGGGATCCTAACATTCATCAACGGGTTTGAGGTTAATGTATTTTATTAAAAATTGTTTGCGAGACTGATTCTTGCCATTTATATCATTAACTTCACTATCTGCTTTTTGTACGAATGATTCATGTAATTGAACTGCACCACATAGTTGATATATATATATATATATATATATATATATATATATATATATATATATATATATATATATAATTTAGTACAGGTTATAGATCCGTTGGTATACAATCAATGTGGATCCTAATAATATCAAATATTAAAACTGATTCACAAAGAGAGCTCAATGTATTTATTATAACAGATCATATAATTTACAAAGCAAAAAAAAAAAAAAAAAATCCCAAATTACCTAATTTGGGTATAAATCTATTTCATCCAACGCTAAATACATTAGTCTTATTCAACTCTGGTGGATAGACTATTTGTATCGGAATCAGAAATTAAAAATTTAACTTAGACAGTAGTCGAAAAATTGATACCGAACCTACCCGAATCGACGCCTCAGCCAATATATATATATATATATATATATATATATATATATATATATATATATATAGATAGATAGATAGATAGATAATATTAGTCGTAAATATACACATACATATGCAATCATATATCTAAAATATAAATATATATATACATACATACATACACATACATATATGTATAAAAAATAATTCCAAGAGGATAGAACCCAGGTAGAACTCAATGCCCAGGACAGAGTAAGGATATAATAAAAAGTCTTAAGCACTAATATTCCATGGTCATATTTTATTCCATTGGAATCGTAAATACGATCCAATGCATCAGACCTACAAATTCTAAAAGAAAACAGAAAATCATCTCCGGATATGAGTTTGTGATCCTGAGTTTCATGCTATCAATTCAACTAAATATGTTAGCTCTATCACTGATTTTGAACGCTTTCCAATTAGGTCCAGACACATATAAAATATATATAGAATTTACACACACACACACACACACACACACACACACACACACACACATATATATATATATATATATACACATATGCTGAACTCTCCCGTCGTTTAGCGACGTATGAGGTTCAAGCAACTCTGTTCCTAGGAACCGACAGCCAGACACCTACACGTATGATTATAGTGGTGATGATTTTGTGCAGAACTAACCACAGCTATTTGAAGAGCGAAATACAGAAACCTGGTGCACTACGTGACACAAGGACTCCAAATGACCCTTCCCGGGTCTTCTTCTAGACCAGTTGCCGTCCACGGCTATAGAACACAGTCTGTCCTGCTATTTATCCGAAGGAGAAGAAGAGGGTATTAACACGTAAGTGAATGCAATGGATTCGACTTGAATTCGAACTCGGCTCTCTGATTCTTCAATCCGTGCCTCCCCTCTCTCTCTCTCTCTCTTACTCTCTCTCTCTCTCTCTCTCTCTCTCTATATATATATATATATGTAAAAGCACGGTGGTGCGTGGAAATTCCAATCGAATTCATTATATTCACGTACGCATGAATCCATCTCTTCTCTGCATCCCAGCTATGGGTAAATATCAGAACATAATGGGTTCTATAGCCTTGGGTGGCAACCGGTCTAGGAGAAGGACAGCTCTGAATTCAAAATCTGTGGAGAGACTTTTGTGGACCTTGTGGCATGCTGTGCACTAGTTCTCTATTCGTCTCTTCCAAAAAGAGTCCCAAGGAGGGAAGATAGTTAAAAAAAAATTAGCGGTGTCAAGGGAAAAACCTTCCTTTTGATGCTCCATTTTTTGTTGCAGGAACGAAGGTCTAAATTTGCAAAAAATTTAATTATGTTGTTAAAAAGTATCTTAAAAGTCTTGGCATTGATGTGATAGACTGGGAACAGTTGACAGAAAATAGATATGTGTTGAGGAAAATGGTTACTGATAGTTCTAAGTCGCTGAGTTGACCGTGCAAACGGGCCACGCAAAAGTAGAACGATTCCAGATAATCTTGCATTATTAACATCCAAAGTTGTATGAGTCATCTAAGATCTCATGACGATACGTAATCCCAGGCAGACTAATTTGACAGCCATCCACAACGACACGCCGGAAACTCATGTCAGTTTTGTGACAAAGTATGTGGGTCAGCAGCAGGTCTCAAGAATCACATAAGATTACATAAAAATTGGATAAACATTAAGACCATACACAAGTCTGACGTCTTTTACGTATACAGCAAATTCTGCAGAAGTGGTGAGAAATTAGAGTCAAATCCAAAATTGAACAAATGGCTTTTTTCCCACCGAGAAACGGCAATATATCCAATTTTAGGATTGGTGTATACGGAATAAGTTCCAATAACCAACAATTACTATTCTTAAAAGAGTGCTCAATATTGAGTAGAGCAAATATAATTATTTATTTGAAAACATAAATATGTTATAAAATCAATACAAAATAGCCATTTTGTTTCAACAACTCTGGTGTCTTATCCAGTGATTTTATATCATGTTTATGTTATAATTTTCAAATAAATAATTATATATATATATCTATATCTATATCTATATCTATATATATATATATATATATATATATATGTGTGTGTGTGTTCATTCAAATGTTATTTTTAGTGGATACACGTATTTGAAATAGAGGACCCGGTTTTATTTTAAATAGTGTATATTACATCTATCGATTTGCGGCCTTTATTAAGATTTCTTGAGGGTGTTGACCGATAGATGTAATACACAGTGTTTTAAATAAACGCCAATTTCAAATACGGGTCTCCACTAAAAATAACGTTTGAAAATGTCGGATTAAAAATAAATCCATTAATTCCTTACAAACACACACACACACACACACACACACACACACACACATATATATATATATATATATATATATATATATATATGGACTCTCCTGTCTAACTATAATTTTTTTCAAAATCAGCCCGTGTCTGTGTATCCCAGCGTGTGACACCTTCAGAAAGTGCCTGAAAACCATACCGCGGGTTGAACCAAGCATTGTGAGTGAAATTGGGTAGACATAATTCTTGAGGGCTGTCGATAGCTGTGCTAGCACAAAGCCACAAGTCATTGTGGCCGAGGGATTGAGCGTGCTGGCCTTGTTCAAATTGTTGATCACGCTAGATAACACGCTCTTTCCCAGAAACTGTAACTAAGGTCTGCTCAGCATAGTTGTAGTATAAACCACAGGTGGGCTCTGTGAGGGGGTGGGTGAGCAAAGATAAATGTGCCTGAGCGAGCGTCTGCAATAAGGATTGGCTAGCCGCCCTAGTAGACGGGTATCATCGAATAAGAGTGGCCAGCTATGATATATATGAACATATATTTGTAGTTGGCCGGTATGAATATTGATATGTATATATATATACGTGTAGGTAGGCTTTTCACCCTTTTTTTAAAAAAATTAAATGAATTACCCTTTAATAATCATTATTAATGATAAAATATTTAGATTTTTGATAATTGAATACTAAAGTCATTACCTAATATTTTTTAGAGGAGCTTACTTAGGGAATTCTAAGGGCACTCCTATATATATGTAAGGATATATGTAGATACTAATACATGAAATTACCCATGCATATCGGTACATGTGTACCTGTATGAGTGACTGCAGATATAAAGGAACGTATGTATATGAAATTCACATGGATGTGTTTACAATATATGATAGAGCAAGATCTCTAATATTACATTCAAATATCACTCCATATTAACTTAAAACTAAATTTTAAGTAAGAGAAATTACCAATCTAAAATAGTCGCTAATTGAACTCATGAATAGAATTCAAACTGATAGAGATGTCACCTTAATAATCAATTACAACTAGAAGTAAACTTATATTTGAAAATAAAAATTTTAGTGTTTTAATGTAAATTCTATGAATATTTTTCTAATCGACTATTTCATATTAAATTCCCAAATTTTTGTAATAAAGTTTTTAAAAAACTTTAACTATATAATTAAATTCCTTAGACTGTTTAAACGTTCAAACTTATATAAAAAATTATTTATGAACTCTCAGAGTAAAGCAAAAAACAGCGTCCATTCCAAAGAAAACTAATGACACTTTATCACAACTTCTTTCTCTCTTTTTCTCTCTCTTTCTCTTTATGCCTTTTTGTCCTATCCCCCTCCCATATCAATATATAACTTCCGTTAACAGATTTAATGTGTCAATGTCTTGTTTTTCTCAAAAAAATTTAAAGTTGAATGAATAGAAGTGTTACATCAAACTTAATCATGTCTCTCTACCCCCTTCACCCCCTCACTCCCTCACTTCGTTAGTTTACTTATTACTGCCCGTCATAAATGTGTAAATTTCTTTTCATTTTCCATTTCAACTTTTGGAAATAAAATCTGATGATCCGCTGTCCTTTAAAAGGGCTGTGGTGAAATAATTTATTATATGGAACCTTAAAGTGGTCTGTTTTTATTTAAATTATTGGCTCTGATTTACATTGAGCTCTCTGGATTTTATCCTCCTTGGGTCTACCCATACGGATTACCTAGTTTTTCGTAAACTAACTACACACACACACACACACACACACATATATATATATATATATATATATATATATATATATATATATATATAAGTGAACATTGAAGTCAACACTCAGAGGCGACAGGCTGTTTCATGCTGCATGCAATCGTTCGCGGCTTGACGATTGCGTCCAACATGAAACAGCCTGTCGCCTCTGAGTGTTGACTTCAGTTTTTTCACTTTTATATTTATATATATAAATATATGTATGTAGGTATGTATACACGGGATGTCCTTGACATATGTCAGAGATCCGTTCCTACCTACATAATCATCCACGTGTCTGCCTTACGCTTGGGAGCCATAATCGAGGCCAAAAGTTCCCACGAAAACGACACAAACGAGAGATAGCGAATTTACCGTTATGTGCGAACAGCTTGTGAAGAAACAACGCCGTCTTCCTCACACAGCGTCGCGTGACGACCTCTTAAGGGAGATAGCGCCATAAACACGAACGCCGTACGTCGGAACAGATTTAACTCGAGGAGCTTCTGTGTACGTCCAAATTTACGGTGGAGTAATGGATAGCGGCTTGGATTGAGGAATCTGAAGGCCGAGTTCGAATTCCAGTCAGATTCATTGCATTCACTTACGTGCTAATTCTGTTGAGAAAGATAGGAATCCTTTTTCTTTTCCCTCCAGCTATGTGTAAATAACAGGACAGACTGAATTCTATAGCTTTGGATGACAACTGATTTAGGAGAAGAACAACTCTGAATTCAAAACCTACGGAGGGTCGTTTGGGGACCTTGTGGCATGTAGTGCACCAGGTCTCTGTATTCGGCCCTTCAAAATGTGTGGTTGGTTCTGCACAAAGCTTTCAACACTATAATCAAATCTCCTGTGCTGGTGTCGAGCTGTCGGTTCCACGGAATCGATCATCTTGACCCTCATACGTTGATGGGTGAGCCGAGTATATATATATATATATATATATATATATATATATATATATATATATATATATATATATATATATATATATATATATATAGAGAGAGAGAGAGAGAGAGAGATGATAATGATGATGATGCGAAAAAGGTCCGTAGTATTTTCAACAGGAAGCGTTGGAACATGTGATTTCGTTTCACACGTGACTGAATTTTATGAAATAATGACATTTCAACGTGACTTTCTATACGATTTGTAGGTGGATTGCGAATATTAAATCTTTTTATGTTAAAAGCGATAATGGTGGCAAAATATATGTGTTTTTCTTATTCGAGGCCCTTTATTCCCAGAAAAGATAAAATAAATGCTGTGCACGCAGCAAAAATATATGTACCGCTTGTAAGTATGGTGCCGTAGCTTACACTGTTGTAAATAAGCAATTCGTTAGGTTCAAAACAGGAAATTTTGAACTAGAAGCTCGAAATCGTACCCGAAGGCCTGTAGTCCTTGTTGATGAGCAAGTCGAAGCACGAATTAAAAGCTAACCAGATACTCTGCTCAAACAGAACGAAAACGTTTCATTTTTTTGTAAAGAAAGAACGTGCAATACAAAAAACATGTCAATGAAATCTGATTTACAAACTGGTTTCCTACAAAAAAAATACATATTCTATTTATACGAACCTATCCCAAAAATCTTGTCGACATTAAATAACCCATTGATGTTGATATGCCGTAAAACAAAACAAACCAAACCAAACTAGACTCTCTACGAAAGCCCCCTTTACAAAAAAACACGTGATGGAAATATGTTGTTTACAACAATGTGAAACGAAGGAGCTGACGGGGAAAGCGAAATGAGCCATCATAGGCCACTCCAAAAGCCGGTTTGCATCCAATACAGTTGATAACGTGCGTCTGGTTTGATCGAAAGCGAATTGGTTAGGACAAAGATCGTTCTTCAAAATCAGACGTTGCATTCAGGCAAGTATTGTTCTCAACTGAACCAATTAAAGGCAGCAATCCAGGTAAAGGAAGTCCTCGGTATGACGATAAACTACATCCGGCAGCAAGGTGTGTGATCGGGAGAGTGGAGGTCTTAATTGCTGTTGTTCCCATATCCACCCTTTTCCGGCTTGATAACACCTGTTAGAATTTCAACTATGGGTAAATAGTTACACCCCATGAAGAAAACAAAACCCTATGAAAGTATAAAAATATATTTTTATACTAAAATACCATACATTTTATATAAAAAAAAAACTATTTATAATAAAATTACCAACATTACATTTTTAAAGCAAAATGACCAACAATACATTTTGTAGTAGAATTACCACCAATACATTTTATACTAAAATTACTAACAATATACTTTGTAGTAGAATTACCACCAATACATTTTATACTAAAATTACTAACAATATATTTTGTAGTAGAATTACCACCAATACATTTTATACTAAAATTACTAACAATATACTTTGTAGTAGAATTACCACCAATACATTTTATACTAAAATTACTAACAATATATTTTGTAGTAGAATTACCACCAATACATTTTATACTAAAATTACTAACAATATATTTTGTAGTAGAATTACCACCAATACATTTTATACTAAAATTACTAACAATATATTTTGTAGTAGAATTACCACCAATACATTTTATACTAAAATTACTAACAATATATTTTGTAGTAGAATTACCACCAATACATTTTATACTAAAATTACTAACAATATACTTTGTAGTAGAATTACCACCAATACATTTTATACTAAAATTACTAACAATATATTTTGTAGTAGAATTACCACCAATACATTTTATACTAAAATTACTAACAATATACTTTGTAGTAGAATTACCACCAATACATTTTATACTAAAATTACTAACAATATACTTTGTAGTAGAATTACCACCAATACATTTTATACTAAAATTACTAACAATATACTTTGTAGTAGAATTACCACCAATACATTTTATACTAAAATTACTAACAATATATTTTGTAGTAGAATTACCACCAATACATTTTATACTAAAAAAACTAACAATATACTTTGTAGTAGAATTACCACCAATACATTTTATACTAAAATTACTAACAATATATTTTGTAGTAGAATTACCACCAATACATTTTATACTAAAATTACTAACAATATATTTTGTAGTAGAATTACCACCAATACATTTTATACTAAAATTACTAACAATATACTTTGTAGTAGAATTACCACCAATACATTTTATACTAAAATTACTAACAATATACTTTGTAGTAGAATTACCACCAATACATTTTATACTAAAATTACTAACAATATACTTTGTAGTAGAATTACCACCAATACATTTTATACTAAAATTACTAACAATATATTTTGTAGTAGAATTACCACCAATACATTTTATACTAAAAAAACTAACAATATATTTTATGTGAGTTGAAGGCATACACTTGCGTTCAAAATATTTAGATTTCGGCATTAAATGAAATAATAGAGATGTTGATATGCCACTAAACAAAATCTACCAACCAAACCAATCAAAATATTTAGATTTCGGCATTATATAACCCATAGAGGTGTTGATATGTCGCTAAAAAATCAACCAACCAAACTAAAGAAAATATTTAGATTTCGGCATTAAATAACCCATAGAGTTGTTGATATGTCGCTAAAAAAATCAACCAAATAAACCAACCAAAATATTTAGATTTCGGCATTAAATAACCCATAGAGGTTGATATGCCACTAAACACAATCAACTAACCAAACCAATTAAAATATTTAAATTTCGGCATCAAATAACCCATAGAGGTGTTGATATGCCTCTAAACAAAATCTACCAACCAAACCAATCAAAATATTTAGATTTCGGCATTAAATAACCCATACAGTTGTTGATATGCTGCTAAACAAAATCAATCGACCAAAATATTTAGATTTCGGTATTAAATAACCCATAGAGGTGTTGATATGCCACTAAACACAATCAACGAACCAAACCAATTAAAATATTCAAATTTCGGCATCAAATAACCCAAAGAGGTGTTGATATGCCACTAAACAAAATCAATCAATTAAACTGATCAAAATATTTAGATTTCGGCATCAGATAACCCATACAGGTGTTGATATGCCACTAAACAAAATCTATCAACCAACCAACGAACCAAACAACCAATTGATGAAAGGTGATCTGAATCTGCCAATCGTAGGCGTATCGACTGAAATCAGGACAACGCCAGACTTCACGTCTCTTTGCAGATACGGCAGAAATTGGTACAGATTACCTAGCATTTCCTACTCGACGCGTTTTATTTTCCTGGCCTTCCACCTCCCCCAGAATACTCTCCAGTTCTCAGTGAGTCTTAACCCCCCCCAAAACAAACAAACAAACAAACAAAAAACAAGTGCCATGTTCTTGGAGGATAGAATCATGGAGATGCTTCAAAGATGGCGGAAGGTAGTGGAACAAAATGACGCGCATGGTGTTGAATAATTCTATTTTCAATCAAGTAGAGGTTTATCCCTTGTTTCCTGTTTAGAATCGGGTTTCTGGTTCCCTTTAAAATCTTCTTATTATCGTTCGCTACCAGTAACCCCTTGCGTCTTCTGGCGTTATCGGCTTGCCTGGGGGTAAATTGATTAAAAAAAAAAATTAAATATTGTTTAATAAATTTACTTAAAAACACCACGAACTTTTGTTTCGACCCAAGAGACTTACACATTTCCATATTCATTAAAAAAAAAATTCTTTTATTTATAACTTTTTAACCGACAAACCATAGATATAATTATTCTATATAGATATGAGTCGTTTTGCGCATGCGTATGAAAATGTCGATATGAGAAAAAAAAAGGTTGTTAGTATTTATGTTTCTGTTTGTATAAAAGTACAAGCAGGCGATAAACGGATAACAGCTGAAAAATGTCTTCACTCATTATTCCTCGTGGATATGAATCGGAAAGCAAAGAAAGTATCAACATCAAAAAATGTCTGACAAAGTGAGAAGAAAAAAAAATATAAAATAAAATAAAATCTCGAGCGAAAACAAAATGGCGGGGTTGACGAGAAAATAAATTAGCAAAAAGAATTTGCTTGTTAAACATTTCAGAACATTTAAATAAAGAAATAGAAACAAAAACGAAAACTATTTTTAAATGATTTTCATTTGTTGCCTTTTATCTTATGTTTGTTTATTTGTTATTTTTTTGTAATTTTTGTTTACATTATTTTAATATCTTTATTTTTATTAGTTGCCAGTATTCCATTACTTTTCTCATTGCTAGCGCCATTTCTTTGCAAATGAAAGCCGGCAACGGCGAAAAGGAAGACAAAAGAAGAAAGAACTTCGTTTTTTTTCCTCTCCTTCCCGCTTTCAGCGGCATCCGACCAAATTATCAATAATAATTTACTACAAATTTTCCGACGTTTGATTGTCGTTCATTTGATGTTATTTTATTTAAATACTGTCCGTAGAAAATCTTACCATATTTGGGCCTGCTTCGTGGCATCCATTAAGCTAAGTCTGGCACAAGGTCAAAATGTGGGTGATTTGAACTCGCTCTACTAAGGATCTGCAGGTAGTGTAACAGTTATCAAGGCGGGAAAATGGGAACGGCGAGCCGAGTTTAAATTACGACTTCGTCTCTTGTATTCACTTACGCACTAGCACCATTGGGAAAGGCATGAATCCAACCAACTGTGTTAAATATAAATATAACCCATTGATGTTTTGATATGCCGTAAAACAAAACAAACCAAACCAAACTGGACTCTCTACGAAAGTTCTCTTTAAAAAAATATACGTCAATGAAACCTGATCTACAAAATGATTTCCCGCAACAAATACATATTCTATTCATACGAACCTATTCTAAAAATCTTGTCAGCATTAAATAACCTATTGAGGGTGATATACCGTAAAATAAAACAAATTAAACCAAACTGAAAGGCGGTTATAGCAGTCAACTGACGAGAAAGATAATTCCGGAATCAGACTGAGTTCGATTACGGAATTGTAGACCTTTGACTATCAACATTTTAGATTCTATTTACAGATATGACTCCATCGTGAGACTTGTGTACCTAAAAGGGGCAATAACAGTTCAATCTCTGAGAAGGAAAACCCTGAATTTAAACCAACTGGGCTCACAGACTTCAACTACGGAAATTCAACCCTTTCTCTTTAAGCATTTA
Organism: Acanthosepion esculentum; assembly: GCA_964036315.1. Taxonomy (NCBI): domain Eukaryota; kingdom Metazoa; phylum Mollusca; class Cephalopoda; order Sepiida; family Sepiidae; genus Acanthosepion; species Acanthosepion esculentum. The sequence goes on from OZ038495.1 coordinate 86,602,935, forward strand.
GCTTCTCATAATGGATATGACTCCATTGTGTGCAATTCTACATCAAGGACTATGGGAAGATGCTTTGTTTTTTAATTTGGTATTAGAGACAACAATCTTACCAACCTAAGCTGTGCAGATGCCACAGTGTTGATAGCAAACACGGAAAGAAAACTATAAAAACTCCTACAAAAGTTAGTGAAGGAAAGCAAGAAGAATGGACTAAAGTTCAACTGAAAAAAGACAAAATGCATGGTTGTTAGCAAAAGGATGAGCCCAAAATGCAAATTGCAAATCGGAGATGTCAAAATCATACAAGTGCAGAAATTTAGATATCTGGGAAGTGTTTTAACAGACGACGGAATGTGTGACATCGAGATCCGAAGGTATATTTGGATAGCCAAGAAGCATTCCAAAAAGCTAAGCAGAGCACTAACAAACAAAAGAAAAAAAAACTTCGCTAGACACAAGGAAAAAAGTACTAAAAACTGTATAGCAGTGGGTACTGGACAATCTCCTCAAAGATGAACAGGAGTCTTGAAGCAAAAGAAATCTGGTTTTGCAGAAGGATACTGAGGATACCGTGGACCGAACATGTGAGCAACGACGAAGTTTTGGAGAAAATGGAAAGAAAAAAGAAACTAATACTTAACATCAGGATGAGACAGTTATGGTTTCTGGGGCAGATAATGAGGAAGGAGGGCTTGGAAAATCTGATACGCACGGGACAATTAGAGCCAAGAGGGACAGAAGAAAACGATTCTACATCAAGGATTATGGGAAGCTGTTTTGTTTTTTAATTTGGTATGCAGATGACACAGTGTTGATAGCAGACACGGAAAGAAAACTATAACACTTCCACAAAAGTTAAGGAAGGAAAGCAAGAAGAAAGGACTAAAGGCCAAATGTGAAAAGACAGAATGCTTGGTTGTTAGTAAAAGGATGAGTCCAAAATGCAAATTGCAAATCGGAGATACCAAAATGAAACAAGCGCGGACATTGAAATATCTGAGAAGTGTTTGAACTGAAGACGAAAGTGTGACACCGTGATCCGAAGACATATTTGTATAGCCAATGAAGCATTCCAAAAGCTAAGAAGAGTACTAACACCCCCCCCCAAAAAAAAAAACTTCGCTAGAAACAAAGAAAAGAGTACTAAACAGCTACGTGATATCTCTCCTCCTGTATAGAAGCGAGTGCTGGACAATCTCCTCAAAGCTGAATAGGAGACTTGAAGCAACCGAAATGTCGTTCTACAGAAGGATGCTGAGGATACTATAGACCGAACATGTAAGCAACTACGAGTTCTGGAGAAAATGGAAACAAAAAGGAAACTAGTACTTAACATCAGGAAGGGACAGTTGAGGCTTCTAGAGTTGAAATTTAAACATCTGTAAAGCGTTTTAACAGAAGACGGAAAGTGTGACACCGAGATCCGAAGAGGTATTGGGATAGCCAAGGAAGCATACCAAAAGCTATAAAGAACACTAAGAAATGGGAAAACTTCGATAGAAACCAGGAAAAGAGTCCTACACTGCTATGTGATATCCGTCCTCCTGTATAGCCGTGGCTGCTGGACGACCTCCTCAAAGATGAAGAGGAGACTTGAAGCAACCTCCTCCTCCCTCTCCTCATAACCTCGCACTCCTCTTCCCCCTCATCCTGACACTTACCCTGGTTTGGTAATTTTATCAGCTTTCTGCGAATTTCAAATCGGAGATACAGAAAGTGCGGAAATTTACATATCTTTGAAGCGTTTTTGTAGAGAACGAAAAGTGTGAGATCCGGAGGCATATTTGGATAGCCAAAGAAGCATTCCAAAAGCTAAGCAGAGTATAAAGAAATAGGAAAATTTCTCTAGAAACCAGG
>OZ038495.1:86609782-86627325 GCA_964036315.1 Acanthosepion esculentum
AAAAAAAACGATCTGTGTCTACCATTTTGACTCAAATAAGAACAAGCCTTTTCCTACCTTTTTGACTATAGTATAAAACCGAATATATACCTGTTGTTATTAGTCTTGTGTAATCCGGATAAGTCTTATCTAATAATTCATTGTTATTTTTTACCCAATAAGATTTCTTTTCGACATTAAATAACCCCACAAATGTTGATATGACGTTAAATTAACCAGATTAATCTAATCCATCTTGCATCTTGTTTTGTTTTAATGGAACGCCTGGAGTGATATCAAATTTTCTTCGTTCAAACAAAATTTCTATCATTTATAGTCTGATTTCAAAAAAAATATTTTTATCGGTCTTGTCTATCGCATTGCGTTACGTGAAAGGGTTTTTTTTCCCTAGCTTCAGAAAGGTTTCCGTGTGAAAATTCTAAGTTTAAAACACACTCATTACAAATAATTCGGTGAGTTAATCAATAATTGACAAGTTGTTGCTAAACAGGCATTCTTGTGCTGGGTGAGTTGGTATAATTCGATCACTGATATCTGAAGTGTACAAGATTCCCAAAATCAATCAAATGACTACCATTTTAAAACATTTATTATGTAGCGGGGACATAGGAGTGATGCGTCACTCTATGGCCGTCAGTAAACAGTGCAAATCGAAAAATAACGAGCCTGAAGTGAGACTCGATCCCAGCAGATCATTAATATGCTGAAGTAAAACACATAAACAAATAATCATTATAAACATATGTCGAGAATGCCATGCAGAATGTGTTCTTCGTGGTCGGGTCTACGAAAGGATTTAGGTCTTCCACGATCAATATTTGGTGGTGCCACTGATCCTGTCTCAGCAATGCGACGATAAACAGAAGCAAAGGTTGCAATAACTCGGCTGTGTTCGGCCTGAAAACGCAATCTGTTACAGCCGTGCAGCCTCGAGTCCAATACCATTCGCGCACCGTGTGTAAGAATCATATCTGCCTGTTCATGATATGCATATCCAGCCATTGTTAAACGGAACACTTCTCAATTACCTCACTAGTACACATATTAAACGTTGAAGATGGACGTGCCACAAATGTACACGAATGACAAATGTAAATTAGTCTTCATGGCAACACAGTGCCATCTACTGTAAACTTAATAGCTAAAAACGAATGATTTGCAGGCATATCTTCATATGGACTTTTGTTCTTGATTTGGTATGAAGAACCTGCCCCCAAAGTTTGTAAAAGTATTTCTGATACAATATATATATATATATATATATATATATATATATATATATATATATATATCATGGACTCTCCCGTCGGTTTCGTTGATCTCCATTCTACCCACTCCAAGACTAAGCGCTCAAGGGTGTTACGAGGTATATTGACAGCAGACAATTTGCTCTCCAGCTTGTTTTTGTATCTGGCATGGGCGTCCTACATTCCTGTAGCCCTGATCTAACTGGCTGTACATTAGGATCTTGGGCATCCTTTCATCAGACATTCGCAAGACATGACCATTCCACCGTAACTTAGACTGTATGATAATATATATATATATATATATAGATAGATATATAAAGGTGGCCTGACGATTGCATCTAGCATGAAACAGACTGTCGTCTCTATGTGTTGACTTCTATGCTCACTTTTATATTTACACACGCTCTATCTCTGATATTGAGCACTTTATCCCATCAATATAGGTCATTGAGCTGATATGAATCTAAGTGAGAGAATCATGGAAGATTGTAGTTTAAAAACAGTAAAATCGACCTTGCTAATCGAACGATCCTCCGTGGCTCGATCGGTTAAGGCACCTCAGGCTATATGGCGGTTCCGTATAGGATACAAGTTCGATTCCTGTCGGAGGACGAATATTTTCTATGAAAATTTCTCGGAACTTCAGGCCGGTAAACGTTGTTAATACTGTTACTGTTTATTATAAACAGAGCATTTACTTACATATTTTTATCTATAAAAAGAATGTATAAATATAAAAATGTCTTTTTTATATATATATATATATATATATATATATATATATATATATATATATATATATATATATATATATATATATATATATATATATATATATATATATATATATATATATATATATATATATATATATCCAGGTAAGATAGTCAACAGTTGCATATTAACTTACCAAGTAATTCTATACGTTTAAATTATTTATTGGTTTCTTAAAGAAGCTATTTATTTATCAGCTATAAAAAAAAATTAGGTAGGAAATTCACAAAGCATATAACTTGTTTAATATTTTGTTAAATTAACACTCCGTCTCATTGTTTCTTAGGAAAGGTAATTTTCCATTGTGTATAATTAATGTATCCATTAACAGCATCTCCTGTTTAACGTCTGTACTGCCAATCTACGGGTCATGACCCATTTATGAAAAATACTTTCTTATTTTTGGCTTCTTCACTTAGTTTAAATTTAACGTAGGTCATATTTGATTGGCAGATCTGTTTAAAGCCCACAAAGCTTATAACCCCCACCATTTTTCTTTTTCGTAAAAGAGGTTGTATTTTGCTTTTAAATAAAAATTAACTGTTCACTCGCCAGTAATTTACAATCGCCTGATGAGATGCATTTGATACGCATCGAAACACGACTGCAATTATGTAACGATTTTGACAGGTTTTCTATGTAATATCCTAAAATAAATCATATATATATATATATATATATATATATATATATATATATATATATATATATATATATATATATATATATATATATATATATGGGCATTTGTTTACATTTGTAAAAACAATACGCTAGAGATTTAGTTGTGTAACTCTACCGAGTGAAGATAGCTCTGACTGACACCAAATTAGTTGTGTTTCAATCCTGGCTTGAGGCATTCGGAAGTCTAGTCTATATATATATATATATGTATATATATATGTATATATATATGTATATATATATATATATACGAATGGTATTAGCGCGAAAGTGGACCTTAAACTCGTCTCTTCCGAACTGTTATTCATCACACCACCTCCACATCCAAGCTTACACCACCTGGTTTTCTTAAGTGGTTAAGCATTTTGGTACTGACCAGGCTCGACGTTGCTTAACTTCAGTGATCGTACGCGAAGCGGTGTTTCAATGATATATGGCTGTAAGCCGGACTGTTTTTGGCTTTGCTAAATGACCTAACAAACTCTCGTGATACGAGATAAGAATTCGAGACTTCATTTTTTTTTCTGAATTTCTACATTTCGGTTGGGCGAGCGTCGCATAGATTAACTAAAATGATGTCAAGAAAAGAAAAGAAAATTTAAAACCTCAAAAAAAAAAAAAAAGAAAGACAAAAAAAGAAAGTGAAATGGAGTAAGGAATAAACAAAATGGCCGAAGTTATAAAAAATAAAAAAATAGGGATAAAATAAAATAAACTACCTTCTTTTTCTTCCGTAAGACGACTTTTACGCCGTCCACCGAAACGCTTATATTAACTTTTTTCTTCTTGATCGCCTTGGCTTTGAACTCATACTGTCAAAAGAAAAATGGAAAGACGACATTAATAAATAATAAAACGCAATTTATATAAAATAATCAGAAAACAATGACGTTACCTCGGTAAATAAAATATTAGCTGATTGATTTCTTTTCTAGGGGACATCAAACATTTACAGCTTATTTAAAGCGGTGTATGGAGGAGTAATGGTTAGCGACTAGGATTGAGGAGTAATGGATAGCGACTCGGATTGAGGAGTAATGGATAGCGGCTCGGATTGTAGAGTAATGGATAGCGACTTGGATTGAGGAATCGGAGAACCGAGTTGGAATTCCAGTACAATGAAGCAGAAAATATATGTCCACAAGGCACAATGTGTCCATAAAAGCTAAGCCAAAAAGCGTTTTGTGCTCATCATTAGGAAATAAATATTGTTCTTCTCCATGACAACGTGAGTCCGCATAGAACAAGGATGGTACAAGAAAATTATTTGGAAATCGGCTGGTTTGTTTAATTCCACTAGCCATATTTACAAGACCTTGACTTTTCGATTTCATCAAAACGCTTTGATGGGGTAAACAGATTCAAGATTTGGAAATGAATTCAGAAGTTTTCGGTAAATTTCCTGATAAGTGGCAACAAGTCATCGCAAATAAGGATGAGTATATAATTAAAGAAAATGGAATTATAATTTATTTTTTGAAGAATAAATTTAATAAACAGAAACGGAAAGTAGCTATATATTTTTTCTTTAATTAGGGTCGTTTGTTTGGCGCGTAATCTTTGCCAATTCATTGCTGAGGTCGGATTATAATGCAAAGTGAGATACCGTCAGAAAATTGAAAGGAAGCAGACGATCAACTATTAATATTGAAAAAAATGTTTCGCTTGCAAACTTTCATTAAAATATCGAAATGAAATTAATTGAAAATAGAATTATCATTATTTTAGTTTATCTATTTATCAAATTATTTATCTCAATTTATTTATCGGGTTAGAATTAACGAAAGCGGATCAGTCTATCAATAGAATTTGACAAGAGAATCTCTGCGCTTATTGCAATCATTTTATTCAAATGACTAGTAATCAACGAACATTTATATAAAGCTGTTTGATAAGAATTTGTAATACGAAAGTCTTTAATATTAATATGGCTTCCACGGTTCCTTGTATCTTGGCAGGGTGTAACGGTCGTGTGAACTCAGGAACTATTGAAAGGAGGGACAAGTACAATTATTATGATAATATTTGTGAGAATTTTCTTATAGGAAATATTATTATCAGTATTAACTTCTGACTAGTTTTTATTTTCATCAGATTCTTGTTGCCCGACTAATAGTAGCAGACATAATAGTCGTGAGGATTTTCTGTATTATTGATAGTGATTTATCTTTCTGTGGATTTGCTTTTTATTACAACGATAAGGCAGCACATACAGTCTGTTTTACGACCATTAAGCAAGATACATTAATAATGATAGATAATTGGCAAAATCCAACTTTGTGACTCCCCCCCAAAAAGGTATGTCAAAATGATGGTTATTCCCTTGACACCGCTATTATTGTATTCACTTTTGGCTCTCTCGCCAATGTCTCTTTGCAAGATTATAAAAATATGTGAAAAAAATATTTGCATGATTATAAAAATATGATGCCATGTTCTAGGTCAACCTGCTGATGCATCTGACTTCTCTGATGTTCTGGTGTAATAATGAGTCCAGTGTCTACTATGGTTTGAACACAGACCTTTAACCTCACATGCATAAATTGCTAGATGTAACTCGGCTTCATTTACTTTCTCTGGGCCGTAACATAGCTTTCCTGTAACATTGTTGCGAGGACTCCCGTAACAAAATTGCAAACTTATTTCGTTGTATTATCTTGTTCTCATTTGGCTTGTATTTTTTTTTGTTGAGAACGTGTATTGCCGGGATAAAACATTTCTATTCTCGGTGTACTGTGTCGTGCGAAACACATTTTCTCATCTGAATCAGTCTAGCAGTTTTATAACTCTACATTCATCCGTGCGTCGAATATCGGTTTGTTTTATTTTGTTTCACGGCATATCAACACCTCAATGGGTTATTTAATGCCGAAAATATTTTTAATGCTGGTAATATTTTTTAATTATCTATCTATCTATCTATCTATCTATCTATCTATCTATCTATCTATCTATCTATCTCAGTATATATTGGTTAGGTTTGTTTTGTTTTACGGCATATCAACCTCAGTGGGTTATTTAATGCCGACAAGTTTTTTAATGCTGGTAATATTTTTTCCAAAAACGTATTGCGGGTAATATTTTTTGTTTATCAAAAATGTATTTCTGATAAGAATGTATTGCTGGTAATAATTTTTCCTAAAAAAATTCATTGCTTTCTTAGTATTTTGACTCCAGTTTGGGCGTTAACTATTTGCCCAGAGCTGGGACCCTAACAGGTCCTACCATCCCGGATCAGGGTGGACCTGGAAACATCAGCAATTAAGAGGTGGTTGCACGCTCCTGATCAGAGGTCTTGCTGTTGGACGTAGTTTATCGTCATACCCAGGGCACAGATGTTATAGACAAGCGTATGATTGCAAGACAGAAATACGACAAGAGCAGAAATAGATTTACGTGATTTATTTCAATAGGAACGTGTGGTTTTGGGACAGCTACCTTGTGGTATAGTTCATAAGCCGGCTGCCGATCCGGGTTGATCTTTCATAGTAGTTCTCACTGGTTGGCGTGGCGTTCCTCCTGCTGACTGCTGCTGACTGCCCAGACTGACCGTGACAGATCTCTTCCCGGGCCTCCCGTTGACTGCATGGTACTTCCCCGTGTGACCCTTTTTATGGCGTTTTTTTATGGCTTAACGGGCTCGAAAAACGACGCGAGTATAATTAGGAGGGAAGCATTTTTATTTGTCGAAAAATATAAGCACTTTGAAATATTATTTATTTTTCGATCGGAACTCGTGCGTCGGGCCTATGCGTAAACGACGATAATGGTCATTTTGTGACCGGGCCTTGTCCCGTTCACATCCGGCTCTCACTCTTGAGTATGTTCGTTTATTTGCCTTCAAATCAGCCGAGATATGTCTTATTTTATTTTATAACACAGATGTAGTTTATCGTTATGCCCAGGACGATCGTTATGCCACATCTGATCTTGCTATGCATCTAAAGATTCTTGATAAAATCCCCCCAAAGAATCTGTAATGTTATCGGTCCTGACCTGGCATCTTGGCGTGAGTCGCATTCCTACCGCCGAAACGTATCTTCGCTGTGCCTTTTGTATACATATTTACACGGCATTTGTTCAGGCGAGCTTTCCTTTTTGGTGTCAGGGATTTAAATTTACATGGATTTTGAGATGATTGTTTAAGTGTTTCGTAGAAATGGATGTATCACAACGCGCATCAGAAGTTAGATATAAGCGTCTGCTTCATGGTAGTCTAGGATGAATTCTGATACACTTTGTATACGTGCGTTTTTAGGCTGTGAAAACATTAGCTCTGTCTGAAAACATTAAGAGATTTTTATTTTAATCGATCTGGTAGTCTCTGGTTCGAATTTACAGCTCCCCAGGGAAAAGCTCGTCATCAATAAACTGGCATGAGGTCTCGACTGGGAAGAAGAAGAAGAAGAAGAAGAAGAAGAAGAAGAAGAAGAAGAAGAAGAAGAAGAAGAAGAAGAAGAAGAAGAAGAAGAAGAAGAAGAAGAAAGGAAAACGTAAGGCGAAGAAGAAAAAAATATAAACGAAGAAAAAAGAAAGAAAAACGAAGATGCAAAAGAAGGAAAAAAGATGAAGATAAAGAGGATAGACGAAAGAAAACGAAGAATAAGAAACAGAAGAAAAGAAAAAAAATAAAGATGAAAAAGAAGACAAACGAATCAAGAAAGGAAACAAGTAAAAAGAAAAACGAAGAATAAGAAAAAGATGAAAAAGAAAAAACAAAGATAAGAAAAAAAGAAGAAGAAAAACGAAGATGAAGAAGAAACAAGAAAGATGAATATAAAGAAGAAAAATCTAATCGAAGAAGAAAATAGAAAGAAAAACGATGAAGAAGAAGGAAGAAGAACAACGAAGATGGAGAAGAAGAAAAAAAAAGAAAAACGAAGGTGAAGAAGAAGAAAAAAGAAAAACGAAGAGGAAGAAGAAAAAAGAAAGATGAATATGAAGAAGAAAAAAGGAAATTGGAGGAGAAAAAAGAAAGAAAAACGATGAAGAAGAAGGAAAAAAAACAAGATGAAGAAGAAGTAAAAAGTAAGAAAAACGAAGAAGAATAAGAACGAAGATGAAGAAAAAGAAAAAACGAAGATGATGATGATGATGATGATGTAGAAGAAGAAGAAGAAGAAGAAGAAGAGGATGATGAAGAAGAAGAAGAAGAAGACGATGAAGAAGAAGAGGATGATGTAGAAGAAGAAGGGGATGAAGAAGAAGAAGAGGATGATGATGAAGAAGAAGAAGAAGAAGAGGATGATGAAGAAGAAGAAGGGGATGAAGAAGAATATGAGGATGATGATGATGAAGAAGAAGAAGAAGAGGAGAAGAAGAGGAGAAGAAGAAGAAGAACAGGATGATGATGAAGAAGAAGGGGATGAAGAAGAAGAAGAAGAAGAAGAAGAAGAAGAAGAAAATGATGAAGAAGAAGAAGAAGATGAAGAAGAAGAAGAAGAAGAGGATGATGATGATGAAGAAGAAGAAGAAGAAGAAGAAGAAGAAGAAGATGAAGAAGAGGATGATGAAGAAGAAGGGGATAAAGAAGAAGAAGATGAGGATGATGATGATGAAGAAGATGAGGATGATGATGATGATGAAGAAGAAGAAGAAGAAGAAGAAGAAGAAGAAGAAGAAGAAGAAAAAGAAAAAGAAAATGAAAGAATAAAACTTAAGAAAACCGAGGATGAAGATGAAAAAGTAAGAAAAACGAAGATAAAGAAGCAGAAAAAGAAAAACGAAGTTGAAGAAGAAGAAAAAGAAAGGCGAGGATGAAGAAGAAATGGAAAAAAGCAGAAGAACGACATCAACAACCTATGACTCTACACAAGACTGAACATGAGAACATTTCTAAAGTCATGAACAAATGACACCCTCCACCCCGGGTCACACACTTAAGGCACGCTATTACTTGTAAACGGATGCAACAATTCCACCCCGGCCTGCATATTAAGGGAACTCGTCCCGACACCATGTGAGTCATGGATCGATGAGTGAAGCCCTCCCAAAAATGAAGAAGAAAGAGAAGGGCGCTCATCTCCAATTCACTTTAACTTTTTATTCATGACTGACTCCCTCATTGTCACTCGGAGACGTTTGAGTCACGCCTATTGTAACTCGAGCATTGGAGCAGATTTCTATGACATTATGTGATACACATGTCATATGAAGAAAAAAGATGGAAAAAGAAAAATACGTACACAAAATAAATAATTAAGATATTTAAAAAAAATAGGAAAGAAAAACTAGAAAAACTTGCAAATTTCTCTCATTCCCACCAAAATGTTAGAATTTGAGTTCCGCCATTAGGAAAATATCGCGGCGAAATACACTTTATTTGATTCTCGACTTCGGCAAAACAATTTCAATATTTTTTAACAAAATTAATATGACAGCGAATGCGAGACAATTTCCTCGCAGACGAAGAGAAGATTAGACGCAACAGAAGGTTACCGAGAATACAGCGGACAGAATATACGAGCAAAGACACAGATTTAAGGAAAATAAGAACAAAACAGACTTATGCGAGGGTGGGCTGAAAAGTTCATAGGCTGACTATGATGCTAGAGCTGTGAAACCTTGCATGCATTAATTTCAACTCTTCTTATTAATAACTACATTGTTTCTTTCTCGATACGAGGGTGGGTTGAAAAGTTCATAGGCTGACTATGAAGGAGTGATGCTAGAGATGTGACATCTTGCATGCATTCATTTCAACCCTTCTTATTAATAACTACATTGTTTCTTTCTCGATACGAGGGTGGGCTGAAAAGTTCATAGGCTGACTATGAAGGAGTGATGCTAGAGATGTGACATCTTGCATGCATTCATTTCAACCCTTCTTATTAATAACTACATTGTTTCTTTCTCGATACGAGGGTCGGCTGAAAAGTTCATAGGCTGACTATGAAGGAGTGATGCTAGAGCTGTGAAACCTTGCATGCATTAATTTCAACCCTTCTTATTAAGAACTACATTGTTTCTTTCCAGGTATGAGGGTGGGCTGAAAAGTTCATAGGCTGACTATGAAGGAGTGATGCTAGAGATGTGAAATCTTGCACGCATTAATTTCAACCCTTCTTATTAAGAACTACATTGTTTCTTCCCAGTTAAATTGACATCTGACTATTCAAAAAAGACTTCAGATGTAACTAGTTGCATCTTCTTTTGAAAATAGACAACATTTTACATCGTGGTGCTTATCAAGTACCTACAGAAAATATGTTTAGCCGCCAAGGACATTCATGATGACATAGTTGCTACATTATGGGATGTCGCTCCAGCTTTATCAACAGTGCAAAAGTGGGCAGCGGAATTTAGGAGCGGGGAAGGGAAATTCATTAAGATGAACCAAAGACTGGATGTCCTGCAACTGCCATCGTCGAGAAAGACATTGACCTCTGGTTGAGAGGCGATTCACTATAAATCAAATAGCCAATGCCATTAGCATATCCCGTGAGGGAGTTAATATTCTGCATAATGAATTTGGCATTTCTGTTCGGTGGGTGCCACGTCTTCTCACATTGATTAAAGGTGCACCAGGCTGATTGCATCACAGGAAAATCTGACATTGTTTGATGTAAATCCAGTTGGTTTCCTTGAATGTTTCCTAACCCAGGATGTATGTTGGGTTCATCAATTTGAGTCAGAGACAATCCATGCAAGCGAACCCCCACCCCGAACTGCACAAAAAAACAAACAATAAAAAAAGAAGCAAAAAACAACAAAAAACAAGGTTGTTTCATATGCAGGGAATGTAACTGCCTCAATTTTTTGTGATGCAAAAAGTATTCTGTTTATTAGATATCTTCAAAAGGGCTACACCATCAATGGCGAGCACTATGCCAACTTGGTGAGACAGCTACAAAAGGCCAAACACCCAGGAAAACTAACGAAATCAGGACAATTCTCTAGCACATAAGTGTCTTGGTTTCAATAACTGCTCTGCGTGACTATTGCTTTGAAATGGTTAATCATTCTGTTTATTCTTTTGATTTGATTATCATCTGTTCCCCAACATGAAAAAACAGTTGCCTGGGAACTAGCATTATAGTGATGATGATATTTTGTCTGCTGTTGACGTTTTTGAACAACAGGATGGAAATAGTTTTTTGACTAGTCAGATGTCAGGAAATAATTAATACTGCTTAAAAACCTTTCGTGAGGAACAAAGCGCGCCAGAACTGCTATGTAATATCAATCTCTTATATGCCAGTGAATGATGGCCACTTTCCTCACAGAAGAAGAGACAACTGGAGACAACAGAAATCTGGTTCTACAGAAGGGTACTGATAATACCATGGACAGAACGCTTAAACAAGGACAGAATAATATGAAGACATTCAATGTTGTGGATTCCTTCACTCTGCCAAGAGAATTCTATACCGATTGAAATATCTTCCATCAGAACAATATTCCCTGCTGTTCTACTATATACATACTGTTGTGGATTCCGGGGATGGAATCCTGCACAAATAAATAAACAACTCCAGTAATTGAAATATGAAAATAAGTGTATTGAACGTAAGAATACAAACTTGAAATGAAGATTAGTAGTCCAGGAATGCGGGTTAGTAGTAAGTATATGTACAAGTCTCTGTAAGTGGAGCCGTAATTATATATATCTCTCTCTCTCTCTCTCTGTGGACTTTACGTATCTCAACCTTGTCTCAACGTATCTCTGCGTATCTCCGCGTATCTATCCGTATCTCTCACCCTGACTCCAACTCAGTCAGTATAAGTATACTTTAGATGAGTCCATCTTGTGTAAAAGGGGGAGAGCCCCACAACATATACCAAAGCCTGGCTAACACAAAACGGCATTGAAATGGAAACAAAAAAGAAATTTATACTCAGAATCAAAAAGAGACAGCTAGAATTTCTAGGACGCATAATAAGGAAAGAGGGCTTGGAAAATTTGACACTCGTAAGACATATCGAAGGAGACGAAGATAGGAGAAGGCAGTGAATCTCCTTTCTGAAGAGCTTATGCGAATAGATGTCAAAATAGAGTGTTACTGATAGTTACAAAGGATAGGGGATAGTGGAGAGCCATGATCCCCTACAACCTGAAGAGGTACGATATATCGAAGATACATCAGTCTAAGCCTTGTGCATGGCATTGTATAGACTGGAAGACGAAAATGGTCTTGTTAGCACTAAACCCAAAGCCATTGTGACCGAGGTTTCGATCCTGTTGGTTTTCTTCAGTTAGTGATTTCGCCAGTCTATGCGTTATGTATGCTGGTTAATTTTTTCTTGTACTGTATCACTTCATGTGATTATGGATCTCCACATCTTCTTATTTTTATAGCAGGAATGGAATTCACTTACTGTACCCCCCCCATCCTAGTTTCTTATCTAACATCCATTTATATAGGTTATAGCGTAACAGAGACAAAGGCCAATTGCCAAAATTATCTCTGGGGATAGAAGTAGATTTTCTTTTTGTTGAGCTGGGAAGATCCGATAAAAAAAAATTAAAAAAACACGATTTGTTCGTCCTAAACTTTTGTATTTTGTCAGCCGGGAGGGGCATTTTATCACCTAGAGACGGGGTTTTTCACTGATAATTTAGCGTTAAACATTCTGCAAAATATGAAGACATTCAATGTTGTGGATTCCTTCACTTTTGCCAAGAGAATTCTATACCGATGGAAATATCTTCCAGCAGAACAATATTCCCTGCTGTTCTGCTAAATATACCAAAGCCTGGCTGACACAAAACGGCTTTGAAATCGTATTCTGACCTGGCACGTCCCCAGGGAAGGACACAATAGGGAACGTTTATAGAATGAGAACTGACAGGGCGAAAATTCTCTAATAAGGTTTGTGGGATGCCCTTCAAGAACAGCGGGATTCTATGCCCATTGATAGTGTGTAGGCGCTGAGGAAATCAAAGATTGGCAGGATTGAATAACTGAATAGTTGATACAGCGTAACCCGGATATAAGAGAAACCCGGATATAAGAGAGATTTTATCTGGTCCCAAATTAGAGCCTGTGTTAATAAAACAAAAGAGAACAAACCCTGATATAAGAGAAACCCGGATATAAGATACTTTTTCTCCGGTCCCGACAACTGTGAAATATGAATAATAAGTAGATAGTATGATTATCATATGATTATCCCTTGGTTGCATTTATAAATTTGTCAGAGCATGACGTCAGATAATTCTAATTGATATCGCTGCTACTACCTACTGTATGGTCGGGTCGTCACCAATTAAACCGGGTACCCCATTAGGATTATTTCTTCTTTTTAAAGCATTTCACTCCAGGCAAGGCGAGAGTGCCACTAGCACGCAAGGGGTTACAGAGAGTGAGAGCAAGAGTAAGGAAGCGTGACAGAGGAAAGGATATAGAGAAGGACGGTGATCAGGATCAAGGCATCAGAAGATGTCGATTGACATTACATTTGAATATATGAAGATTATAGCTATCAGGGAATCAAGTAAGAGCAAGGGAGTTCTACTGTCGGGAAGTGCGAGGGAATAAGCTGTTGGAGTGGAAGAGGCGGTTTCATTTAACTGTTTCAACAAAGGGGTGAGACCAAGATGCCAACCTAGTAGCACGCTTAAATTCATACAGTTCGGGGTACCAGTGAAAGTAGCTCCTCAGAGCAGTTGCCGTGAAAAGATTTGTAAAAAAGACAGAGGGAAGCCACATCACATCTCAGAAAGTGATTGTAGACGAGATGCCAGATGAAGACCTATCACATTGCACATTTGTATCAGGTCTTTGTTGAGGACTTCAAGATAAACAACGGCTTTCGTCAGAATCTGTCTATATTTCTGAGATGAGATATTATTTGCACTATTTACATTGTTCAGACTGTTGTTCCCACCTTCATTGCCATAGTAAGGACGTTTCGGCCGTTGCAAGCACCGGCCTTATTCAGCTTCTGTTTATATTTCTGAGATGAGGTATTGTAACTATCTACACTATTTACATTGTTCGGACTGCTATCTTCATCTTCGTTGCCAGATTCACAACGTTTCGGACGTTGTACGCTCTGGCCTTCTTCGGGTGATTGAAATTTCGTTCCGAACCCTTTAATTCATCCAACGGCGTAGAGTTGAGTTAAAGGGAAATAACTGAGACATCCGGAAGAGGCATGGCACGTGGAACTAGAACAATCTACCCCGGGTGGACGAAATAAAGGGTCCGGTTCGAAATTCCAATCACCTGAGGAAGGCCCGAGCGTACAACGTACGAAACGTTGTGAATATGTCAATGAAGATGAGGATAACAGCCCGAGTAATGTAAATAATGTAAATAATCATAATACCTCATCTCAGAGATATAGACAGGTATATTTTTTTAATGAAACGGTTGAGTTAAATATGCAAATTAGCATAAAGACGAAAAGAATGAAAAAAGAAAAAAGAAAAAAGGGTAAGAAAAGGAAGAGAAAAAGAAAAAGCAAAAAGGAAAAGGAAGGGAAAAGATAAAAGCAAAAAGGAAAAGAAAAGAAAGAGAAAAGAAAAAAGAAAAAGGTAAAGAAAAGGAAGAGAAAAGAAAAAAGGAAAAAGGAAAAGGAAGGGGAAAGAAAAAGAAAAAAGGAAAAGAAAAGGAAGAGAAAAGAAAAGATGCGAAATCAAAGCGAAGGAAAGAAAGATAAAAGAAAAACGAAATATACAAGAAATAAAAAAAAGAAAGAACGGAAATTAAAAAATAAGAAAAAGAAAGAAAAGTAAGGCGAGAAAGAACAAAGATAAAAAGAAACAAAAAAAAAAGAAAAGAAAAGCAGAGAAAGAAATGATAGGAAACAAAAGATATAAAATGAAAAGAAACGAAAAACATTAAAAGGAAAGGGTGCAAATAAAAAAGAGTTGGAAGCAAATAGAAAAAAAGAAAGGAAAAAAGAAAGAAAATGAAAGGAAAAAAGAACGAAAAAGAAAGAAAAAAGAAAAGGAAAAAAGAAAAAGAAAGGAAAAAAAAGAAAAAAGGAAGGAAAAGAAAATTTAGAAAAAGATCGAAATAAAGCGAAAAGAAGAGGATGAAAAGAAAAGAAAGAAAGAGTAAAGAAAAAAACAGAAAAGAACGAAAAAGAAAGAAAAAAGAAAAGGAAAAAAGAAAAAGAAAGGAAAAAAAAGAAAAAAGGAAGGAAAAGAAAATTTAGAAAAAGATCGAAATAAAGCGAAAAGAAGAGGATGAAAAGAAAAGAAAGAAAGAGTAAAGAAAAAAACAGAAAAGAACGAAAAAGAAAGAAAAAAGAAAAGGAAAAAAGAAAAAGAAAGGAAAAAAAGAAAAAAGGAAGGAAAAGAAAATTTAGAAAAAGATCGAAATAAAGCGAAAAGAAGAGGATGAAAAGAAAAGAAAGAAAGAGTAAAGAAAAAAACAGAAAAGAACGAAAAAGAAAGAAAAAAGAAAAGGAAAAAAGAAAAAGAAAGGAAAAAAAAGAAAAAAGGAAGGAAAAGAAAATTTAGAAAAAGATCGAAATAAAGCGAAAAGAAGAGGATGAAAAGAAAAGAAAGAAAGAGTAAAGAAAAAAACAGAAAAGAACGAAAAAGAAAGAAAAAAGAAAAGGAAAAAAGAAAAAGAAAGGAAAAAAAAGAAAAAAGGAAGGAAAAGAAAAGTTAGAAAAAGATCGAAATAAAGCGAAAAGAAGAGGATGAAAAGAAAAGAAAGAAAGAGTAAAGAAAAAAACAGAAAAGAAGGAAAAAGTGAAGAAAATATCACGACAATAATAGCGACGAATCGTCTGACTGTTTTGTCAATAATGTTTCTGTTGCTTAGCCGAAAATATAATTGGCAGGTGTAAATGAAAAGAAACTGAAGATTTTTTTTTTTGTCAGGAATTGTTTTGTTTTTCTTTGTTTTGTTTCGTCTTTATTTTTCTCAAACTAGGATCGTTTGCAATATTTGTGAAAAGAATCATTATTTCTGTTCTATCCCGTGTAAAGAACTATTTTTTAATTTATAGTAGAAAAAGAAATGTATACATGCCCCAAATTTAAAAAAAAAGAAAAGAAATCTGAATGCTTCGTCAATTTTAAAAGGGAATAGCTTCCAGAAGAGGCAACTGACACACACACACGCACACACACACACACACACACACACACACACACACACACACACACACACACACACACACACACACACGGAGGGGCGATGTGATGTGGTGTGATGAATAAGGGCTGGGAATAAGGAGTCGCAAAGCCAAGTTCGAATTCCTTACGCGCAAATACCCTTATCTCTTTTCTCCCACCTCAACAGGGTTGAATAGCAGGTATTTAAACTCGTACACGAGAACTCATCCTCTCGCACAAGAATTAAACAATGTTAAGCAAACGCTGATTAATAACGGATTTCCTAATCAATTGTTGGATTTCCACATTAGGCGTTTCCTATCTAAGGTAACTCATAGCAATGGCGAGAATAGAAACATAAAAAATAACATTAATATTTTTTTTATAAAAATCAGATGAACGAAAATTATAAACAGGATGAATGCAGAATTAAGAACATTATAAAGAAATGCATAACACCAGTTGACAATAGCAAAAAAAAAAAGATTAATTATTTATTTATTACAAAAATTTGGACTGGATTGGTAACGAGTTTACCGCGGAAAGAAACGTCAACCTACTGCGGGAACACCTTCAGTCATGGGTCGAAAAAGACATGATCACCCAAACGTGTATCACATATGGCACGAAACTGAAAGAGTCGACAGTTATTTCGGTGAGAAAGTTGTGGGTAGACATGATCGTCCAAGCGTGTATCACGTATAGCACTTAACTGACTGACTGACTCACACATACACACACGCTATCGCAAATAGTTTTCTACTAGAAATCTATTATAAAATAAATGAATTCAATCTATCATATATATTTTTCTCTGACAAATTATTTAAAACTATCAGTCAGATAGTACGGGCGAAGATTAGCTATGGTAGGATAATCTTTACTTAGATGCCATAGACAATCTGTACCTTTACTAAGACTAGTTCTATCATTCCTCCCCAGTCTTTTGCCGTCCTGGGTATGACGATAAACTGCATCCGTGTCCTGGGTAAGACGATAAACTACATCTGTGTCCTGGGTAAGACGATAAACTACATCCGCGCCCTGGGTATGACGATAAACTGCATTCGCGTCCTGGGTATGACGATAAACTGCATCCACGTCCTGGGTATGACGATAAACTACATCCGCGTTCTGGGTAAGACGATAAACTGCATCCGCGTCCTAGGTAAGACGATAAACTGCATCCGCATCCTGGCTAAGACGATAATCTGCATCCGCGTCCTGGGTAAGACGACAATCTGCATCCGCGTCCTGGGTAAGACGATAAACTACATCCAACATCAAGGCCTCTGATCAGGAGGTCTTGAGAAGAGTGGAACTACCTATTAATTGCTGGTGTTCACAGGTCTACGATGACGCCTGGTGGTAGCACCTGTTTAGGTCCCGGCTATGGGCAAATAGTTAATTTCCAAACTGGTGTCAAAACACTATGAAAATGTAAAAATAGGTTTTAATACCAGCAATGAATTTTTGAAGAAAAAAATTATTACCAGCAATAAAAATTTCGTCGGCATTAAATAACGCATTGGGGTTGATATGCCGTAAAACAAACCAAACCCAGTTTTTTTTTAACAGGAACAGGTATATCCCTTGTTTCCTGTTTATGACTGGGTTTCCTGTTCTTTCTAAAGTCTACTTCGGCTTTATGCTCCTAACGTCTGTACCTGAAGTCTGAAATTTTGTTCAGTAACTATTTATTTGATTTTAGAGTTGTTTTGTTTTTATCTCCTATATCAATAAGATTAAATAGGGTCGTATATCGCCCTGTTCATAAATCTCCCCGATCTTTTAAACAGGAGTAGAGGTTTATC
>OZ038495.1:86627525-86632525 GCA_964036315.1 Acanthosepion esculentum
CCCTATGAAATCACGGGCTATATAAACTGCTAGCAATTAATATTCTTCCCCCAAACAATCCGGTTTTGGCCAACGGAAATTATTATGCAAAAGGTGTGTTTAGGCATGTAGATTTTTTTCGAAGATTTTAATATTTACCAACGTCTTACGCGCGGGGGGGATTCTATACATTAGAAAATGTCGTTTGGATTATGAATTCAACACGCTTCCCTTTGCCGTAGGAAAATATGTCGAAAAATAAAAAAAGATAAAAAAAAAACTTCTTACCAGAAGACAAACAGGCGCCATTGTTGCAAATCAAGTTGAACGGAGCGAAGACATGTTTTCTTAGTTCTTTTCGAAAAGCTCTTATTTTTTTGTAAGCAAAAGAAACTCACGGGTTCTCGAGGTAACTCAGCTGGATTCAAATTTCATAACATGCATGAAAATAAGCAAAAGGTTTTTGTACCTGTCACTGACAGTGCGAACGCTGACACAAAGACTTTATCTAGAAGGTAAATCGTGTAATGTAGTTAGTATTGTATAGATTATTCTGGCGTATAACACGAACTTTATTTTCTCATTCACAAGTTTCGCCCGATGGACATTCCGACAGGAAACAAGGGATAAACTTCTACTCCCGTTCAAAAGATTGGGGAGGAGGTGCCTGAACAGGGCGATATACGAATCTATCTACTCCTATAGGTAGAGGAGATAAAAAATGATAAAATCAAATAAATAGTTATTGAACAAAATTTCAGAGTTCATCTCTACCTTTCTCCTTCACCTCTTTTATATTTGATAAAGGAACGGAACATTTTAAGACTGAGCGATTACTTCTCAGACATTCCTACACTTCGATAACGCTCATACATACATAGATCCGCACATACGTTCCTGCCTACGTACACATAAACTCATTCTTGCAAGGACTATTACAAACATTTTGACGACCTTGTATCAACCAAAATATATTAATTTTATTTGTAAAGACATTAATTGATTTATATGTATATAAATTTGTTGTTTCACTTTACAATTTGATTTTCTTGTTGTATACTCCTCTTATGGTGGGCTATCTAACTAACAAGGCCAAATCAAACTAATCTGTTTCCACACTCATACACTTCACTATAACTGATAACCCACTATAGGTTCAAGTAATGGTTGTCTATGACATCTAGATAAAGATTATCCTGCAATAGCTAAATTTCCGATATACTAACCGAGTGATATTTAAACTAATCTTTCAGGGGTTATATTATATATATATTTCTAGTAGAAAATGATTTACGATAGTGTGTGTGTATGTTAGTCAGTTAAGTGCCATACGTTATACACGCTTGGGCGGTCATGTCTCTCCACAACGTCGTCACCAGAAGAACTGTTGACTTTTCAGTTAAGTGCCGTACGTGATACACGCTTGGGCGATGATGTCTCTTTCGATTCATGACTGACTAGGCAGAAGATGTTCCCGCAGTAGGCTGCCGTTTCTTTCTGTGGTAATTCGTTACCAATTCAGTCTGGTTTACTATTCAACCTTCCCAAGGAAATTCTGGAATTCAAACTCGGCTTTCCGATTCCTCATTCCAAGCCGTCGTCACTTACACACCACACCACATTAGGAAAAATTTCTGAGATAAAGCATCATTATGTAACACTTATGCTTGTCCCTCGCTTTGTTAGTTCGCGCGACCTTTACGCCCTGCCAATACCTCATAAATAATGCACGATTCTGTTTTGATCACGTGAAATGATGTAGGGGGTAATACATTACTTGGTTTCAGTGAGAAAATGAGAGAAAGAAAGAAGGGAAGATAGAAGTGGAGAGAGAATCAGATTAAGCTAATTAGAACAGATACTATATTTTGATCCTAACCAAAGGACGGAGAAAGCATAGCTACCGCGATAAAAGTGATATTTTTCAGATGCACTGTATCAAACGATGAAAACCGAATAAGGCAAACGCAAAAAAAAAAACTTCACTTATCTGCCATGCGTGATGGACGCTTAGGCGATCATGTATCTTTTCGATACATGACTGACGAAGCAAATTTTTTACTGCAGTAGGTTGCCATTTCTTTCTACGGTACACCACTTGCCATCCAAGGCTATAGAATCCAGTCTATCCTGATATCTACCCATAGCTGGTGGACTTATATCCTTTCCCAAGGGTATTAGCACATAATGGATTCGACTGGAATTCGAACTCGGCTCTCCGATTCCCCAATTCGAGCCGCTATCATTACTCCAGCGTGCCTCCTTATATCTATCTATCTATCTATCTATCTATCTATCTATCTATCTATCTATCTATCTCATTCTTTTCATTATCTATCTATCTATCTATCTATCTATCTATCTATCTATCTATCTATCTATCTATCTATCTCATTCTTTTCATTATCTATCTATCTATCTATCCCATTTTTTCATATTCTATCTCATTCTTCCCATTATCTATCTATCTATCTATCTATCCACATCTATCTATCTATCTATCTATCTATCTATCTATCTATCTATCTATCTCATTCTTTTCATTAGTTTTATGGTAATTTACCCACGCATGCATGAACTCTCCCAGCTATAAATAGGAGCAGGTACTGCCTTTTGGAGAGTTTCCTGCAGTCAGCTCTGACAGTCAGACCAAACATTCTTGCTCTAAAACTTTTATTGGTACGTGTTTGTATTACTGTTTCTGTTAATATATTTGCTTCATTCAATTCCTCTCTTGTGGCTTTATTTCTGGCCCTACCATGGCCACAACATTTTCCCAAACGCAACATTTCGTCCGATACATTTGCCGACCTTCCATATGTTTTTCTCCTGAGATAAAGCATTATTAATATTTCAGGAATTATTAAGAAACAAGAAATTCTCTTTAGAAACAAAGTAAAAGGCAATATCGGTCCTCTTATATGGCAGTAAATGCTGGATAATCTACTCACAGATGAGGACGAGACTTGAAGCAGTAGAAATTTGGTACTACAGGAGGAAAAATAGAATAAAAACAGGATATTTAACATCAGGAAGAGAAAACTGAAATTTCTAGGGCGCAAAATAAGGAAAGAAGGCGTGGAGAATTCAATACTTAGAGGACAGATTAAAGGTAAAAAGGGACAGAGTAAAAAAATGCATAACCGACCCTTGTGTAAATGTATGGTTGAACAAGATTTAGGAGCTACGAAAGGCAGGAAATTGTGGAAGGCCACGATCGCTCTACGTTCTCGCTGATTTAGTAAGAGGACAAATGTTACATTCACATCCCGATATATTTCGTTTAAACAAGAAAATTGATCATTCACACTGAATCATAAAATAGACACTGGAATCATTTTTCCTCGCTCGGCCACGAAGAACGTGCCATTTAAGAAAGGCTCTATTTTACCATTTATGGAAAGCACATCATCTTCAACCAGATGATTTTTCGCCAGCATTACCCCCCCCCCTTATGGCCTTGTGCCACATTTTTGTATTTTTCAAAATAAATATTGCTTTCCTTCTTGGTATCTCAACTACATGAATGTTAAGTGTGCTACTAGACCGGCAAGGATGTCTCATCGTTTTACGGTTGAAGTAGGACCTAGTTCAACCGTAAAACGATGAGACAAGGTAGATGCAACCGTCTCTTCTATTCTAACTTCTCGCCTGTGGACGTCTCTTCTGGTTTCTTGATTACTCGCCACCTAGAATCTTCAAAAATGTAAATGCAACGCCAATCGCCATCTTCTGCCTTCCTGAAATCTGTTCTTTTATTGTCCTTTCTCCTCACTAAAGTTTTTTTTTTCATTTTGTTTCCATATCGCTACTACCACGGAAAGTGCTCGGATGAACTGCATGTCCCGGTTCCACCAGGTCTAACGTTCATGGCTATGACCCACCGTGCCACTTACATAGTAACAAACCAGCCTTATTCCCTCCGTACTCAATCGGCGAGAAGTAAGTTCCACTAAAACAGCTTCTTTCTGCGAACCCTATGGAACAGTCTCCCAAGAGTATGCTTCCAAGATTACTACAATCTTAACCTGTTCAATTCTAGAGTTGGCCCTGATCTGTCATCTCGTCTGCAGTCGCTCTCTCACAGACGCGATGTTGCCTCGCTCTGCCTTTTTTACAAGTACTTTCACGGTAATTGCTCCGAGGAGCTGCTTTCGCTTGTCCCTAGGCCTCGTGAATTTAAACGCCGCACGAGGCTGGCTTCCCGCTCCCACCTACACCGTGGAAACTGTTAGATGTAGACGTCTCTTCTACTCCAATAGCTTCATGTCTCGCACATCTCGCCTATGGAACTCCCTTCCCTATTACTGTTTCCCTGACAAATACAATCTCCAACGGTTTAAGTGTAGCGACAATCGACATCTCCAGTTGCCTTGATCTATCCACTTCCCTTCTCCACATCCTTTCATTTTTCATTCCTATCTGCTCTCGCTCCAAATCTTCTGTAACCCCCTTGCCTTGATCGACCCACTGTCTTTCTCTTTCTCCACATCCTCTCCTTTACCACTCCTATCTGCTCTTCCTCCAACCGTTCTTTAACCCCTTGCGTGATAGTGGCGTCCAGCCTTGCTTGGGGTGATACGCTTAAAAAAAAAAAAGTTAACCGTTATCTTCCCCTCCTATGCATATAGGCTACCCCTTAACATAACCCTCTGCCACTCGTGGCCCCGGGGCTTTCTACAGGGAGACTCTTACTGTAATATATATATATATATATTTTTGTCATCCACAGACAGACTGTTTCGCAGCTCATCAGTGTGGCTAGACGTCCGGTTGCCTCTAGCTACGATCGAAACCCGACTGAATTTGCGTCAGTCGGAACTTCTAACCGCTAAGCCATCAGCGTACGGCACGGAATGGAGGTGAATTTTAGCGTGTTTATTTTTAGATTCGGATAAACACACAGTGACTGAGAGTGACTCAATTCTGTCGAAGAGTCGTGCATATGGATAAAACAACTGAAGTTGCAAATTTAAAAAAATTGAATGTTTTTTTTGTGAAAGTATTTATTTATATTTTTT
>OZ038495.1:86637525-86652525 GCA_964036315.1 Acanthosepion esculentum
ATTTTAACCTAGTCCAAGTACTGAGAAAAGAAACGTGTCACATGAAAATGTTTCCACATGTTGATATCTGTTTTCACTGTAATTATGTTACTCAATGTAAGAGCAATAGACCAGACAGACACACACACACATTTATATATATATATATCGTTAATTCCATAGATTCGTTAAAAATGAGTATGGCATGATGAAATAATGACGTCAACTTAATAAAAATAATTTTATTATCACAATATTTGTTATTGCTACGAGGAAAGACCAAAGGATTTTAAAAAAATTATTTAGAACGTTTGAAATTTTGGTTAAAAAATCTTTCTTTTTCTTGCATCAGCAGACGTGTATACGAAATTTTAGTCTCTTTTTTTGCGGTGAAAAATACATTTTGGAAATTCTTGCAAAAAACAAATAATTATCGGTTTTAATGAAACTTTCAGGATTTATTCACAAATGAATGAAATTATTTGAAAAATGTCTCATTTTAGAAAATTTTGTTAAAAATATTTTTGTTTCACTCTGTTAGCCCCACCTCCAGCCTTGTTTCATTTTATGAAATTTCGAAAAATTAATTTTTGTACCGCTTAATGTTATATTAGTTATAAGCAGAAGTCCTTGGAGGAATTAAATCATCAATTTCGTTTTGTAAAACCAAACCCCAATCTGCACTGAATCGTAAAATAAACATGCAACAAAAGTAAGAAAAGGTTTAACTTGATACATTTGAATAAGATACATTATGGACACTATTGTTTTAAGAAAAGAAATTTCGATGAATAATGAATTTTTACAAGAATTGTTTTCATTTTTAAAAATTTGAATTAAAATAATTTATAAAGTTTTAGCTTTTTTTAAAAATTTCTGTATTAATTTGTACCAGTTTGGTGATATTGTTATTGCTACGAGGAAAGACCAAAGGATTTAAAAAAAATTGTTTATAAATCAAATAATTATCGGTTTTAATGAAACTATCAGGAGTTATTAACAAATGAATGAAATTATTTGAAAAATGTCTCATTTTAGAAAATTTTGTTAAAAACATTTTTGTTTCACTCTGTTAGCCCCACCCCAGCCTTATTTCATTTTATGAAATTTCGAAAAATTAATTTTTGTACCGCTTAATGGTCTATATTGTTATTAAGGTTTGGTTTGGTTTGGTTTGTTTTACGGCATATCAACCTCAATGGGTTATTTATTACCGGCATGATTTTTATTACTGGTAATATTTTCTATCTATCTATCTATCTATCTATCTATCTATCTATCTATCTCAGTATATATTGGATTTGCTTGTTTTGTTTTACGGCATAACAACCTCAATGGGTTATTTAATGCCGACAGGATTTTTATTACTGGTAATATTTTCTTTCTTTCTTTCTTTCTTTCTTTCTTACTTACTTACTTACTTACTTACTTACTTACTTACTTACTTACTTTCTTTCTTTCTTTCTTTCTTTCTTTCTTTCTTTCTTTCTTTCTTTCTTTCTATTTATCTATCTACATATCTATCTATCTCAGTATATATTGGTTTCGCTTGTTTTGTTTTACGACATATCAACCTCAATGGGTTATTTAATGCCGAGAAGATGTTTATTTCCGGTAATGTTTTTTATTTTTATTTAAAAAAATGTATTGCTGGTAATATTTTTTAAAAAATCTATTGCTGGTAATAATTTTTTCTTCAAATAGGTATTGCTCGTAAATTTTTTTCCAAAAATATATTACTGGTATTAAAACCTATTTTTATACTTTCATAGTCTTTTGACCCCTTTGTGTGTGTGTGTGGGGGGGGTTAACTATTTGCTCATAGCTGGGACCCTGACTGGTGCTACCACCCCCGGGTCAGGTTGACCTGGGAGCACCAGCAATTAAAATGTGATTCCACATTCCTCAAAACTTCCTAATCGGAGGCCTTGCTGTTGGACGTAGTTTATCGTCTTACCCAGGACGCTGTTGTAGTTTATCATCTTACCCAGGACGGTTGTTATTAAGTAAGAACTATATTTACTAATCATAAATGAAAAAGATTACTACAATTCATCGACCCCCAATACTTTAAAAAGAATTTTTAATTTTTAATTTTTGTGTGTAAACGTGTCGACTTTTGTAAATACGGATGTCCATGCACGGCATCATCCGAAAATAAGTGCGATAATTATAGTAAATTTAAAACCATAGTACAGAAAAATTAATCAAACATTAGATTACGGTGAATAAATTTTATAGATTACTGGGTAGTTAAACAGCTTACAGCGCCTGGAATTCCCATGCTTTCAACCATCAGTGTATTGATCAAGCTCGACGTTGCTTAATTTCGCTGATCGGACGAGAACCGGTGTTTCAACGTGATATGGCCGTAAGGCTGAAGATATGAAACCTAAAATGAGGCTTAATACCAAAAATTAAGAAACAACACTGTCCTCCTCAAAATATTACTGACAGATAAAAGATAGTTATGGGAAGTGGTGGACAGCACCTCCAAAACAATCGGAAGAAAAATAAAACTAATACCAATTCAAATGCCAGGATTTATCAAATAAATTGTATACAATGCAATAATGTTTATGTGGGTGAGACATGACGTGATCTAAAAGCCCGCATCTACGAACACAAGAGAGACTTGCATTTGGACAAAAGATCTAACTCTCTCATTTTTCATTGAACCTATGCTGGACATTAATTTCACTAATGCCGCCCTAATTTAAAAAGAACATAATTCTTTAAGGAGAATATACATTGAAAACTTAATAACATTATTGCCAACTATAAACACACGCCTAAAATATTACATTACATCGCCATCTTTCTTTGAGGCCATTCTTAAAGAATCTAACTTATATTTAATACAAAGAATGCATTCTTAAAGAGGCCAGTCATAAATTAGAACCTCGTAACTCCCCGCTGCGCAGATTGATCGCACAAATGTGAAGATAAAAATCCAACTAGACAGACATAGGCATACAATTACAAATACACATTACCATTAGATGCCCACTTAGACATACAAGAATCTTCACAAACGTACATATACATAGAATTATCGACGGGTTTTAATACATGTCTCTCATAGTTTTTCTTTTTTCCGTCCTGGATATGACGATAAACTACGTCTAGCAGCAAGGCCTCTGATCAGAAGTTTTTGAGGAGCGTGATGTTCCAAGGTCTTAACCTAACCTGGGTTTGGTTTGTAGCACCTGTTAGGGTCCCAGCTATGGGTAAATAGTTAAACATTATGAAAGTGTAAAAATAGGATTTAATACCAGAAATACTTTTCTAAAAATTATTAGCAGCAATAAACTTTGGAAGGAAAATTATTACCAGCAATACATTTTTGAAAAAAAAAAATGCCCACCTACGAGTAAGGGATAGCGGCTCGGATTGAGGAATCGGAGAGCCGAGTTCGAATTCCAGTCGAATCCATTACATTCACTTACGTGCTTATACCCTTGCTAAAGGTATGAATCCTCTTCTTCTCCCCCAGCTGTGGGGTAAATAGCAGAACAGACCGGGTTCTATAGCCTTGGATGGCTACTTCTTACTGCAGAAAGCAATGGCAACTTACTGCAGGAAAAATCTGCCTCGTCAGTCATGTATCGAAAGATACATGATCGCCTATGCGTGTATCACGCATGGCATACAACTGATTGACTGATACATTACCAGTTATACATTTAAAAAAAATATGCCAGCAATACATTTTTGAAAAAAAAATATTAGCAGCCATAAAAATCTTGTCGCAATTAAATAACCCATTGAGGTTGGTATGCCAGAAAACAAAACAAACCAGTGTTTTTTTTAAACATCTTTTTGTCTGTTTTCTCTCAATATCAGACTAAGCTTTAATAAAATAGAAATATCATCATGATCATCATCATCACCATCATCACCCCCTTGACTATTGTAATCGTAGGACGAATCCAGATGCAGAAGCCACACTCTTTTCCACAACGGCAGCCATTAGCAATTCAGGTACAGCCATACCTGTCCATTTCCACTCGCTATTACACTTTCGCACACTCCCCAGTTCGCCATGTTTTTTCTCGCGACAACGGATAAAGTTCGGTGGCAATTTGATGCCAGAAGTTAAAAAAAATGGGAATCATCAAACCTTTGAGCCCACATAAATTGCTTCAACTCGATTCGTGTTGACACCAGTGTTGGGATCCACAAAGTCCTCTGTGTGGTTGACAGTGTCATGGTTGAACCCATTGTTTATTAAACCATTATATAAATCCTACATATCAGTCCAGGCTGTTTTAGCATTCTGCTTCCAATTGATTTGATTATATTATTATTTTCGATTCAGCGAATACTATTGGTCGAAAAAGATTTCAATGCATTTTCTATGTAATATTATCTTTCAACGGCAAATTTTGTGCATCTGGATCTGATTGCTGATTGGTTGTTAAATGTAAAAATGTATACAACGCCTACGCAATCTCGTTTCCGCCAAGATTTTTTAACAAGTTTTGGGGTCGGTCACGTGACCTACAACTAAATAAATACTTGGCGACATCTTCAACCCTTTTCTCGTTTCTCTTTCTTGTCTTCTCTCACATACAAGATGTAGCTCAGTGGAGAGGTCGCGTTTGTCCCTTAGGGAGTTAATTCGAAAATAAGTGAAACAGTTTAGACCGGAACTTGAACTCGGCTTCTTGATTCCAATTTTCACCCCGACAACCGTTTCGCTATATACATCATCATCATCACCATCATCCGTTCCATTGTGGTCGTAGGGTCATTGCGCAGCTAAGCATCTGACCAGCTCTCGGTAAGTATTCATTCAAGCGTGCAAGAAAAAAATCTGGCGGAGCCCATCCTTCTGCAGGTCAGTAAAGTCTTTTGCAAGGCTAAGATAATTTTAATTCCTGGATGAATTTGATGTAATCATCCACCTTCACGGAAGACACGAACTTTGATAGAAGGTCTCGTTATTGGTCTGCCACAACAATAAGTTGATAAACGGGTTATTAACACAGCTTTGCTTTCTTTCTCGACAGCTTCTTGTAAGAACCTGCTATTGATATGTGGTCACCCATATAAATCGTGAGTAGGATCAACGTTTACTTAACTTCCGTGAGCTCGCAGGCACTTGCAATTTCCAGCATGATTTTTCGTCTAGCTGATGATCATCAAGTGAATAAGCACGTGGGTAACAACACCCTCATAATTTTTAAATGCCATGTCCATTCAGAACGTAAGCGTTTATGACTCTCCACAGCTACCTTTTATTTATTAGCTCTGAATCGCCAGGATTTCTTGTTCGTTACTTTCTCGATGATTTGGAATTTATATTTTCCTTCTCTGAAGAGTCCAAACCATAGCTGTTGCAGCAGGAGAATAGATGCGTTCCTGTCGTTGTTAAGGTCATTTGTGTGAAAGTGAATGCAACAGAATCTCGGGTTGTATTAACCGCCATCCCCTTTAATACATATTTGAAAAATTCCACATCCTGCTTTTATTCCAACCCCAAGCAATCATTTATTTTCGTAGAAACTTCCTATAAAAAAATTAAATTCTAAGAAAATGGTCACTTCGAATTGGAAAACTGACTTGCTAAAACTTCATCCAAATTATAATTCATCCGATTCTAAAAATTCATTCGTGGGTTGCATGATATATGGTTCATCATTAGGTGAGCTGCGCAACTAAAAATATTCAAGGTAATTAGTGATAAGTATGTATATATCGGTATAAAAATCTCTTTGAGAACAATGAATGATTGTCATTCCTTTCTTTCAGCTATTCTATTCCTCCCCTGTATCAATGTGTTACTCTATCACGCATATGATAATGCATATAATGGGGAAATTTATGGAATATTCCTTCTTGCCTAGCACCCCGTTACGGTATTTGTCGAGAGAATGTAGCAAATGGTTGATAAGTGGGGAACATTCGACATTATTCTTCCCTTTTCGCAAACAGTTCATGGCGCCATACAACAATAACGACCCGTAGAGAAATGAATAAAAAATGAAGGACATTGTAACGTTTTTATTTATTTACGTTAAATATTTTGATAGCGAAGAAAATTGTTTCAACTTCCAATAAACTATTTACTGCATATTTACATACAATTCTTCAGTGACACAAATTAAATTCTCGACGAATCCTACCCTTACCTCAGATTTTCCCAAGCTCCCTGCTTATTCCAAATCATGCTTACCAGATTTAAAAAAAAAGAGAGAAAAAAAAGTCCCCTCGCTTTACAGTTTATTCAAAGCCCGAGAATATATTCTTCCTGCCTTTTCTCAACTGCCACCTGCTTTGGGATTTGGATTCTTCAATGTCCGCTTCCCTCGCCTGAACAACAATTTCGTTACTTCATCTTGCTTTCACTTCCATCTTCTCCAGTTCTTTTCTTATGGTCTTTCATTCTATGACCTTGACTTGACCTACTTTTCTGCTTTTTGTTTCTGTCTACTATTTCTTTTCTTTTTTTTTTTGCGTTACCGCCGCAAGTGTTTCCTCTTTGTGAGAAGAAATCTTACACCAACGAGATTGGAACGTCGTTGGCTTAATCAAGAATTCTTGAAATATCTGAGTATTAAAAGTATATTTTATCGCGAAAGCCTCAACAAAATGCTGCACGTGTTTTCTTTAAAGTCATTGCCCACAGCTGTTTGTTTTTTTCACCCATCCATTAACATAAACAGCTATCGACATTCTTACTAATACTATAATTATAATAGTAAAATTACTAATACTAAAATTAGTGATAAAAGTAATAATGATGAAAAAAAGACAAGAATTTCTAGGAAGTAAGAACGCAACTCAGACGACCGCCCTTTTTCCAAAATCACGAAAAATTGTTAGAAGATACAAAAATCAGCCGTCGCATTATTCAATGACAATCTCTTTCTTCTTAGTGTGAAATGCATTTCGAATGCAGATGTTAATACATTATACAGGGTGCGATGGGTAAATTGTCGCAGATGTTAATGCATTATACAGGGTGCGATGGGTAAATTGTCGCAGATGTTAATGCATTATACAGGGTGCGATGGGTAAATTGTCGTAGATGTTAATACATTATACAGGGTGCGATGGGTAAATTGTCGCAGGTGTTAATACGTTATAAAGGGTGCGATGGGTAAATTGTCGCAGACGTTGATACATTATACAGGGTGGCGATGGGTAAATTGTCGCAGATGTTACTAGGTTATACAAAGTGCGATGGGTAAATTGTCGCAGATGTCAATACATTGCACAGGGTGGGATGGGTAATTTGTCGCCAGTTTATATTTTTAATTTCGCGCATGCGCGTTGATTGTTTTTGATTTTGTCGACTGCGCAGTGTAGTAGGGTCAGTTGGGTACGGTCTGTGAGAAAAAGAGCACCATGACGCAATTCACTCCGCCAGAAATTTGGAAACGGCATGCTATATTGCTTGGCATTCGCGTCGGAATCTCCGATACAAATATTTCAGAATGTTTGGGTGTCAATCTGAGGACAGTGCAAAAGATTCGGAAAGAGTTGGATGAGTGTAATGGTGATTACGAAGGTACACGGCAGATGGGAAAACTCACTCTGTTTGTTCTGATTAAGAAAAGAATTCCCGAATTTGTTGGTGAGGGCCTCAGACTCAACACGGGAGGCCTACATCAAGTACCTTGGGGAGGTAGTGCTGCCCTGGACCAAGAGTGTGGCTGCTGGAAGACCCTATGTCTGACAACAATGCCATACAAGCAGGATAATCCATTTATGGCTGTTAGACAATTTGTGCGACCACATCACACCTTACATCTGGCCAACTAACTTCCATGACTGCAACCCCCTTGATTAATATATGTCTGGCGCAGCTGAGAGTGAGACCAAGAAAACTGCTTGTAACACCAAAGATGAACTGAAGACAATGATTATGGCAGCATTCGCCAACTTAAACAAGGAGACCGCCCAGAATTATTGCAGGAGATTCCGAAGTATTCTGGAGGTCGTGGTTGAAGCTAATGGCGATTTTATTGAATAAATTTACGCTTTGGTATTTCCAGAAATTTTTTTTTGTGTAATTTTGTTAAATATATCTGTTAAAATGAGATGTCAGTGTCATTTTCATTTTTGCGTAATTCGGACGACAATTTATCCATCGCACCTTGTACATATAAAATCTCTATTCTCCCAGTAACACATTATTTCCTGACCGCTAACAATCCCTTTATTCCGCATTTGCAGTGCATTTCTAATGTTGTTAACCGGTTCTCTTACCTCTTGGAAGAAAGTGTCCCAGTCAATAATAATAATAATAACAGTTCAGATACAAGAGATCAAGCTCTGTCTCGATGGATGGATGAAACTTATATACCCGATAGTTTCATATTTAAAAATGTCCGACGAACGACTTCTTATCTAAGATGACCGAATAGGGTCGATAATAGATAATTATTGATTGAACTGTTGCCGACTTGCAGTTTTATTTTTTAGTGAATGATTTGCTTCCTATTAATTATCAACAGTTTGCAAGTTTAGTTTGGTTTGTTTTGTTTTACGGCATATCAACCAAAATGGGTCATTTAATGCCGACAAAATTTCCTTTTTTTTTTTTTTCAAAAATGTATAGCTGAAAAATCTTTTCAGAAATGTAAAGCTGGTAACATTTTTTTAAAAACATGTATAGTTTGGTTTGTTTTGTTTTGTGGCATATTAACCTCAATGGTTTATTTAATGCTGACAAGATTTTCATTTCTGGTAATATTTTCTTTTTTTCAAATATTTATTGCTGATACTAATTTAAAAAAAAGTATTTCTGGTATTAAAATCTATTTTTACACTTTCATAGTGTTTTGAATTAGGTTGTGGGGTCAACTATTTGCCCATAGCTGGAATCCTAACAGGTTCTACCACCCCAGGACCTGGGAACACCAGGAATTAAGAGGTGGTTCTATGCTTTTCAAAACCTCCTGATCAGAGGCCTTGCTGCTGGACGTAGTTTATCATCTTACCCAGGACGCGGATGCAGTTTATGGTCGTACCCAGGACACTTACACAAGTTTGGGTGTTAACTATTTGCCTATATCTAGGATCCTAACAAGTGTTACCACCCCGGGTCGGGGTAGACCTGGGAACACCAGCAATTAAGAAGTGGTTCCACGCTCCTCAAAACCTCCTGATCAGAGGCCTTGCTGCTGGACGTAGTTTATCGTCTTACTCAGGACGCGGATGTAGTTTATCGTCATACCCAAGACGCATTTTGCGGGTTTATTTGAACCAAAAACATATTTTGTATTTTAAAAATAATTTTTTTTTGTTTCAGTAAAGAAAGCACCAACAATTTTTTTTTAGAACCTTTTTCCAGACAAAAGTTCCACTATTCAAACCATAGGTCAGTATCCCGGAAGCAGAGTTTGAACTACAATCGATTTGGTAGCACTCACTTGCGCGCAAATACACTGGGGAAAGGTATGAATCGCTATCCTCTCTCCAACTATGGGTTAAATAGTAATACAGACTGGATCCTAGAACGCAGCCGTCTGCAGGAATTCTTTTATCATGAAATAAAAAGAGACATCACGTGCATCACGTATGGCACATAATAAAAGTAAAAAGGAAAATTAAGTTCGTATTTAGAAATGGCCGACTAACTATGACCTCTTATCTAAGATGGCCGTAAGTGTGATTACGTCATGAATATAATTAATCGCATAATATTTCAAAGTAATACATAAAGTGTATATTTATTTCAGTAAACTAGAGTGCTGAGGATGACAGATAAGAGAATTAAAAAATGTAAAATATCTGACAGATAAGACCATACACAGATATATATATATATATATATATATATATATATATATATATATGTGTGTGTGTGTATATATATATACATACATATGTATATATATATATATATGTACTCAAATGGATAAATATAAATAAATGTACGTGTAAGTGTTCAAAAACAAATACACACACATTTATATATATATATATATATATATATATATATATATATATATATATATATATATATATATGCCTGTGTTTGTACACATATTCGAGGATACCCGTCTACTAAGGCGGGTAGCCAATCCCTATCGCAGATTCTCGCTCAGGCACATTTGTATTTGTTCAACACCCACAGACAGATTGATCGAGTGATAATAACAAGAAAGATCAGGATATTAGTCTGACAGTAAAAAAAAAATGATAACTTAGCAGAAATTCATGAGAAGGCGATCGAGTAATAATAACAACAAAGATCGGGATATTAGTCTGACTGCAAAAAATGATAACTTTTCACCCCAGAAATTCGGAGTGAATGCGATCGTATGGTAGCAACAACAAAGATTGTGATATTCGCATGACTGCAAAAAGTGATAACTTCAAATCCCAGAAAGTCAGGAGATTGATCCAGTGATAATAACAAGAAAGATGAGGATATTAGTCTGACAGTAAAAAAAAACAAAAAAAACTTCCCTTTACAGAAATTCAGAGTGAATGCAATCGAGTGATAATAACAGCAAAGATGAGGATATTAGTCTGACTGTAAATAATACCACATCTCAACCTAGAAATTCAGGCAGAAACCGGTCTGGTGAGTTTAAATAAACGAAGACATATATAACCACAGGATAAAAAAATTCCCGAAATAAAGGCAAATATCTCATTTTATGTCTCGAAAAACGCATGACGCATCTTGTATATATATATATATATATATATATATATATATATATATATATATATACGGTCACGGCATTGCTTAACTGATAAACAACCCTTAGTTAATATGGACGAAAGGAAATATAATTGCGTCAAACATATAAATAATTGCATTATAACGGTTTTTTCTCGCTATCTTTCTTTCTTTCTTTCTTTCTCTCTCTATCTCTCTCTCTTACTCACTCTCTGTGTCATATCAATTTAGGGAATGGGCCACCATAACCTGTTACGGAATCAGACTTTCTTTCTTGTGCTGGTTTCACTGTAAATATCGCACAAAGATAACGTAATACTTATTAGAAAAATATGGAATAATATTTTTTTAAGCAAGTTAGCATTCCGTTTCTGCTCCAGTGCGTGGGCGAGCATGGCTTCCCATAACTTCCTGTCCTTTATAAATCTTAGGAATATCTGTGGTTTTACTAAACCTTTTCATTTCCTTTTTCTGTCATTCATTAACATAAAGGTAGGTTACTTGCAATATCTTTCTACCTTCAGTAAGTGTGCTTCAAATTTTCCAAGTCTTCTTTCCTTATTTATATACAGGGTGTCCATAAAGTTCGTGTGCACTTTAAAAAATATATAACTTTATTTGTATTTGCGATAGAAATAATCTGTAAAAAAAGTTATAAAGCTTAATGTACCTAGTTTTAAGTATAGCTAAAATAACTAATGTAATTTCAGGCATTACTGTAAATCAGTTGGCAAATGTTTTCCGTGAACTGCAAAATCGTATTACCCTTTGTATTGCTAATGATGGAAGACATGTGGAAACTTAAATAAAATTTCAATAAAACCTTAAAAAATATAGATTTACTTCTTAATCCTTTTTACAAATTATTTCTATCGCAAATACAAATAAAGTTATAAATTTTTTAAAGTGCACACGAACTTTATGGACTCCCTGTATACAGGAAATTTTGCTTCTTGCTGACAATACTTTTCAGAATAACCGTCATTTTCCCAGAAACATCGTTTTACTATTTATCTTTTAACACTTTGTGTGGAGTAATGGATAGCGGCTCAGACTGGGGAATCGGAGAGCCGAGTTTGAATTCCAGTCGAATCTATTATTTCCTTGGGAAAAGTAAGAATCCTCTTCTTCTCCCCCAAGCTATGGGCAAATAACAGGACAGACCGGTTTCCATACCTTGGATGGCAACTGGTCTACCGCAGAAAGAAATGGTAAACTATTGTCTCGTCAGTCACGCATCGAAAGATACATGATCGCCTAAGCGTGTGTCACGCATGGCACATAACTGACTGAATGGAGGTACGGTAGAGTAATGGATAGCGGATTAAATAATCGGAGAGCCGAGTTCGAATTCTACTCGAATCCATTACATTCACTGACGTGTCCCTTGGGAAAGGTATGAATCCTCTTCTACTCACCGAAGCTATGGGCAAATAGCAGGACGGACCGGGTTATGTAGCTTTCGATGCTGCCATAGAAAGAAATGGTAACCTACTGCAGGAAAACAAATCTGCCTCGTCATGTATCGATAGACACATGATCGCCTAAGCGTGTATCACGCATGGCACATTACAGACTGAATGTGACTTCATTGGCTGTGCAAAAGGTTTATACTGTCACTGAAGGTTACTGATCCCTGAATAATAGTGTGTTTGTATTTCATAGTTGTGTTGCCATATCCTGCTATGACAACAGAAATTTTAGTGAAACTAACAATAAGGTTACTGCAATTCAGAGACTGGAAAAAGAATCCAGTGATAAAAGAATTAATATTAACTCTTTGAGTCCTGCGTTTCTGAACAATTTTAATTCTTCCGCATGAGCTCCTGATTTAATGCCGACAACATTTTTAGGACAGATTTGTATGAATAGAATATGTATTCTTTGGTTTAAATTGGTTTCGTTTCTTTTGTTTTACGGCATATCAACCTCAATGGGTTATTTAATGCCAACAACATTTTTAGGATAGATTCGTATGAATAGAATATGTATTCTTTGGTTTAGATTGGTTTGGTTTCTTTTGTTTTACGGCATATAAACCTCAATGGGTTATTTAAGGCCAACAACATTTTTAGGAGAGATTCGTATGAATAGAATATGTATTCTTTGGTTTAGATTGGTTTGGTTTCATTTGTTTTACGGCATATCAACCTCAATGGGTTATTTAATGCCGACAACATTTTTAGGAGAGATTCGTATGAATAGAATATGTATTCTTTGGTTTAGATTGGATTGGTTTCTTTTGTTTTACGGCATATCAACCTCAATGGGTTATTTAATGCCGACAACATTTTTAGGATAGATTCTTATGAATAGAATATGTATTCTTTGGTTTAGATTGGTTTCGTTTATTTTGTTTTACGGTATATCAACCTCAATGGGTTATTTAATGCCGACAAGATTTTTAGGATATATTCTTATGAATAGAATATGTATTCTTTAGTTTAAATTGGTTTGGTTCATTTTGTTTTACGGCATATCAACCTCAATGGGTTATTTAATGCCGACAAATTTATTTATTGCTGGTAATATTTTGTTTTGTCAAAAATCTGTCTCTGGTAATATTTTTTCTTTCAAAATTGTATTGCTGGTAATAGTTAACTATTTGCCCATAGCTTTGACCCTAACAGGTGCTACCACCCCGGGTCAGGGTGGACCTGGGAACACCAGCAATTAAGAGGTGGTTCCACACTCCTCAAAGCCTACTGATCAGAGGCCTTGCTGCTGGACGTACTTTATCGTCTTATCCAGGACACTGATATAGTTTAACGTCTTACCGAGGACGGTCCATGGGCTCCTGAGTCAAAATTCGCAAATAATTGGTATGTAATGTTTCACGGTATTTATAAAAATAGTTATAAAAATATAAGCATTATACTTAACAGGGGGAGATTATGATTTCGTGCCTTCACTTTATCGTCAGAATTCTTTTTTTGTGTCTCGGTCTACCCAGCTGGTGCTGCCTCTCTTGATGCACAAGAATAGCAAAAGACGATGCAGATATTTACCTACCGTTCAACCGGTGGATGGGCAATACGTCATTTTTCTTTACCACCGGTAAAGCGGTGATCAGGGTTCAAAGGGTTAATAACTAGTCGAAATACCCACGTAACATATTCTTTGAAAGAAAATGATGATTAATTTTAAGCCATTTTTATCATTTGTGGAGAAAAATGATGCATTTCCATATTACTCGACATGACCTCCATCTTCTGGCTTTCTCCTTTATTTTGGATAGTAGTCATTCTCTTGCTTAAATTTAAATTTAATTTAAATCAAAGGGAAAACAATTTCAGTGGAAGTTTATGCTCCCCGGGGACCCCCTTTAATCAAAATGAAATAGACTTATCCAAGTACCCTAGGAGTCATTCATCTGTTCAAATTTAAATTTAATTTATATCAAAGAAAAAAAAACTTCAGTGGGGATTTGTGCCCTCACGGGAAACCCCTTTGATCGAAATGAAATATATTAATCCAACTACCTTGGGTAATTTAGTTTTAGAATATATATGTTTATGGGGGATCTATTTTCAAAACACTAGGAAAAGTTCGATAACAAACAGATAGAGGCTACAGCTTTTTGTATATATAGATGTTAAACCGTATCTCGGTAGCCAGGAGCAGAATTCGAACTACAGTCAAGTTCTTTATATCCACTTGCGCGTAAAAGCCATTGGGAAAGGTATGAATTCGTATCCTCTCCCCAACTATGGGTGAAATAGTAGTACAGACGGGCACCATTAGCCGGACTGGGGACCAGTCTACCGCAGAAAGTAGCGGCAGATGTCTGCAGGAATTGTTTCGTCGAGTCAGTCATGAATCGAAAAGAGACATCACGTACGTCACGTATGACACGTAAAGAAGTAATAAAGAAAATTATGTTCATATTTTAAAATGGCCGACCAACTATGACCTCTTATCTAAGATGGCCGTAAGTGTGATTACGTCATGAATATAATTAATTGCATAACATTCCAAAGTGGTACATAAAGTGTATATTTATTTCAGTAAATTCGAGTGCTGAGGAAGAAAGATAGGATCGTAAGTAATTAAATGACATTGAAATGCAACGTGAATCGCCATCTTGTGTCTTCTTGAATACTGTCCCTTTATTGTCATTTCTCTCTCATTTCTCAGTCTCTTTGACTCTTATAACAACCTGTGTCCTAAAACGATTATCGCCTTACTTGGGGTGTGTTAGGTTATTTTGAGTACATAGTGTACTAGTGAGCAAACCAAAACGAGCTGACTCATTTTATTGTACACCCATAGAAGATTAACCAATCAGAAGACTAGAAATATTCGACCTGACGTGTATAAAGGCGGCCATTTTGTTTTCTTTTTCGGAAGATCTACTGCTAACCTGTCAGATG
>OZ038495.1:86657525-86740025 GCA_964036315.1 Acanthosepion esculentum
TTCTTCACACATATTGCGTCATCTCTGATTACATCAAATTTTCAGCACGCCCAGACACTATTGTCTCGACTGTCGATTAGTTGTCCGACAACCATTTTCTGCGATGGACGTTACTCCAGAAAGCGTACGAAAATTGTAACGCTGCACGAACACACTGGCAACTCTTACCAGTGAGCAATCAAAATACTATAGGTTGGCCCGGAAACTCTCCTGATTTAAATCCAATCGAGAATCTGTAGTCAATCTGTATGTAAAGACTCAGTGGAATAAACATGCCAAGTAGTAACATGTGCACTAGATCATGTTTCATTCGAAAAATACAAAAAAAAAAAAATTAATAATGGAATTATTCGTTTTGTTTCAATTAAGTTGCACAAGGGTGTAAGTGATCAAGGCCCTCCACATCTTCCTGTATAATTAATTTGCACAAGGGTGTACGTAGTCATAGAACTGAAACGGCCTTGGAGTATTTATTGTGTTGTAAATTGCTTTGAATTGATTGACGTTTCTGAAAAGAAAGAGATTTTAAAGGCGAGATTTTTACCCATTTTGTTAACAATAGGAGTTTTGGGGTGTGAAGAAAATAAATAAATATATAGAAATGAATAAAAGATAGGATTACTTCGTTTAGATAAAGATCTTCCAATTTGTCAGACGCGAAAGTCTTTTTTATTTTTGGTCCTGTCAAATAAGCAAGTACCTTTTACGGCAAGACTAGGATAAAGCCGGTAAATGGGCCAACAAGGCGAATACAATGGAGAAACACATATGGTTCCCTTCTCAATGGCCATACAGAATTTGTCTGATTTTAATAAGGAAACGATGAAGAGAATTGGATTTCTTTTTTGGAATTGATTGCTTTCACGTGTTATAAGAAAACTTCATAGCGGAAAACCAAGGCTAACAGGAAAGAGACTGCTTTTCTATCACCTGTTGTAATGTGTTCATGTTTCCCTCCCTGACTAGCATTGTCTTTCCAGACTATCCTTCCTTCCTTCCTTCCTTCCTCCCTTCCTAACTTCCTTTCTTTCTTTCTTTCTTTCTTTCGATTCATATCGACAACATCCACAAAGAAAGCGAGAAATAAAGAGCGGGAAACACAGAGAGAGAGAGAGAGAAAGAGAGAGAGAGAGAGAGAGAGAAGGAGAGAGAGAGACACACACACACAGAATGACAGAGACAGAGGCAGAGAGTGAGAGAGAGGGGGAAGCGAGAGATGGGAGTGATGCACAGAGAAATGATGACAGGTCTAATTTGGAGGACCACATAAAAAGAAACAAAGAAAGCAAGAGAGAGAGAGAGAGAGAGAGAGAGAGAGAGAGAGAGAGAGAGAGAGAGAGAGAGTGAATAGAAAATCCGATATAAAACATTTCGACGTCGTAAAAGACTTCATCAGCCTATGTTTTATTTTTTATTTTATTTTTCTTTATGACATCAAAAGTATGAAGCGGGGAGGGAACGAAATATTAAATGAACGTCAGTTACAATTACATCGATATATATATATATATATATATATATATATATATCTGATGCGATGAGAACGAAAGTAATATATAAATTCCAACGTTCCTGCCTACAAGCAGGATTATTCATAACCATTTTCGATTCTCATCCGTCGAAGTGCAGTTGAAATGCACCGAAACAAAGTTGCATCTTTGTAGTGAGTAAAATGGTTTTGTCTATATGATAAAATTATAATATATATATATATATATATATATATATATATATATATATATATATATATATATATATATATATATATATATATATATATATATATATATATCTATATGTATATATATATATATATATATGTATATATATATATATATGTATATATATATATATATATGTATATATATATATATATATATATATATATATATATATATATATATATATATATAAATATATATATATACATCGAGAGAAATGCTAAAAATTCAAGGATGCTTAAATTTAAATTTAGATTTTAAAATCCGAAAAAAACGATACGAGAACAGATAAAACAAAATGATTATCTATTTTGCCATCGGAATGTTTTATATAAACCGAGTCTATGACATTTGATACTATCTTTTAAATCCTTTCAGGAATCTTTAACCTGGCAACCATTTTGGATTTTCACTCTGTCTCGTTACTGAACTAGACTCACCACAGAATAAACATCGACAGACCTACTGCTTAGAATCTGAGGGTGTGCCTTGAAGTTTTGTTTAGATTGGGGTCGGGCAAAGACGAAGAAAGCAGTACAAAAATATAAATAATCGTGAAAGTATGTCATCTCAGCGATGAACTAATGCAAGGCCGAAGAATTTATTGACTAAAATGTTATGATAAAGAGAGAGAAGGAAAAAGAAAATAAAGAAGTGGAGAGAGGAGGCTGAATACAGAGAAAGTGTGGCTTCCTTAAGTAGGAAAACCGGAAGAAAGAAAGAAAGGTAAAGAAAGACAGAAAGAAAAAAGAAAGGCAAAGAAAGAAAGAAAGAAAAACTGAAGGAAAAAAGAAAGGCCAAGAAAGAAAGACAGAAAAAAGAAAGACAAAAAGAAAATAGAAAGGTTCAGAATGAAAAAAGAAAGACAGAAAGAAGAAAGAAAGGCAAAGAAAGAAAGACAGAAAGAAAAAAGAAAGGCCAAGAAAGAAAGACAGAAAAAAGAAAGACAAAAAGAAAATAGAAAGGGCGAGAAAGAAAAAAAGAAAGAAATACAGAAAGAAGAAAGAAAGGCAAAGAAAGAAAAAAAGAAAGACAGACAGAAAGAAAAGAGAAAGGCAAAGCAAAAAGAAAGGAAGAAAGAAAGACAGTAGGAAAAAAGAAAGGGAAAGAAAGAAAGA
The DNA here is from genome assembly GCA_964036315.1 of Acanthosepion esculentum. NCBI lineage: Eukaryota > Metazoa > Mollusca > Cephalopoda > Sepiida > Sepiidae > Acanthosepion > Acanthosepion esculentum. Next base: position 86,660,365 of record OZ038495.1, read on the forward strand.
CAGAAAGAAAAAAGAAAGGCAAAGCAAGAAAGAAAGACAGAAAAAAAGAAAGGCAAAGAAAGAAAGAAAGAAAGACAGAAGGAAAAACAGAAAATAAGTCGAGAAAGAAAAAAGAAAGAAAGACAGAAAGAAAAAAAGAAAGTCAAGAAAGAAAGAAAAAAAGAAAAAAAGAAAGGTCGAGAAAGAAAGAAAGTCAGAAAAGAAAAAAAGGAAGTCCAAGAAAGAAAGAAAGAAAACCCGAAAGAAAAGCCAAGGGAGAAAGAAAAAATAAGTGGTGAGAGGGAGTGGTGTGTGTGAAGAGAAACAATAGTTTTGTTTATACGAAGACAGAAAGAAAGAAAGAAAGAAAGAAAGAAAGAAAGAAAATACCTAGAGAAAGGAAAATGAAATAGAAGAAAGAAAAGAAAAAGAGAGGTAAAGAGAGAGAGAGAGAAAGAGAGAGAGAGAGGGGGGAGACAGAGAGACAGAGAGTAAGAGTGAGAGAAAATAGATATATAGGGAGAAAAAACAAGAGAGATTAAGAGACGGAAAGAGAGAGAAGGCTGTCTAACTTGGAAGGCCATTTCGTACTTAAAATATCGAAAAAAAAAAAAAAAATAGACCGATCAAAATAAAGCGAGTGTGGGGTGAAAAGTAAACTATGGAACGGTGGACAGAATTAATATGACCAAAAAAAATCTAATCGAAAAAAGAATAACAAACAATTTATTGACATTTCTGAAAAGAGAGAGTGAGAGGGAGAGAAACAAAGAGAAATTCAAAATTGATAGAGTAAAGAATATGCAGGAGAAACAGAGTTCTGAAAGTATAAAACATTAAGAGAGAGAAGTTATAGAGGGAAAGGGATAGATAGAGAGTGTGCGTGAGAGAGAGGGGAAATAAAGAATTTAAAGAAAGAGAGAGAGAGAGGAATTAAAAATTGATACAGTAAAGAATATGCAGAAACTGAGTTCTCAAAATATAAAACATTAAGAGAGAGAAGTTATAGAGGGAAAGGGATAGATAGAGAGTGTGACAGAGAAGTGTGACAGAAGGTAAAGAGAGAGAGAGAGAGGGGGGCGAGAGAGAAGGGGGAAGAGAATGGCGGATTTTCTATTGATCTTGGCAGAGCGGGGATCGTGAATGGAATCACTCAGCAAAATAGTTTCCTCAGAAATAAGTACGTCCGTAATAACAGCCCAGTCTGGGCTTCCTTTTATTTATTTTTATTTTTGGTTATTGTATTTGAAGTCAAAGAATGAAAGGAAAAAAACTGTTTGGACATTGACGTTTTCCATCGTCATAAAGAAGGTCCGAAACGGCAGGGGCACAATAATTCATAAAAATATATCACACAAACATAACCAAAACGAAACCGCAATAGAGTTTGAAAGAAAGGTGCCTTGGTGGTAGACAGGGGAAGCCTAACGACACAGAGATTGGAATCAATGAACCGAGGTGAAAGCCTTGCTATTCAGATGCGTCTTAATCGATACAAACATGGTGAAGCTAAGGGTTCTCGGCCTGACCAAGAAGCTTATGGTAGAAAAATGTGACACAGAGTGTAGATGGCGCATCGGTATAGCGAACGAAGCCTTTCAGATAGTAAGCAAGGTATAAATTGGTTTGTTTTGTTTTACGGCATATCAACCTCAATCAGTTATTTAATGCCGACAACTTTTTTTTTCCTGGTAATATTTTGTTTCGTCAAAAAACTATTTCTGGTAATATTTTCTTCCTCAAAAATGTATAACTGGTAATATTATTTTCAAAAATGTACAGCTGGTAATATTATTTTCAAAAATGTATAGCTGGTAATATTATTTTCAAAAATGTATAGCTGGTAATATTATTTTCAAAAATGTATAGCTGGTAATATTTTCAAAAATGTATAGATAGTAATATTATTTTCAAAAATGTATTGCGGGTAATATTATTTTCAAAATTATATAGCTGGTAATATTATTTTCAAAAATGCATTGCTGGTAATATTATTTAAAAAATGTATAGCTGGTAATATTATTTTCAAAAATGTATTGCTGGTAATATTATTTAAAAAATGTATAGCTGGTAATATTATTTTCAAAAATGTATAGCTGGTAATATTATTTAAAAAATGTATTGTTGGTAATATTATTTTCAAAAATGTATTGCTGGTAATATTATTTTCAAAAATGTATAACTGGTAATATTATTTTCAAAAATGTATTGTTGGTAATATTATTTTCAAAATGTATTGCTGGTAATATTATTTTCAAAAATGTATTGCTGGTGATATTATTTTCAAAAATGTATTGCTGGTAATTTTTCTTTTACAAAAACGTATTGCTGGTAATAGTTTTTTTCTTCAAACAATTATTTCTGGTAATAATTTTTTTACAAAGTATTTCTGGTATTAAAACCTATTTTTACACTTTCATAATGCTTTTTACCTGAGTTTCGGGGATAACTATTTGCCCATGGATGGGACCCTAACAGGACCTACCATCCCGAGTCAGAGTGGACCTGAGAACACCGGCAATTAAGAGGTGGTTCAACGCTCATCAAAACCTCCTTTCTGTTGGACGTAGTTTATCGTCTTACCCTGGACGAGGATGTAGTTTAAGAAAATAATGTACACTATTTACATTATTCAGACTATTGTCCTCATCTTTGTTGCCATGCTTGGTCGGTGCAGCTGTGGAAAGAAATATAAAGGGGAGACAGGCCTCCCCCTTAAGGTAAGACTTCAAGAACACCAGAAATCTGTAACACGAGGGGAAGTGGAAAAATCAGGCGTGGCTGACCACATATGGAGAGAAAAGGGAGATCACCGCCCTATCTGGGATCAGGTTGAGATCATAGACAGAGAACACCACTGGAAAATTCGTAAACTTAAGGAATCAGCACATATGCTAGGCCACAAAAATCTCCTGAGCCGACCGAGCATAGAAATGAATACAATATGGGAATCAGTAATAAGGAGTGCCAGAGAAAAGCGATAATAACAACAAAAATTGCAATATGAGCTCTGTTAAAAACATGTGGTAACAGCAAAAAAATGCAATATGAGCACTAGTAAAAAAGGTTGCAGAAGATATTAGTTTTATAATACCCAGAAATTCTTACACAGATGGCACAGTAGATAAAGGCGTTGGTTAGATCCAGTGACAGGACCCAAAGAGTGTGAGTTCAATATACGCTTAAGGCAGTGGAGAACTTGGAGAGGAGAATTAACAGGAGATAACTGATAACTGACATCCATTAGACATGGCACGTGGAACTAGAACAGTGAGCGAAATAAAGGGTTTAGTTCGACATTCCAAACACCTGAAGAAGGCCGGAACGTTGTAATAAATATGGCGACAAAGATGAGGACAATAGTCCGAATAATGTAAATAGTGTACATAATACCTCATCTCAGAAATATAGACAGATACAGAAAATAATGTATAAAGGAAAAAAGACATTGTAATTTTAGCCGACGCTAATGTGGACTTTAAAAAAACAAAAAAAGACAAAATGAATTTATTGAAACAAAGGGTTTGATGTGTCCGACTCACATTAGTTATCCTTTTAATTTGTGTATTTATTTTGATATTTTAGTTTATTTTTAGGTTCATTCGCCACCACCCACGTTATTACGTATTTTTATATATGCAATTTTATAATCGTTAAATTTTATGTCATGGCTTTTTTTTTCTAAGTCTGATAACATCAAGAAATCATCTTCGTGACAAATCGACCACAGTGAGATTCGAACCCGGGTCTCGTGGTCAGAAAGCGAACGTTCTAACCATTCGGTCACGTGTCCATCTCGCAGAACTCTTAAATTCACGCGTTGGCGGAGGGAGGGCAAAATTTATTTCGCAAAGATACAAATCCAAAAAGGTGAGGATAGGCGAACGTTGGTCTTCAATTTGTCTTTTATTTCATGCCACAGTATTCCTTACACCAAAACGACACATTCTAACCGACCATTCTTACTACAATTACCATAATGCCTCAGTGTCTCTATGAAGTCCGGACTCGTCACCATAGTTACAATTTTTGTCGCGGGAGGTGGGGGGGGTTTAAAAACAACAATTTTAAACATTTACGGAGGAAAGGAGTTTATTAGAGAAATTAGAAATATCAGAACATTTAAAGAACCACTCATGTCCACATTCACAGTTTAGACAGATATTAGCCGAAAGTACATCAGTGCTCCATCAAGACAATAATAAACAGAAACTTAAATTTCTGGAAGTCCTTTATCTAAGAGAAGTGCGGCCGAAAATAAATAAAGTCAACAAGATTATAGCAACAAAGTTCTTAAATGTTTGTAGCAGCAAAATGTTATATATATATAAAAAAATTAAATTAAAATACTACAATTAAAAAATCTTTTTAAAAAAATCACATAAGTTGTCTCCCTTTCACAGCAGTGAAACAATATTTTGAATTTACGGTGTTAACGTATAACACGTCTCCAGATATACAACCCCTGAAGATGGTCTCAGATGAGATTGAAAGTACTTAATTATTTGAATAAATTTTCTATAGCGACAAAGAAATTAATTCGGGGACTTGAAAGGATTAAAACCAAAATAAACATAATACGCCTAAATTATTTAACCAAACATACTTGAATGAAAAACATGCTGCCTATATATATATATATATATATATATATATATATATATATATATATATATATATATAAAGAAAGAACAGTAAGATATATAATCCGGTGTTCTTATAGATATGTTTATTTTTACACAATAGTGCTCAATGTAAATTTACAGAGCATTAATATTATAAATTAACTGATTTAAAATATGGTTTTTTCGCTACACAGTAATAACCATGTTTCAAAAATGGGAGCTAAACGATTCGCTTGACGAGAAAATGGAACTAATGTCATTAATTTAATTACAAAATTAAATTCGAAGCTTTTAGCTTCCATTTTTGAAACTTGGTTATTATTAAATCAGTTAATATATATATATATATATATATATATATATATATATATGAAAGTGAACATTGAAGTCAACACTTAGAGGCGACAGGCTGTTTCATGCTAGATGCAATCATCAGGCCACCTGACGATTGCGTCTAGCATGAAACAGCCTATCGCCTCTAAGTGTTGACTTCAATGTTCACTTTTATATTTACACACGCTCTATCTCTGATATTGAGCACTTTATCCCATAAAATATACCTTAGCACACCTTAGGAGTATATTTCTTCTTATATATATATATTAGGAGTATATTTCTTCTTATATATATATATATATATATATATATATATATATATATATATATATATATATATAATGGCATTATTTCATCAAGTGAAATTCTTTAGCGGTTCTTCTCAAAATAGTTCTGATCTAATGGAAGAAAACTACTATATTACATCTCCTACTCACTAATATTTTATTTTCTCTATTCTTAATTCGTGTTCTTTTATTGTCCTCTCTCCTTAATATTTTTCTCATATTCTCTAACACTCAGTAACCTCTTGCGTCTTAGTGGCTTTATTGCCTTGACATGAAATGATCAAAAATATGACTTTGTTTCTTGTCGCATTCGATTCGGGAGAGGATTAAATGTATTTGGATACGCCTACAAACGAAGGGGATACGCCATCATGGATGATTCAGATGTTTCTTTTCCCACCAGCCACATTGATCAGCGTAAAGCTTCGCTAAGGTCTCCTAAATGGCGAGACATTGAATAAAGGAATCGTCGTTTATTGGTTGCGTGATCGTAAATACTGTTCGCATGTGCAGCGATCACGTGAACCGCTCAGCAGAACGAAATAGCAGGAAGATGCGAAAAGATCTTTGATGACTTACCCGGATTCTTCGCATAGCAGCCACAATTTCCACCCGACTGCTGGGACGGGGTACATCAAGTGTTCCAATGTACTGTGGAAAGAAAATTTTGACAAAAGTTATTGGATGAAAAAAAAAAAAAAAAAAAAAAAAAAAAAAAAATGATCAAATAAAATGAAATAAATATATGAAAAATTCATAGGGGAGTGGTTAATATTTTTTTTAATCATTTCACCCCAACCAAGGAGACAATGCCACTAAGACGCAGGGGATGGGTACAGAGAGTGAAAGTGAAAGACTCATAGGATGAGGGAGGGACAAAAAAGGAACAAGGTTGAAGAAAATACAAGATGACGATTGACGTTGCATTTAAATTTTTGATGAGTGCAGTTATCATGGAGGCAAGAAATCGGAATTGTGTTCCACAAGTGAGAAGTGCGAGAAAAAAATGTTATGGTAATATTGGCGGTTCTGTCTAGCTAGTTAAACAGTGAGACCTAAATGCCAATCTCGTAGCGCGTTTAAATTAATGTAGTCGTCAAATCAGTTGCCATGAAAATATTTGTAGAACAGACAGAGGGAATCCACGTCACGTCGGCGAGAAAGTGACTGAAGTCGAGATGTCTGGAAATGATTGATTACCTTAAGGACCCTTCTTTGGATTTCGTCAAGAATTTAAGATATAAAGCAGAAGCACCAGACCATATATGGCAGGAATATTCAATGCACGGACGAATGGTAGATTTATAAATGTACAAGATGGATTCTGACAAGAAAAGTTTTATGGCACGACACAGTGACCCAATCTTCCGGACAGTAGACGTAGCAATTTATTCAGTATCAGTCAGTTGTATACCATGCATGGTACGCCCTTAGGCGATCATGTATCTTTCGATACATGATTGACGTGGCAGATTTTTCCCGCAGTAGGTTGCCATTTCTTTTCGCGGTAGACCAGTTGCCATCCAAAGCTATAGAACCCGGTCTATCCTGCTATTTACCCATAGCCGGAGGCGGGGGAAGGGGGAGAGGGATAGGATTCATACTTTTCCAAGGGCTCAGTTCAGTTATGTACCATGCGTGATACGCGCTTAGGCGATCATGTGTCTTTCGATACATGACTGACGAGGCAGATTTTTTTCCCGCAGTAGGTTGCCATTTCTTTCCGAGGTAAACCAGTTGCCATCTAAGACTATAGAACCCGGTCTGTCATGCTATTTACCCATAGCTGTGGGGGGGGGGGAGAGGATTCATACCTTTCCCAAAGTGAATGTAATGGATTCGACTGGAATTCGAATTCGGTTCTCCGATTCCTCGATCCGAGCCGCTATCCACCGTGCCTCCTCTGATTCAGTATAGTGGCTCCATTTCATGTCAGTGGAAAACGCGAACCTAAGAAGGTGTAAACTGTTGCCCTCCTGGAGTTTAGCATCATCGATGCCGATAGCAGGCAGAAAAGTATCTCTGTAGTGATGAAATGGACTGAGACAATGGATTGCACCCCATGCATGTAACGTATCTTAACGTAAACATTCAGGGCGGTAAAGCACGTCAGCCTATATGACGATTCCTATAAGGGTTAGAGGTTTCATTCAATTTCTCGAATATTCAGGCCGGTAAATGTAATTAATACTGTTTAATTAAAAAAAAAATAAAAAAATCCCCCCCCCCCAAAAAAAAACAAACAAACAGAGCATTTACTTAAATTATATCTATAGAAATAGCGTATAAACAGAAAATATATTAAATAATTATCGGGCTTTATCCATTTCATAATATGTTGTCATTGTTTACGTTAAGATACGTTTCGTGAGCAGAAATGTGTGTGTGTTTATAAACAGTAATTCGAACTTGGCTAACCAGACGCTTCTCTGTGGCTGAATGGTAACAGCAGGTCAGGCTATATGACGGTTCCCATAAGGGTTACAGGATCGATTCCTGCCGGAGAGGGCATATTTTCTAAAAAAGATTTCTGGAACTGAACATATATATATGTCCAAACAAATTCGATTAAAAAGAACAAAACGAATATGTGTCTGTTGTGTGTGTATATATATATATATATATATATATATATATATATATATATATATATATATATATATATATATATATATATATATATATAAAAGTGAACATAGAAGTCAACACTTAGAGGCGACAGTCTGTTTCATGCTAGACGCAATCGTCAGGCCACCTGACGATTGCGTCTAGCATGAAACAGACTGTCGCCTCTAAGTGTTGACTTCAATGTTCACTTTTATATTTACACACTCACTATCTCTGATATTGAGCACTTTATCCTATAAATATAGCACACCTCAAGACTATATTTCTTCATATATATATATATATATATATATATATATATATATATGTAAGGTGTTACGAAAAATTGACATCATTTCGTTGGCCAATAATTTTGGCAATTCTTATAGAAATACCCTCAAATTTTCACTGAATGTATAGAAACCGAGCAAGATTTGATATTTAATGTTTTATTTTTGTTATCTCACTGATATCTGCCAGAGAGATGGATCGGGCGTGGTGGAGATGAAGACGGTTTTCTGATGAAATGGCCGCCGCGGTCACCGGACCTGTCCCCGTGTGATTTCTTTTTATGGGGATATGTGAAGGGACTGATCTATGCTCCTCCCCTCTTCCTGCTAGCATTGATGAACTCAAGCTGAGAATCAATTCCGCGCTGGATAATGTTACCGGAGACATGCTACAACGTGTTTGGCAAGAGCTTTACTACCGACTTGTCGTGTGCCGTGTCACAGGCTGTGCAGATATATTGAGCACTTATAAAGTCGGCCCCATAATAAACTTATGATGTTCAATACCTAAACTGTTTAATTTCATTGAGCTAGACTTAGTAGTTTTGAAAGATAATTGCTTTTAAAATGATGTAAAATTTTGGAGGACACACTGTGTGTGTGTGTGTTTTCTTTCCGTCGAGCACGTATCTCCACCGGCATGTTTATTCCAAACAGTGTTTGCATTTGGTACAAAAGGTATCTCAATTCTTCACGGCACGCTTATTTTGCTCCGCGGTCATTAAACTTGTAGAAAAAATACCTGGTGGAACGTTAATTCGAACCGGGATGCTTCTTTGATTCGCTGAAATTTTACCACCGGCATGGCTATTGCAGAAAACGCTTTTATTTTGTATAAAAGAAAAGAGTGATATTTTCAGGTGAACATAAAGCTAAATAATTCGGTGCTAAATAGCCATGATTGTTGATCCGCCCTCTTGTGGTTTTAAATACGTCGTCTGTGGAGTTGAAATCATCGCGAAAACTGATAGGCGTTGTTCTATATTTTGATGTAGAAAGGCAATTGTTTATTCATGTAAATGATTCTCTCTCTCTCCCTCGCTTATCTTTGTCAACCTTAGTCTTTCTTCCTCTTTGCATGGAATCTTTCTTCCTCCGTTTCCCATCCTCACCCTTTCTTTCTTTCTTTCTTTCTTTCTTTCTTTCTTTCTTTCTTTCTTTCTTTCTTTCTTTCTTTCTTTCTTCCTTTCTTATGGTCTTCCCACTTAAAGAAGTCAATCTTCTTTTCTCTGTCCTTCCTCCTTAATTACGTCATTTTTCTTCAGCCCTTTCTTTCTTTCTTTCTTTCGCTCTTTCACCGTCTCTCTGTCTTTGTCATTCGCTTGTTCATTTCTCCGTCTCAAACTCACCCTCGTTTCCCCACCTCTGTTGGATTTAGTCTTTCTTTTTCTCTCGGCCAAACCATTCTTTGTATTTTTTCCTTTACTTATCCTCTCTCTTCCTCAAGCTTTCTATCTTGCATATCTTCTTTCTCACTATCACCGTCAATCTTTTCGTTTTCTCTCCACCAGTCTTCTTTCTTTCTTTCTTTCTTTCTTTCTTTCTTTCTTTCTTTCTTTCTTTCTTTCTTTCTTTCTCCTTGATTAAGTCATTTTTCTTCACCCGAAATTCTTTCTTTCTTTCTTTCTTTCTTTCTTTCTTTCTTTCTTTCTTTCTTTCTTTCTTTCTTTTGCCTTCCTCCTTAATTAAGTCATTTTTCTTCACCCGAAATTCTTTCTTTCTTTCTTTCTCTCTTTCTTTTGCCTTCCTCCTTAATTAAGTCATTTTTCTTCACCCGAAATTCTTTCTTTCTTTCTTTCTTTCTTTCTTTCTTTCTTTCTTTCTTTTGCCTTCCTCCTTAATTAAGTCATTTTTCTTCACCCGAAATTCTTTCTTTCTTTCTTTCTTTCTTTCTTTCCTTCTTTCTTTTGCCTTCCTCCTTAATTAAGTCATTTTTCTTCACCCGAAATTCTTTCTTTCTTTCTTTCTTTCTTTCTTTCTTTCTTTCTTTCTTTTGCCTTCCTCCTTAATTATGTCATTTTTCTTCACCCGAAATTCTTTCTTTCTTTCTTTCTTTCTTTCTTTCTTTCTTTCTTTCTTTCTTTCTTTCTTTCTTTCTTTCTTTCTTTCTTTCTTTTGCCTTCCTCCTTAATTAAGTCATTTTTCTTCACCCGAAATTCTTTCTTTCTTTCTTTCTTTCGTTCTTTCTTTCTTATGGTCTTCCCACTTAAAGAAGTCAATCTTCTTTTCTCTGTCCTTCCTCCTTAATTAAGTCATTTTTCTTCACCCCTAACTTTCTTTCTTTCTTTCTTTCTTTCTTTCTTTCTTTCTTTCTTTCTTTCTTTCTTCACCCCATTCACGCCACCCCCAATCATTCTTCCTCAACTCAGCCGTTGTTTTTCTTTCTCTTTCCATCTCACAGCCATTTTCGCTCGGCCGCCTCTGGGTCTGCTACTAAGAGAGCGGAAATATCTGAGTACAACAGAAGTCTTTTGTTAGACTTGCTTCAAGTGGAATTGGCTCAGGCCGAACTCACCAATTTCTAGGTCGCCGACGGGACTTCCGTTTCCTGTCTTCGATGCACTTAATTCTCTTTTTCCTAACACCCCACACCCCACACCCGCCTTTTCATCATTATCTATAATCTTACAAATTCTTTTTAACTTACTGGTAAATAATTCTTTTACTTATGGCTTTGAGTAGGCAATCTTCGAACCATTCAACTCTTAACCAAAATCTGAATAGCGCTACCAATTCCAGAGACTATTGTTCGCATTGGAATATTAATTGCATGTATTTTTAGTAGACCATATAATGTGGCTATCGTCTGTGATATTCTGTAAGAAGAGCATATTGCCTTTTGCTATTACGTTATTTTTTCAGAGATTTTATTTATAAAATCCAGTGAAGAAACTAAGCTATGTTATCGGTTCTGACCTGACATCTCCGCTGTGCCTTTTCTATACATATTTTCTTATTCGGATGAGATTTCCTATGAAGTGGAAAGATTAACATGAATCAATTGCTAGTTCTGCTGCCAGGAAAGTTGGTTCACTGTGCTATGCTAGACAATTTTTTCTCAACATTTCTGGTCTAAAGAATTTGCGATGTTAGTGGTCCTGACCGGGTATCTCGGCTTGAGTCCTTTTCCCAACGCTGTAACGTTGCTTGTCTTTGCCCATTCTATCAAGGTTTTCATGGTAATTCTTCTGGTGACATCTCCTCTTGAGTACCTCGATTTTATGAATTTAAACGCAGTACTAGATTGGCAGCTCGGTCTCATCATTTTTCTTTTGAAATTGTTAATAATAATAATAATAAGAAAAATATTTCAGGGGTACTCAAACTGGTGTAGGCGTACTGTTGTATGTACCCGAGAGAAATCCAGGGGTAAGCGATGGAATCTTTCGCGAACTTCGCACTTGGCATTATTATTATTATTATTATATGCACGTAACTTTCATATTTTCTCTAATGAAGCCTTGTCATTATTATTAAGTTTTGACACGTCCTTCTTTCATCTTATTTCTCTTGCTTCTTTCCACTTCGTAGTAATAAGACGTAGTAGTCTTAAGTTGTTTGAATTTCTTAGATGAAGCATTGTCATTATTATTCATTTTTGACTCATCTTTCTTTCATCTTATTTCTCTTAGTTTTGACCTAATCTTTTAGATAAAGCCTTGCCATTAATTTGTGTTTGCATAGTTCTACTTTTACCATTTTTTCTTTCCTTGTTTCCTCCTAATAGTAGTTGACGTAACAGTCTTATGTTATCCGAACTTCTTAAAGGACATATTGTCTCTGCTGTATTGTTATATATCCTCACGTAGAGTGTTGTTACTTTCTGGTGTCTGTCTGTTTGCGTGGAGACGTCCGTGTCTGACTACACTAAGTTTGGTAATTTCTTTTGCGCCATCTCTGTTATCTCCTGCCTTTGTGCAATTTAAATAGTCAGATTGTTTAAACCATACAAAACTGTTTTTGTTTTGCCGTTGTTCTCATTTCCAATGTAAGGTTTATTTCGAGACAAAATAGGTGTTGGTTTGCTGGGCGTGTGCTTTTGGTGTCGATACCACCGTCGGATATAGCCATATTTAATTCCTAGCTGCCAACTTTACATTGCGAACCAGAAAATAACCTCTCACGGATGGCTTTGCAGGAACAAGTTAGTAAAAGAAAGCGGGAATAAAGGATCAACTATGGATTGTAAGACTACAGAATTTATGAATCGTGAGCAAGACGATCAGCCGAAAGAGGCGAGCTACGAATTAGCTATGACTAAATCAAGCAAGTAGAGAAAGTTAACTATCTTGGAATTGTTATAAAAGACGAGAAAATTGTGACACCGAAATCCGAAGACGTATTGGAATATGTAAAGGTACTTTGCAAAACCTAAAAAAAGTATTGAAAAAAGAAAGAAAGAACATTTAAGTAGAAACAAAGAAAAGAGTGCTGGGTTGCTATGTAATATAAGTCCTCCAGTATGGCAGTGAATACTGGATTATTTTCTTGTACACTGAAGCAATGAAATCTTCAGTTAGGGCCAAAAAAGAGTGCTTAACTGCTATGTAATATCAATCCTCCTATATGGCAGTGAATGCTGGACAATCTCCTCACAGATGAAGAGGAGACTTGAGGCTACAGAGATGTGGTTCTATAGAAGGATGCTGAGAATACAAAGAAAAGAGTCCTTAACTGCTATGTAATATCAATCCTCCTATATGGCAGTGAATGCTGGACAATCTCCTCACAGATGAAGAGGAGACTTGAGGCCACAGAGATGTGGTTCTATAGAAGGATGCTGAGAATACAAAGAAAAGAGTGCTTAACTGCTATGTAATATCAATCCTCCTATATGGCAGTGAATGCTGGACAATCTCCTCACAGATGAAGAGGAGACTTGAGGCTACAGAGATGTGGTTCTATAGAAGGATGCTGAGAATACAAAGAAAAGAGTGCTTAACTGCTATGTAATATCAATCCTCCTATATAGCAGTGAATGCTGGACAATCTCCTCACAGATGAAGAGGAGACTTGAGGCTACAGAGATGTGGTTCTATAGAAGGATGCTGAGAATACAAAGAAAAGAGTGCTTAACTGCTATGTAATATCAATCCTCCTATATGGCAGTGAATGCTGGACAATCTCCTCACAGATGAAGAGGAGACTTGAGGCTACAGAGATGTGGTTCTATAGAAGGATGCTGAGAATACAAAGAAAAGAGTGCTTAACTGCTATGTAATATCAATCCTCCTATATGGCAGTGAATGCTGGACAATCTCCTCACTGATGAAGAGGAGACTTGAGGCTACAGAGATGTGGTTCTATAGAAGGATGCTGAGAATACAAAGAAAATAGTGCTTAACTGCTATGTAATATCAATCCTCCTATATGGCAGTGAATGCTGGACAATCTCTTCACAGATGAAGAGGAGACTTGAGGCTACAAAGATGTGGTTCTATAGAAGGATGCTGAGAATACAAAGAAAAGAGTGCTTAACTGCTATGTAATATCAATCCTCCTATATGGCAGTGAATGCTGGACAATCTCCTCACTGATGAAGAGGAGACTTGAGGCTACAGAGATGTGGTTCTATAGAAGGATGCTGAGAATACAAAGAAAAGAGTGCTTAACTGCTATGTAATATCAATCCTCCTATATGGCAGTGGATGCTGGACAATCTCCTCACAGATGAAGAGGAGACTTGAGGCTACAGAGATGTGGTTCTATAGAAGGATGCTGAGAATACAAAGAAAAGAGTGCTTAACTGCTATGTAATATCAATCCTCCTATATGGCAGTGAATGCTGGACAATCTCCTCACTGATGAAGAGGAGACTTGAGGCTACAGAGATGTGGTTCTATAGAAGGATGCTGAGAATACAAAGAAAAGAGTGCTTAACTGCTATGTAATATCAATCCTCCTATATGGCAGTGAATGCTGGACAATCTCCTCACAGATGAAGAGGAGACTTGAGGCTACAGAGATGTGGTTCTATAGAAGGATGCTGAGAATACAAAGAAAAGAGTGCTTAACTGCTATGTAATATCAATCCTCCTATATGGCAGTGAATGCTGGACAATCTCCTCACTGATGAAGAGGAGACTTGAGGCTACAGAGATGTGGTTCTATAGAAGGATGCTGAGAATACAAAGAAAAGAGTGCTTAACTGCTATGTAATATCAATCCTCCTATATGGCAGTGAATGCTGGACAATCTCCTCACAGATGAAGAGGAGACTTGAGGCAACAGAGATGTGGTTCTATAGAAGGATGCTGAGAATACAAAGAAAAGAGTGCTTAACTGCTATGTAATATCAATCCTCCTATATGGCAGTGAATGCTGGACAATCTCCTCACAGACGAAGAGGAGACTTGAGGCAACAGAGATGTGGTTCTATAGAAGGATGCTGAGAATACAAAGAAAAGAGTGCTTAACTGCTATGTAATATCAATCCTCCTATATGGCAGTGTATGCTGGACAATCTCCTCACTGATGAAGAGGAGACTTGAGGCTACAGAGATGTGGTTCTATAGAAGGATGCTGAGAATACAAAGAAAAGAGTGCTTAACTGCTATGTAATATCAATCCTCCTATATGGCAGTGGATGCTGGACAATCTCCTCACAGATGAAGAGGAGACTTGAGGCTACAGAGATGTGGTTCTATAGAAGGATGCTGAGAATACAAAGAAAAGAGTGCTTAACTGCTATGTAATATCAATCCTCCTATATGGCAGTGAATGCTGGACAATCTCCTCACAGATGAAGAGGAGACTTGAGGCTACAGAGATGTGGTTCTATAGAAGGATGCTGAGAATACAAAGAAAAGAGTGCTTAACTGCTATGTAATATCAATCCTCCTATATGGCAGTGAATGCTGGACAATCTCCTCACAGATGAAGAGGAGACTTGAGGCTACAGAGATGTGGTTCTATAGAAGGATGCTGAGAATACAAAGAAAAGAGTGCTTAACTGCTATGTAATATCAATCCTCCTATATGGCAGTGAATGCTGGACAATTTCCTCACAGATGAAGAGGAGACTTGAGACTACAGAGATGTGGTTCTATAGAAGGATGCTGGGAATACAAAGAAAAGAGTGCTTAACTGCTATGTAATATCAATCCTCCTATATGGCAGTGAATGCTGGACTATTTTCTTGTAAACTGAAGCAATGAAAACTTCAGTTATCAGTCCTCCATTATGGCAGTGAATGCTGGACTATTTTCTTGTAAACTGAGGCAACGAAAACTTCCTTTAGGCCCAAAGAAGAGTGCTCAACTGCTATGTAATAACAGCCCTCCAGTATGGCAGTGAATGCTGGAGTATTTCTTTATAGATTGAAGCAATGAAAACTTCCGTTTGGACCAAAAAAGAGTGCTCAACTTCTATGTAATATCAGTCCTCCAGTGTGGTAGTGAATGCTGGAGTATTTCTTTATAGATTGAAGCAATGAAACATTCCCTGAAGAACAAACAAGAGTTTTAACCGCTATTAAATAGCAGTGAATGCTGGAAAATTTACTTGCAGATGAAAAGGAAACTTCAAGCAATAGGGATTTGGTTCTACAGGAGGATGATAAGAATGCCACAGACGGAACACGTAAAAAACGATGATGTTTTAAGCAAATTCGAAGCAAAACACTTATACTTATAATCAGAAAGAGTTTAAATTTATAGGACACATAATGAGGAAAGACGGTTAGAAGAATTTGACACTCAAAGGGCATTGAAAGATGAGCAAAGAGAGACACAGACTAACCTGCCTAACGTGCTTGCGTAATGGCAGAAAAGGGAGCGTGAGATGTATAGTAAGAAGGGAAACATTAGAGCAACGCATAATAGAAAGTTGTGGAGGTCCATGATCGTCCATGTCCCAAAGATCCACTGTGGGGTTTATTTTTGCAAAATGATGAGTGGTGAATTTTTGGGAGTCTGCTGTTTTGGGTCGCCACCGCTATGGTGTAGACAGATTACGTTTCTAGTTGGCATCTTTACGCTGTGTCTCAGGTAATGACACCCCAGGGTTAGTTTTCTTCATTGCTACGTTCTCCCGGCATGTGATTAACCTGACAAATACCAGCTGTTTTCGAAATCACAGACAGGAATGCCATCGGCTGCCGTATTGGGCAGGATAACGACATTTGCTATTTAAGTTTTAGGTTCTTTAAAGACGAAACGAAAATGCACCGATTCGTAACAAAAATATATGAAAAGCATGAACATAATGATCATTATTTGCACTATTTACATCATGCGGACCATCGTCCTCGTCTTTATTGCCATATTTATGACGTTTCGGATGTTGTACGCTCCGGCCTTCATCAGGTAATATACGTAGGAATTCCGAACGCAACACATTTACTTTTCCCTCGTTAAAAATATTTTTCTATTTTTTCATATTCTTTGACAATCATTAACCCTCTTGTGACTTAGTTGCTTTATTACCTTGCTTGGGGTGAATTGATGAAAAAAAATATATACACGTAACTTCCTCATGATGAGATATGAAGCATTATTATTAATTTTTATTCGTCTTTCTTTCGTCTTATTTCTCTTGCTTGTTTCCACCTCGTAGTAATAAGACCTAATAGTCTTAAGTTCTTAAGAAACAAGGGTAAATTGTTCTAATTTAACGTGACATGTCATTTTTTTTTGATAACTCAGTTTCATTTAAACTCTTTTAGTAAGCTTTTGTTCCTTCTGCTGTGGCCGAGTATTGAACTCACGACTCTTTGGGTCAAGTTACATTTTTTTGATCACTCAGCCGACATTTTTTTATCCCCTGCGCCATGTGTCCTTGAATATGGCAAATAAAGATGAGGACCGTTGTCTGAACGATGTAACCAGTTTAAATATTTATAATAGCTTATCTCAGAAATATAGACAGAGGTTGGAAAATCTTAAATGTTACAAAATATTGTGAAGTCGATTCTTATATTGGTTGCAGAAATTATATGGAATTCCGGAGAAAACAGCCTATATGAAGAGCATTCAACCGTGGTGAATGTATCTATTTATTTATTTTGTAAAAATACAAAATGATGGCAAACCGAGGTGAAGGTACAGCCTAGGCAGGCAGAAAACTATGGTGGTATAGCCCTGGGTCGGAAATCTATATCAACAGTATTCAATTGGGGGGGGGCGGAGAAGTATAGTCTGGGACAACGTACCCCCTGAGGCAAGAAACTATGTCAGCACACACACTAGCTTTGAATGTGACACCAAGCTGATTTTACAGTCGAACCGGCGTCTATATGATACCACAGACCAAAAAGTTAGTCTAGCCCCTTAGCCTTTTTCCCTTTGGGAGACGCCTCAAGAGACTAAGTTTTAACTCTATCCCTCCCCGCAGAGAGTGATATAGCCTGAGGGGCCGGACATTCTGCAACAAAAGAACTATGCCAACAGTATTTATCCGCAAACGCATTTGAACGGAAGGAGATACAACGTGGATTTTAAAGTCAGGGCCCCACACGTACATGGGACTGTTTTAAAAATAATCGACCTTCATACCGTTTCAGTGACTCGACAATCACTGGGGATTAACATTAGCTCTTCCTTGAGAGTGAGGTACGGCCTGTGGCTGACGAAGCCTCACACTAACTGGGACAAGAACCTAATATATATTTAAATATAAATCTCCCCTAGGTAAAATATAGGTAACTAGTCGATTTTATTATATTAAATGAAAAGAAGACTTAAGGCTACGGGAATCTGGTTGTACAGAAGGATGCTGAGCATACCATGGAAAAATCGCGTATGCAAAAAAGAAGTATTTAAGGAAAAAGAAACAAAACAAAAAGAAAACAAAAAAAGACGTATATTTAGAATCGGAAAGAGATCGTCGACATTTCTGTGGTGCATAATGAAGAAAGAGGGAATGGAGAGATTGATACTCGCAAGGACATATAGACGGCAAGAGGGACAGAAACAAACTTTGAGCAACTTATCTAACGAGTTTGTGTAAATGGTTGGCAGAAAAGGGACAGAGACGTTATGGTGAATAGACAAACTTTAGGAAGAGCTGGAAAGAATCGGAAGATGTGGAGAGCCATTATTGCCCAGATCTCACTGAGAAACGGTAGAAAGAAGAAGAAAAAAGGAGGAGAAGAAGAAGGAGGAGGAGGAGAAAGAGGATTAGAAGAAGAAGAAGAAGAAGAAGAAGGAGGAGGAAGAGAAAAAGAAGAAGAAGGAGGAGGAGGAGCTGAAGGAGTATTAGAAGAAGAAGAAGGAGGAGGAGGAGGAGAAAGGAAGAAGAAGAAGAAGGAGGAGGAGGAGCTGAAGGAGTATTAGAAGAAGAAGAAGAAGAAGGGGGAGAAGAAGAAGAAGAAGAAGAAGAAGGAGGAGGAGTAGGAGGAAGAAAAGAAGAAGAAGAAGAAGAAGAAGAAGAAGAAGAAGAAGAAGAAGAAGAAGAAGAAGAAAACGAAGAAGAAGGTGGAGAAGGAGGATTAGAAGAAAAAGAAGAAGAAGAAGGTGGAGGACGAGCAGAAGGAGTATTAGAAGAAGAAGAAGAAGATGGAGAAGGAGGATTAGAAGAAGAAGAAGAAGAAGAAGAAGAAGAAGAAGAAGAAGAAGAAGAAAGAGGATGAGAAGGAGGATTAGAAGAAGAAGAAGAAGAAGAAAGAGGATGAGAAGGAGGATTAGAAGAAGAAGAAGTAGAAGAAGAAGAAGAAGAAGAAGAAGAAGAAGAAGAAGAAGAAGAAGAAGAAGAAGAAGAAGAAGATCGCATTTAAAATATGTAGGTTTTGAGCAAACTGTAACATTCTTTTTACACCAAGAATCTCAGGTTCATTTAACTGGTGAAAGATAGTTTCACACTGGAGTTTTCTCATTGCTAATAATGGCGATTGTATTCTAAACAACCCCACTAAAAAAAAAAAAAAAAAAAAAAAGAAATCCCTTAAGTTCAGTTATGTTATCGAGTGTTCCTAATTCAAACAGCTGAACTCTCGAATCAGATTACTGGCGAAACCTTTAAAAGGAAGCAAGCGAATAATTTGGCATTATCGGAATTCTTTTTGCGTATGGAATCCCAGATACTTTTAACAAGAAGTAAAAGTGTTTTATGGTTGTATTTACTCTATTCGGACTATTGTCTTCATCTTTGTCGACATATTTATTACAACGTTTCGGCCGTTGTACGCTCCGTCCTTCTTCAGGTGGTTTGTATGTCGAACTGAACCCCCTATTTCTTCAAGGGCACATGGCACAGTGGATAAAGGTGTTAGCTAGATCCAGTGACAGGACCAAAAGAGTGTGAGTTCAATACCCTGTTAAGGCAGTGGAGAACTTTCAGAGGGGAATTAACAGGAGATAACTGATAACCGACATCCATTAAACATGGCACGTGGAACTAGAACAGTCTACCCTAGTGAACGAAATAAAGGGTTCAGTTCCACATTCCAACCACCTGAAGAAAACCGGAGCGTACAACGGAAGAAACGTTGTAATAAACATGGCGACAAAGATGAGGACAATAGTCCGAATAATGCAAATAATATCCCGCACAACTGAGTTACACTCTGTCCGAAGGCAAAAACACAACTGAGAGATAAAATGCATCTGTCTATATTTCTGAGATGAGGTATCGTAATTTCTTACACAATTTACATTGTTCGGACTGTTGTTCTCATTTTTATTGCCATATTCGCGAGGTTTCGGTCGTTGTATGCCCCGGCCTTCTTCAGGATTTGTCTATATTTTTGAGATGAGGTATTGTTCGGACTGGTTCCCTCATCTTTATTGCCATATTCACGAGGTTTTAGGCGTTGTACGCTCCGGCATTCTTCAGGATCTGTCTATATTTCTGAAATGAGGTATTGTAATTATTTAAACTATTTACATTATTCGCACTATTGTCCCCATTTTCATTGTCATGTTCACGACGTTTAGGCCGTGTTATGCTCCGGCCTTCTTTAGGATCTGTCTATATTTATGAGATGAGGTATTGCAATTATTTACATTGTTCGGACTGTTGTCCTCATTTTTTTTGTCATATTCACGACGTTTCGGCCGTTGTACGCTCCTGACTTCTTCAGATGATTGGAAATTCGAACCGAAGCCTTCATTTCGTCCACCGGGGTAAATTGTTCTAGTTCCACGTGACATGGCTCTTCCGGATATCTCAGATATCTCCCTTTAACTCAACACTCCAAGTTTTTGCTCACCACTACAGTAGCCAGGTATTGAACCCACAACTCTTTGGGTGAAGTTACTGGACCCAACCAACGTTTTTCTCCACTGGGCACGTGGCACTAGAACAATCGAGCCCGGTGGACGAAATAAAGGGTTCAATTCGAAATTCCAATCACCTGAAGAAGGCCGTAGCGTATAACGGTCGAAACGTCGTGAATATGACATAAAATATATTGTAACCTTTTTAGGACCAGAAATAATGACACGAGAGAGGAATTTATATATATATATATATATATATATATATATATATATATATATATATATATATATATATATATATATATATATATATAATAAAAAGGAAAGAACAGTACGATATAAAATCCGGTGTTCTTATAGATATTTTTATTTTTACACAATAGTGCTCTATGTAAATTTAAATTTACAGAGCATTAATATTATAAATTAATAGATTTAAAATATGGTTTTACCGCTACACAGTGATAACCATGTTTCAGAAAATGGAAACTAAGGCCCCTGAATTTAATTTTGTTATTAAACCAAAGACATTAGTTCCATTTCCTCATCAAGCGAATTTTGAAGTTACTCCAAAATTCGCTTGATGAGGAAATGGAACTAATGTCTTTGGTTTAATAACAAAATTAAATTCAGGGGCCTTAGCTTCCATTTCTGAAACATGGTTATCACTGTGTAGCGGTAAAACCATATTTTAAATCTATTAATTTATAATATATATATATATATATATATATATATATATATATATATATATATATATATATATATATATATATTAACAGAACAGTAATATCAACATATACAAACGAGAGTGTTACAGCAAGAAAGTTCGGCCCGACTGTCAGAGCTGACTGCTGGAAATTTCTCTTTCCAAAAAGGCAGTATCTGCTCCTATTTATAGCTTGGAGAGTCTATGCGTGTGTGGGTAAATTACCATAATAAATAAGGGCAACAATGTAAATATAGAAAAATTGAAGTTTGTCCGTCCGAGAACAGGTACTACATTTTGATCTCGACCTGAAGCGATGCTGATGATATAAATACGCGTGTGCGTGTGTGTGCGCGCGCGCGCGCGTGTGTGTGTGTGTGTGTGTGTGTGTGTGTGTGTGTGTGTGTGTGTGTGTGTAGAGCCGATTCTTCTTAATGCCCAAGTTCGAAGAAGAAACACATATAGAGACACCGAAACAAAAATGGCTTAACAAAAGCCGACGAGGAGTTTGTGCTGGTCTGGAGCCAAATACTTCAGGTTGTGTTTCTTTTATAAGTAAGGACTAAAAATATACAAGATCACATTTCCTAGGCTGTTTTTCTTCAACTACCTACGAATTGCTTCTACTTCGGTGTTCGACAATGGGACTGAGTAGAAGACAGAAAGTTAGAACTTTGGTTTTGCGAGGGTAAGTTTACGGCATTGAGTGGTTCGGATTTACTACCACGGAGGAAGAAGCTAATGTTTCTTGGGGCATGCTTGAAGCCGGGTGTGCTGCCAACGTCTCATCAATTGATTGATGGGTCATTTAATGCCAAAATTTAATTTTCTTGAGAGCTTTGAAATAATAAAAATATGATTATTCTGCTTTCACAACTGAGTACATGGTAGATAATACTCAGATTTGTGCATATACATGTTTGCGTGGACATAATTACTAGAGGCGATGATGTGTCTTATGCTGTAGTTTTGTTGAAGTTAACCTAAAAATGTATTGCTGGTCTGTCTATATTTCTGAGATGAGGCATTATGTACACAACGTAGATAATGCAATATACATAAAAGGAGACAATACTTTACACTAAACAAAAAAAAAATAAGATAACCAATCCCAAAGGAAAAATAATAAATAAAAAATAAAAGTAAATATGAATTGATTGATTTGTTTAATGGCATATCAACACCTTATGGGTCATTTAATGTCGAAATTTCATTTTCTTGGGAACTTTGATTTGATTTGTTTGTTTAACGGCATATCGACTCCTCATGGGTCATTTAATGCTCAAATTTAATTTTCTAGGGAGCTTTGATTTGATTTGTTTGTTTAATGGCATATCAACATCTTATGGGTCATTTAATGCCATAATTTAGTTTTCTTGAGAGCTTTGATTTGATTTGTTTGTTTGGGAGCTTTATATATATATATATATATATATATATATATATATATATATATATATATATATGTATATATATATATATATATATATATATATATATATATATATATGTATTTCTTCATATCTATCTATCTATCTATCTATCGTAAGGTATGTGACGGATTTAACTTGAACGCCATCCAACTTTATATCGCAGCTACCCATGAGATTCAGTCCCAGAGTTTGAATCTTCACAAATAATATTTAAGATGGGAATCTTTCTAAGTCGACCAGACTTCTTGCAAATGGAATTCTTCGGAAATGGTGGGGAGGGGTTGAAACAACCATGTGGAGTAAGCAAGACACGTGTTGGCTAGTAATGTCTGAGTTGGTAGCACTAAAGAGTGTCGCTTGTCTTAACGTTTGCCATGGAAGCAGCGATAGTGATGCGCCATTGTGTCTGTGGGGAATCGGGCTGCAGAATGGGAAACTATTTCATCACCCTCGGTTTTGGACTTTGTGAAAGGCTGCAAGGCGCAGACATGGAAGCGATGCACCAATTTTTGGGTTCCGATCTGATTTTAGTCGAGAATGGCAGAAGTAGTCAGGTTAATTTCTGAAAGGCATGAAACAACGTTTCCCTTCTCTCAACTCTCTGTTCCTGATATCTTCACAATGAAAGACGTTTTATCTCTGGTATATCGCAACTGTTGACACAGAAGAGAACGGCCGAAGAAATGAAGAAAACGCGCTCAACCCCCAAAATGGATGAAAGCTGTTACTTCCATAGTTAACCATGACATGGGCCAATTAGAGAAAGAAAATAAATTATACTTGATTTGAAAACCTTTTCTGTCTTTGTTTTGTTTTTTTAGACAGAGACGAGTAAGTTGTTTGTCTTTCTACAAAATCATCTTCCCGCCAACACCGCACTCAGCAGACGATATGGATTTAGGAACAGTTCTATCTTTCTCCGTTAATTTTTTTTTAATCAGTTCTCCATATCTGAATCTGGAATGACTAAAAAAAAAAAAAGAGTATGTCGTTTTAGTTTTACAATTGTATATGCTTCAGTCTCGGGATGAGGAATGACTCACCCATTAGATAAGATGTTTTCGTTTCTGAAAACGTTTCTCAGTATGTAACACTACATCTCTGTATTCTTCTTCTTCTTCTTCTTCTTCTTCTTCTTCTTCTTCTTCTTTCTACTTCTTCTTTTTCCTCATTTTCTTCTTCTTTCAACTTCTTCTTCTTTCAACTTCTTTCAACTTCTTCTTCTTCTTCTTCTTACTTCTTTTTTCTACTTCTTCCTTCTACTTCTTCTTTCAACTCCTTCTTCTTCTTTCAACTTCTTTTAACTTCTTCTTTTTCTTCTTCTTTCAACTCCTTCTTATTTTTCTTCTTCTTCTTTCAACTTCTTCTTATTTTTCTTCTTCTTCTTTCAACTCCTTCTTATTTTTCTTCTTCTTCTTTCAACTCCTTCTTATTTTTCTTCTTCTTCTTTCAACTTCTTCTTATTTTTCTTCTTCTTCTTTCAACTTCTTCTTACTTTTCTTCTTCTTCTTTCAACTCCTTCTTATTTTTCTTCTTCTTCTTTCAACTTCTTCTTATTTTTCTTCTTCTTCTTTCAACTTCTTCTTATTTTTCTTCTTCTTCTTTCAACTTCTTATTTTTCTTCTTCTTCTTTCAACTTCTTCTTATTTTTCTTCTTCTTCTTTCAACTTCTTCTTATTTTTCTTCTTCTTCTTTCAACTCCTTCTTATTTTTCTTCTTCTTCTTTCAACTTCTTCTTATTTTTCTTCTTCTTCTTTCAACTTCTTCTTATTTTTCTTCTTCTTCTTTCAACTCCTTCTTATTTTTCTTCTTCTTCTTTCAACTTCTTCTTATTTTTCTTCTTCTTCTTTCAACTTCTTCTTATTTTTCTTCTTCTTCTTTCAACTTCTTCTTATTTTTCTTCTTCTTCTTTCAACTTCTTCTTATTTTTCTTCTTCTTCTTTCAACTCCTTCTTATTTTTCTTCTTCTTCTTTCAACTTCTTCTTATTTTTCTTCTTCTTCTTTCAACTTCTTCTTATTTTTCTTCTTCTTCTTTCAACTTCTTCTTATTTTTCTTCTTCTTCTTTCAACTCCTTCTTATTTTTCTTCTTCTTCTTTCAACTTCTTCTTATTTTTCTTCTTCTTCTTTCAACTTCTTCTTATTTTTCTTCTTCTTCTTTCAACTTCTTCTTATTTTTCTTCTTCTTCTTTCAACTCCTTCTTATTTTTCTTCTTCTTCTTTCAACTTCTTCTTATTTTTCTTCTTCTTCTTTCAACTTCTTCTTATTTTTCTTCTTCTTCTTTCAACTTCTTCTTATTTTTCTTCTTCTTCTTTCAACTCCTTCTTATTTTTCTTCTTCTTCTTTCAACTTCTTCTTATTTTTCTTCTTCTTCTTTCAACTTCTTCTTATTTTTCTTCTTCTTCTTTCAACTTCTTCTTATTTTTCTTCTTCTTCTTTCAACTTCTTCTTATTTTTCTTCTTCTTCTTTCAACTCCTTCTTATTTTTCTTCTTCTTCTTTCAACTTCTTCTTATTTTTCTTCTTCTTCTTTCAACTTCTTCTTATTTTTCTTCTTCTTCTTTCAACTCCTTCTTATTTTTCTTCTTCTTCTTTCAACTTCTTCTTATTTTTCTTCTTCTTCTTTCAACTTCTTCTTATTTTTCTTCTTCTTCTTTCAACTTCTTCTTATTTTTCTTCTTCTTCTTTCAACTCCTTCTTATTTTTCTTCTTCTTCTTTCAACTCCTTCTTATTTTTCTTCTTCTTCTTTCAACTTCTTCTTATTTTTCTTCTTCTTCTTTCAACTTCTTCTTATTTTTCTTCTTCTTCTTTCAACTTCTTCTTATTTTTCTTCTTCTTCTTTCAACTCCTTCTTATTTTTCTTCTTCTTCTTTCAACTTCTTCTTATTTTTCTTCTTCTTCTTTCAACTTCTTCTTATTTTTCTTCTTCTTCTTTCAACTTCTTCTTATTTTTCTTCTTCTTCTTTCAACTTCTTCTTATTTTTCTTCTTCTTCTTTCAACTCCTTCTTATTTTTCTTCTTCTTCTTTCAACTTCTTCTTATTTTTCTTCTTCTTCTTTCAACTTCTTCTTATTTTTCTTCTTCTTCTTTCAACTCCTTCTTATTTTTCTTCTTCTTCTTTCAACTTCTTCTTATTTTTCTTCTTCTTCTTTCAACTTCTTCTTCTTTCAACTTCTTTTTTTTTCAACTTCTTCTTTTTTTATTGCAACTCCTCCTCTTCTTCTTTCACCTTCTTCTTCTTCTTCTTCTTCTTCTTCTTTCAACTTATTCTTTCAACTTCTTCTTCTTCTTTCAACTCCTCCTCTTCTTCTTTCAACTCCTCCTCCTCTTCTTCTTTCAACTTCTTCTTCTTCTTCTTCTTCTTCTTCTTCTTCTTCTTCTTCTTCTTCTTCTTCTTCTTCTCGTGAGATCTGAAGCACAGATAACTGCCACACCAATTGAGATTTTATAAATAATATACTCTCGAGTTGTCTGTCAACGGTAGAAGTCTCTAATAAGCTTCGCATGATATGCGGATGCCGTTGGTTCAGGGAAACCAAAACAAGTCTGTGAATTTTTTCTGAACAGTTCACTGAAGATGAATAAGTACAGATATTCGATGCCAAAGTTGGTTTCAGTTTTTATCGTTCAGAAGCCGATGAATTTTCATTACTCCACTAAATAACTTGGATGTCTTGTTTAGTTTGTTTTTTCAGATGGAAAACGCAGTGGACAAAATGGGATAAAAATCAAGAAGAAAAAAAGGGATCACCTCGTAATAAAGAAGACAATATTATATACTATCAATACACGTGAAGATTTCCCGTTTTTTCTATCCGAATTTTCTGAAGAATCTTAATTCTTTAAGTTAATGATCGAATAATCTCCACGCGAGTTCCCCGACTATAAAATGCCGATGGAAATTCCTTTGTTGTTAAATAATTGAACTTGACATCTTTAAAAAAATATTCCAATAACAATCGTAAGTTCATTTTCTTTTTATCAGAGGCAATAAAGCCACTAAGACGCGGAGTGAGGAGGCTACTGAGTGTGAGAGAATGTGAGAAAAAGAAAACATCAATAAGGAGAGAGAACACTAAATGAACAGGAAACAGGTATTAGATCTGACGTACTAAATATATATATATATATATATATACATATATATATATATATATATATATATTTATATATGAAGAAATATATTCTTAAACTGTGCTATATTTATGGGATAAAGTGCTCAATATCAGAGATAGAGCGTGTGTAAATATAAAAGTTCTATGTTCAGTTTTATATTTAAATATTTGTATATATATATATATCTTTTCACTTAAATTAAGTAAAGTGTTCAGTTCAAAAGATAGATGTAACGATAATGCTCTCATATGATTAACATCTGCTTAAGTGAATAGGAAAACTTTATCAATTTTGGATATTTTCATTTGCACCCTTTTACTTCTTTAACTAAGGACCTGCATTCATATTTATGATTGATATTACAATATTTTTTTAACGTTGTTAAGCTCAAATATGTAACAATACAATAGAGGAAATTCCACGGGTGTTTTATAAATTTGGAACTAACAAGGCGTTGATTCAATCACTAAATTAAGAATAGCAATTTTCGTTTAGGAACACAGAAGATGATTATCTCTTTGTCGAGGATAAGTCACGTGACGGCCGATTAGTGACGTCACTTGATGCAGTGACGAGAGTGGCGAGTCATTCAGGTTGTTAAACAGCAGCCAAACCAAACTGGCTTTTTTTTAAGCCAGAGCATAACAACCCTGGCTGAGGCTAAATCTCCCCCCCCTAGTGTCGCCATTAGCCTTTGGGAATATAACTTTCCCAGATACAGACAGATACTCTAGCTCGCAGTTCTCAATTTGAGAAAACCCCAAACTCGCTGTTTCCCGTTTGTAGAATATGTCCTCACATGGGACATAGTAGGTGAATCCGGTCCATTTGAATCTGGATTCCTAAACATGGCTTCTCCAGACACAGGTGTATCTCCATATTTTATGCAAGAAACTTCTTTTTTGTTTCCTCTTACACTCAGCTTTGCCTTGTAGATATAGGTGATATATTGTTCTGTGTGTGATACACGTGTAAATACACCCTTGTGCAAATTAATTGAAACAACCGCTTTAGTTACATTTTCATCATACGGTCAGTTTTAGACCCACTAGAGTGTGATCGATTTTTATTTTTTCTATCTACACTAGGGTGTAATCGATTTCTATTTTTTCTTCACATTAGTTCATTTGTGGTGGTGTGCAGTAATATGAATCTATTTTCGGGGTATATGATGAAATTTGTTTGGCCTTGAAAAATATTGCGTCATCCGTGATTGCATCAGATTTTCATCACGCCCAGACACTGTTGTTTCGACTGCGGATTAGTTGTCCTACGGCCATTGTCTGCCAAAGAAACGTACAAAAATTGTAATGTTGCACGAACACACTGGTAAGCCTTACCAGTGAGCAAATCAAAGTACTATAGACTGGCCCGGAAACTATCCTGATTTAAATCCAATCGAGAATCTGTGGTCAATCTGCTGCAAGAAACGACTTCGTATGATGGACATATGAAATACTAACATGTGCACTGGGTCATGCTTTATTGGAAAAATACGAAAAAAAGTAAATAATAACGTAGTTATTAGTTTTGTTTCAATTAATTTGCACAAAAGTGTATGTATATATAGTTTTGTGTATGTCTTGATGATATATATAGTTTTGTGTATGTCTTGATGATATATATACTTTTGTGTATGTCTTGATTATATATATAGTTTTGTGTATGTCTTGATGATATATATAGTTTTGTGTATGTCTTGATGATATAAAAGTCACTCTGAGAATAAAGCATGTTTGTCATTCATTTTTTCCCGTTCAGCAATTCCATTCTTCCATGAGATACAGTGTTATTATATTAACGAATATAATAATAATGCCCATAATGGGGGAAATCGATGGGAGAATAAATCTTTCTACCATAGCTCTATCCGTTCTAACGATATTACTTGTATATACGATTATTGTTTATTATTACGAGTGCCAAACCTAGGATCAGTGTGTAGTATCGGTTAGATCTACAGCTTTTCTGATTTTTGGGATGTCAACGAACACTCGTTGCCACTTTCGTAATGCTCGTTGTATTAGAGACTTTGTAATCGCAGATACAACTATAGTAACGCCGTTGAACAATACTGGTGTCAGACGCCTTCGAATAAAACGCGCACTAATAGTATTGGCTCAATAATAATAATAGTACTGGCTCGGAAAGTAACGACCGAATAGTGATCCAAATAGTAATACGTATAGTGAGATATTCACTAACCGCCCCACGCGGTCGGGTGTGACAAAGGCCAAGTTTATAGTTGGGTATCCGAGCCCGTAGGCTTGTGGAAGACTGTAGACCCGGTAAAAAACGCGGTCGGGGAGCTGTCTACCACCCCAGACTAGATTCTGTCCTTCGGCACAGCCTCGTCTGGATTCCTCTCTGCCTCTCTGCATACTTCCGAAATAATTAGGAGATTGATACCTTAAACGCCACGATAAGTTCAATATATTTCTATTACAATCACGTGACCTACTTCTTCAAAATGGGATCGCCTGTGTTTGCTCTCAGTTGATCTGTGTTCAATCTCCAATGTCGGCAGCGACTCTTTATTTCTATATAACACTGATCTAGAATCAGTTACATTTTCTGACCTACATAATAACCTTAAAGTGGGAAGGAATTAGAAAAAAGTGAGTAAGGAGGAGGAAAGGAAAAATATTGCGAAGGCGGACGTCGAGAGGGTAAGGAAGCTAAAGAAGAAGGTATAAAAATTGGATGTAAGTAAAAATAAGAAAGAAATAGAAATAGAAGACACAGAGAAAAAGTTTGCTGGTTGGGTGCCAAAAAAACAATGATCCCAAAAAAAAGTGAAAGTTGGGCTGAGATGAAAAGGCGTAACAATTGCAATGCATTAAAATTCTTTATGAAAAGAGAAAGAGAAAGAAAAAAAAAGAGAAAACTAAAAGAGAAGATAGAGAGGGACATATCTTTGTGTCTCTTTTCCACATCTGAAAGTAATTCATTTTTTGTATAACATTTGCATAAAAAATAAAACAAAGGCAGACGAAGAAAACTGGAAGGAAAAAGAAGGGAAGGAGAAGAAAAAGGCAAAGGGTGAGAAAAGAGCAGATGCAATAGATAACGGATCATCTTATGTGTATTAGAAGGGATAAGGGAGAGAATGAGAAGATACAGGCAAAGGGTGAGAGAAGAGCAGAGGAAAAAGATAATGGATCATCTTATGCGTATTAAAAGGGATTAGGGACAGGATAAAAAGATCCAATCAAAGGGGGAGGGAAGTGCAAAGGCAAATGATAATGGTTAATCTTAGTTGTATTGGAAGGGATAAGGGAGACAATGAGAAGATACAGGGAAAGGGTGAGAGAAGAGCAGCGGTAAAAGATAATGGTTAATCTTATTTGTATTAGAAGGGATAAGGGAGATAAGGAGAAGATACAGGCAGAGGATGAGAGGCGAGCAGAGACAAAAGGTAATGGATAATCTTATTTGTATTAGAAGGGATAAGGGTGAGAATGAGAAGATACACTCAAAGGGCGAGAGAAAACAGAAGCAAAAGACAATGGATCATCTTATATGTATTAGTAGGGATAAGGGAGAAAATGAGAAGATACAAGCAAAAGTCAAGAGAGGACTTGCGACAAAAGATAATGGATCATCTTATATGTATTAGAAGGGATAAGGGAGAGAATAAGAAGATACAGACCAATGTTGAGAGAAGACGAAATGTAAGAGGCACAGTTTGTGGGCAAGATAACAGTCAACACTAGACTTGAACACGTTAGGCTTGTAGTGATCCGGGAAGGATTCACTTGGAAGTCGAGTCCACAAAAATTGGTTCGTGGTAAGAAGCTGCTCGAGTGGAACTTACATCTCACCAATGGAATACGAAGGGAATGAGGGTGGTTCGTTACAATGGGCGTGGCATGGCGGGTCTTGGCCGTGAGGGTTAGAACTGCTATACAGGTAAAGGGCAAGAGAGGAACAGCGGTACAAGATAAGGGATAAGAGAAAGAATGAGAAGATACATCAAAGGGTTAAGAAAAGTAGAGACCTGAGATAATGGATAATCTTTATTGTTAATACATGTCGAATTTCCATAGGCCCAGCTAGTGGGATAAGGGTGATAATAAGAAGATACAGGTGGTATTTACTCAGTTCCCCCCCACTTGGACGAGTTGCGACACAAGGTCTATTTTTAAGTGGGGACCCAAGAGGGTACACCAGGACAGGAACAAAAGTTACCCTCAGCCCCTGCAACCGAGTACCGATCCCTCCTTCTGATGCAATGGGAGGGCGCGGCCTCGGGCAGCTGTTCCCCAGGGCTGGACACCGCTTCAGTATGATTTCCCCCAGTTGCCCCTCTGTCTTTTGACAGAGAAGCCCCTGAGCGCACTCTGTCCAAAGACAGAGACGCAACTGAGAGATGATAAGTAGACGCCAAATTGCACAAAAAGGGTAAGGTAGACGCTAAAATACAAGATACAGGCAAATGTGGAGAGAGAACAAAGTCGGGAGATATTTTAGAGCGATAACTGCTACTGGATTTGTGGAAGCTATTTTCCTAAAACATTAATTGATAAAAAAGGAGAGGGATCGTCCGCTGCTTACAACACCGAACAAAAGTCATAAGTGGCGACCCAGAGACATTAGATAAAGAATTGGTCAGTATACGCAGTACCCTGCAACGTAACAACTACCCTGGGTACATGGCAGCAGCCCCAAAAAACTGGGATAGGCGGGTACAAGAGGAGGAGGACAACAACACTCAGAAAACAGTCTGCCTGCCTTATGTGAAGGGGTTATCAGAGAAAATACAAAGGATCTGCGGTCCATATAACATCAGGGCAACCTTCAAAAGCTGGACGACACTTCGCAGATATCTCTCCCGAGTAAGATCCCCCCCCATAGAGGAGAACATGACTAAAGACTGTGTGTACGCTATCCCGTGCAGCTGCGGAAAGAACTATAAAAGAGAGACAGGCCTTAAGGTGAGGCTTCCAGAGCACCAGAATGCTGTAACACGAGGGGAAGTGGAAAAATCAGGCATGGCTGACCACATATGGAGAGAAACGGGAGACCACCGCCCTCTGTGGGATCAGGTTGAGATCATAGACAAAGAACACCATTGGAAAATTCGTAAACTTAAGGAATCAGCACATATGCGAGGCCACAAAAATCTCCCCAGACGACCAAGCATAGAAATTAATACAATATGGGAATCAGTAATAAGGAGTGCCAGAGAAAAGCGATAATAACAACAAAGTTGCAATATGAGCTCTGGTAAAAACATGTAATGATAACAACAAAAAATTGCAATATGAGCACTGGTAAAAATGGTGCTGAAGACATTAGTTTTATAATACCCAGTGACAGGACCCAAAGAGTGTGAGTTCAATACCCGGTTAAGGCAGTGGAGAACTTCCAGAGGGAAATTAACAGGAAATTAACAGGAAATAACTGATAAGTGACATCCATAGCACGTGGAACTAGAACGGTCTACCCCATTGAGCGAAATAAAGGGTTCAGTTCCACATTCCAACCACCTGAAGATGGCCGGAGCGTACAACGCTGAGGACGAATAATGTAAATAGCGTACATAATACCTCATCTCAGAAATATAGACAGATACTGAAAGACCGAAACGTTATAATAAATATGGCGATAAAGATGAGGACAATAGTCCGAATAATGTAAATAGTGTACATAATACCTCATCTCAGAAATATAGACAGATACTGAAAGGCCGAAACGTTGTAATAAATATGGCGACAAAGATGAAGACAATAGTCCGAATAATGTAAATAGTGTACATAATACCTCATCTCAGAAATATAGACAGATACTGAAAGGCCGAAACGTTGTAAAAAATATGGCGACAAAGATGAAGACAATAGTCCGAATAATGTAAATAGTGTACATAATACCTCATCTCAGAAATATAGACAGATACTGAAAGGCCGAAATTGATAGCTTTTATAAATTTCACTGGCTGCTGGGTTAATGAATACCGAATGTTTCCATATCGGGAAACAGCTAATATTACCATTACTGTAAACGATTACGAAAACATATACTACACTTTGGCCATCCTCCAATGGCCAGAGAATGGAGGAAAGCGTAACTCGAGGCTGCTCGGTTAATGAACGCTGAATTTTCCTTATAAGGAAACGACTAATATTTCCATTATTATTAGAGATGAGAAAAACAGATACTACACATTGATTTCGGCTTGATGGTCCGGGAGTTGAGAATATTATAACACGAGTAGCACTGGCTGCTCGGTGAATGGATGTCTAATGTTTCCTCATAAGGAACCGGTTAATATTACCATTAGTATTAACGATTAGGTAAACAGATACTACACTTTGATAACCACTCAATGGCTAAGGAATGAAGGAAAGAGTAATCTGATTAGCACTGGCTGATCGGCCAATGGATGTAGAAGGTCTTCTTATAAGGAAGCAACTAATATTATCATTACCATTATTGATGAGAAGAACAGGCACTACACTTTGATCCCATATTGATACCCAGGGAGTGGAGAAAATCATAACTCTATTGCAATGGCTGCTCGGTTAGAGAATATCCAGTGTTTCCTTATATGGAAGTGATTAATCTTGCCATTACTATAAGAACTCAGAAGAACAGACCCTACACTTTGATCCTATCTTGGTAACCAGAGGATGAAGAAAAGCATAACTCGATTGCACAGGCTGATCGGTTAATAAATACCGAATATTTTCTCATAACGAAAGCGCTAATGTAATTGTTGCCACGGCGCTATTTTTGAAAATGTATTTCAGATCATTGCCGAAAGTACCTCAGAAGAAATTGTGGAATATACAAGTGCTGAATTCTAAGACCTCAAGAAATTCCTACGGAAGGAAATTCATGAGTTTGTAATAGAATATAGTTGGTTAATTATATCTATTAATACCAACGGAGGATTTGTTTCTTTTTTCCTCATCAAATGCGACGAGGTTTTCATTTCTACCTAATCGGAATGAAGTGGTTAACAATCGTTTTCGTTGTGTTCTTGTTTTTCTACAGAAACACAGGTTTGTAAATGGACCTTTGTGCCTGATATCTTCCCAACGGCAACGGCCGTCTCCTGGTATTTAATGAGAGACAACCATATTTTCTGTGTTTTTCAAATCCAGCCATACAATATTTACTCTATTTAATCGTAAACTCGCGATTCGCCCACACCATCGTTGCCAAGTGTTAATAATTTTTCTTTTCTCTAATATCTTCTGTACCCAGATGCATGAATTAAACATGGTTTTATCTTTCTCAGAGAGTTTTTTTTCTTCAATTCTGATAATACATACGTAAGAAACGGTGCAGAAAATTTCTCGGCCCGACCTAAATACTAACAGTTGACGAAATGGCAAAACAAGAGAGACTTTTATTCGACGGTTTTCTTGGTGAAGCTGAGATATTTTCAGCATTCTTTCGTCCGTATTTCTTTAATCAGGTTTTTAAGTAGATGCATCAATATGTGTATAGCCTAATGATGAAAAAAAGAAGCATTTATTTTATACAACAAATATTTATTTTTCAGAATATTCTTTTTTCTTGTAAAGGCATTTGGTTTATTGTTAAGTATTAATTACTTAGATCGGACATTATAAAATGTATAGCGTAATGATGAAAAAAATTATTTATTTAATACGGTAATGAGTTGGTTCAAATACAGTTTGAATATAGATCGGAGTTCGACAGAATGATAAGATAAAAACAGATAGAAAACGTTTATCAATCTAAAATGTTTCACTTTTATTAATGTTCCATCAGAGAATGAGATACGGAGAAAAAGATGGAAGAAATTCTGGTATTTTTACTTTTGTATTGTTTGATTCTCATTGGTCAATCGTGGGTCACGTGCATTCGACTCTTAAGCCAACATTAGTGTAATTTGTAGCGTTCCGAATATGTTAGATCCTTTAAGAATGGATTCAATAAAAGTTTCAATGGCGTTCCGAATTCAAGGAATGGCAACACGTCTCTTCGAAGTTCCAAGAATTTAACGAATTCCAAGTCGAACTGAAAAACCTTAACTATTGCTTTACGGCTGTAAGTGTATAATAATTCTAGTTTGTCTGTGCGGAATTAAGATAATAATGTTTATTCGTGTGTATGCGCGCGCTCGCGCGCGTGTGTGTGTGTGTCTAGTAGACATTATGTTTGTTGATTATTCGCATGTTGATTTGGGAACGTTTTTACGTACATTCCGTTTGTTTTAAACATACGTTAGATCCTTTAGAAATCTATTTAATAATAGTTGGTGATGTAGTACAATGTTTTTGATGTGTGTTTATAGTTGGTAACATTTTTATAAGTATGCCAACGAAGTACTTTCGACACAAGTTATTGAAAAGCTGACTGATAAGTAGAAACAAGTCATGGCTAATAATGGCGTCTATTCAATTGAATAATATATAATTGTGTTTTATATGTTGATAAGCAAAAACGGAAATTATTATTTGGTTTCAGATCATTTACACTTTTGTATATATATTTTCTCGTTATGACAACATGTTTTTAAAACCATGGACTGCTTTATTTTCCTGAAATGAGCTACTGACACTACTTCATCTTGTGAATAAATTCCTTATATTGTTTTGCTAAAATAACCTGTGTGTTACCACGACATTACCAACCTTCATTAATACTTCTTGGTTTGGGTAAAAACAACTGTTTATTTTAACCCATAAATTCTACTTTGTCTATGTGGAAATTAGATGATAATCTATATTCATGTGTGTGTGATGTCTGGTCGATATTGGAACGTTAGATTCTTTAGGAATTGATTTAATAAAGTTTGACGATGTAATACTATGTTTTTGTCGTGCGTTTATAGTTGGTAATATTGTTAAACTGTTGAAGTTCTTCCTCTGTAAAGAATTATGTTCTTTTTTAATTAGGCTGACATTAATAAAAATCAAAGTTATGACCAGTTTTGTACCAGTGTATTACGATAAAGTTTATACAGGAAATATTTATTTTTTGTAGTGTTCTTCTTCCTTGTCAACGCACTTAATTTATTCTTAAGCATTAATTACATAGAGACATTATAGAGAGAAAGTTACAGATCAAAATTAGATTTATTATTGATTGGCCCTCTAAAAGGATGTTTTTGTTGGGGGAATACTTAGGAATTCATGGTGGAACGCAATGAGAGAATTTATCTGTGTGGGATCAGAGGATAATGTATATTCGTATGTGTCTGTGTGTGTATGTCTGTGTGTGTGTGCCTAGTAAACATTATGTTTGCTGCTTATTCGCATGTTGATATGGGAACTTTTTACGTACATGCCGTTTCTTTTTGATAAATATATGTTAGATCCTTTAAGAATAGATGCAATAAAGGTTGACGATGTAATACAATGTTTATGACGTGTGTTCATAGTTGGTAATATTGTTAAGCTCTTGAAGTTCTTCCTCTGTAAAGAATTATGTTCTTTTTTAATTAGACTGTCACTATTAAAATCAAATTTCTGGCCAGTTTTGTTCTTGTGTATTACGATAGAGTTTATACAGTAAATATTTATTTGTCAATGTGTTCTTCTTCCTTGTCAAGGCACTTAATTTATTGTTAAGCATTAATTACATAGATCAAACATTATACAGAGAAAAATACAGATCAAAAGTCGGCAGATTTATTATTGATTGACCCTCTAAAATGATGTTTTTGTTGGGGGGATACTTAGGAATTCACTGTGGAACATATTAAGAGAATCGCTGGTAAAGTGTAAGTAAAAAAAAAATATATGGATTACAGATGAAATTCTCAAGACCATGTAAAAGAGACGGCAAATATTAACAACGGAATACAGAATTTATAACAAAGACGATAGAAACAATCCCAGGCGGGGGAAAGAGGAATGGTTTAACGGAACGTCTGCAGCGATAGAAAGAATGCTTGTTACGTTGGCTATGCATCAAAGAATAAAGCAAATAAGTGGACAACAGTCTTTCTCATTGACTAGATATACATAACATTAAAAGAGGGACGCCCATAATAAAAAAAATATGAAGAAAACAATACTTCAAGGACGGAAGGAATATACTGAACATTCCTTCCCCGACGAAAAGAAGAAAACCAACAATAAACAAATAAATATGTTGGAACTTGAAATATTAAAGTCAAAGATAAGATTAGCACTGGACATGATGAGCAGCAACAGAGCAACAGGGCTAGTTCAGATTGTAATAAAATTGCTATTAGCCTTAGACGATTTCTACCACTAGATTGCAGAAATAATGAAGGACATATACGACACTGGTAAAATACCGGAAGACCTTAGTAGATCGATTCTCGTGGCGCTTCCCAAGAAGACGAGTTCAAATGAATGCGACCCTCATCGGACTATCAGTTTAATAACTACATAACTAAAATTATACTTATTCCGACCAATATAGCGTGTAACAGAATTAAACCGGAAATAAGACAAGAACAGTATAGTTTTTTTTAAAGACACTGGAACAAGAAATGTAATATTTCTAAATCAGAATGATATCAGAAAGAGCAATACAAATGCAGGTCTATGCAAAAGTATCTAATCATGTACGACACAAAGTCCTATTTGAACTGCGAAAAAAACTTGACTTATTTGGATATTAGAATAATCCAGAATATGCAATAAGAACAAACAGACTACATATGTATAGAAAATGAATTGAGAAAACAAGAAAAATAAAAAGGAACGTAAAAGGGTGCGTTATCTATACAACGAGAGAATCCTAAAAGAACTAGAAGTCCTATCAGGATTTATTGGTAAGCACCAGATGTTAACGAAAACTCGTTACCATTTTCGTAATGTAAACGAATACTCGTTGTCACTTTCGTAATGCTCTTTGTAGTAGAGATTTTGTAATCGCAGATACAACTATAGTAACGCCGTTGAACAATACTGGTGTCAGACGCCTTCGAATATCACTCGCACTAATAGTACTTGCTCGATAATACTCGCTCCAATAGGAACCACCGAATAGTGATTCGAATAGTGATCAGTATAGTGATGATATTCACTAAGCGTCTCACGCGGTCGGATGTGGCACAAAGCCGAGTTTATTGTGGAGTATTCGAGCCCGTACTATCGGGCAAAATTTCCCCGTAGACCCCGTAAAAACAATTTTTTAAAAATATGAAGAAAACAATACTTCAAGGGGGGAAGGAGGGATCTTGCTTTGTTTTACTTTTTTCGAAAATCATTTCAAAGTAAGGCAATGAAAGTCACTAGGATACAATGGGTTACTGAGAGCGAAAGAAAAGAGAGTGGACAAAAACAAAGAAAGGAATTCCTTAGAAAAACAGTAACACCTAAATAAAAGCCGTTACAACTATTGTCAACCTTGCCATCATTAAGCGTCTGTTTATAAACAGCTGGCAGGAGAAGCCTTAAAAAAAGACATAAAAAAAAATGACGAATAACATTGGAATTAAATTTTTGAGGATTGTAGTTGACAGGGAAGCAGTACACGAGAACATAAGTTCCACGGTCGAGGAGTGCAAGAGAGGGACACTTTGGCATAAAACTTTCTAACACAGACCCCCCCCCACCCCCGATCACATGGATAATTGTGGAGTTTTTCAAAAAAAAAAGGCGTCTGTAAAAATACAGGGCTGTTCGAAAAAAGTGACTCACCTGATTTTTTTTTTTTTTTCACTAAATGTTCTCTTCTCCGATGAAACGAAAGTTGAGCTAAATTCAAAGGATAAGCGATCTAAAATCCGAAGAAGAAGCTTTGAAAGCTCTTTGAATTTAGCAGTAAGTACTGTCAAGCATCCGTTCAGTATAATGTTCTGCGGATGCTTTTCTTTCTATGGAACTGCTTTCTTAAAACCTATTGAAAAGACCCTCAGGAGCGAGCAGTACAAGAGAATTTTAGAGTCTTGTCTGCTCCCTTCTGCTGAAAGGGTGCAAATCGACCCCCATCAAGCTCATTTTTATGCAGGATAATGCTCCCTGTCACAAATCAAAATTGATGAAGGAATACTTTGATGAGAATCAGGTGAGTGTTATGACATGGCCGCCCCAATCTCCTGACCTCAACCTCATAGAAAACTTATGGAGCATTATAAAGTACAGGTTTTCGAGAAAGCAGTTGAGCAACAAAGAG
The DNA here is from genome assembly GCA_964036315.1 of Acanthosepion esculentum. Lineage (NCBI taxonomy): Eukaryota > Metazoa > Mollusca > Cephalopoda > Sepiida > Sepiidae > Acanthosepion > Acanthosepion esculentum. The sequence goes on from OZ038495.1 coordinate 86,698,980, forward strand.
GATTTGATTGTGAATTTCATATCCGAATGGAATTCAATGCTTGGAGATAAGATTTGCCAGAACCTAATCAAATCAATGCCAAAAAGGATTGAAAAGGTTATTCAAAATAAAGGAGGACCCATAGATTATTAAATATTTCAAACTATATTACCGATTATAAATAAATTATACCTCTATTATTCTTTATTTAAAGCTGTTCGGTTATGTTTCTATTGATTACTAGTTGCAAGAAAATAAGCGAGTCACTTTTTTTGCACAGAGTTTTTTCCCTAAATCTCATTTATATCCAAAATTATAATTATCAATAGAATACCTTAGGGTGAGTAAACTTTTTTACTCGGTGGTCGGGAAGGGGTCTTTATATTAGTAAGATTAAAAATTAGTTTGACGCCCCAAAACAATAGGCGAAAAAATGTTTAAGTAAAAAAATCAGCTGAGTCACTTTTATCGATATATTTTAAAATCATTTCACCAGACAACACATTCGTACTTCCCATTCTTACAACTGTCACCATAATACCTCGATGTCTCTATGACGTCCGAACAATATCAACAGTGAAATCCGAGTGATGCTAGTTTCCCACCATATAAGCCATTAAAATGAAGATTTAATTAAATATATTTTTTTTTTAACTCAGTTTATTTAATTTCATGTTGACTGCAGATTCGACCAAGACAGATTTAATATTTTTAATTGGCCCTTGGTTAAATTCAAATCAAGCAACATTTATATAATATCGGGATTTAACTTAAGGCAAGAAAAAAAGGTTTATAATTAGTTATCATTAATTGATACTGAGTTTTTCGGTTGCCACAGAAAAATGAAAGAAATAAAATATCTTTTTTAATTATCCATCTTCTTTTTCTATTTTTGCCGCGCGTTTGAAATCGCAAAATGAAATCAGGTCATAATGACTCATAAAATAACTTCCAACAGTCATTAGATTAATCACCACAGAGATCCTTCCCTGTCCCCCATTAGAATGTCTGACGCTCAACTTCTCGAGAGCACCTCTCTGCGGCTGCTCGGTCTCACGTTGACTGCAGACCTGAGACGGAACAAATACATTGAGTCAATTGCTTCGTCCACCGCAAGGAAAGTTGGCTCTCTGTGCCGCGCCAGGAAATTTTTCTCCCCGGAATCGATCCTTCAAATCTACAAATCAACCATTCGCTCTTGCATATATGGTCTGCAGCCCCTTCTGTTTGCCTCGGAGTTCTTGATAAGATCCAGAGACGGAATTGCAATGTAATTGGCCCGGATCTGGCATCTCGCCTACAGTCGCTCTCTCACAGACGCACCGTCGCCTCTCTCTGTCTTTTTTACAAATACTTTCACGGTAATTGCTCCGATGAGCTGCTTTCGGTGGTTCCCAGACTTCATGAATTCAAGCGTCCTACGAGGCTGGCATCCCGCTATCGCCTTTTCACTGTTGAAACTGTTAAATAGCTTCATGTCTCGCACTTCTCGCCCGTGGAACTTCCTTCCTTATTCCTGTTTCCCTGACAACTATAATTTCCAACTATTCAAATGTAATGTCAATCGACATCTCCAGTTGCCTTGATCTATCCACTATCCTTCTCCACATCCTTTCCTCTTTCACTCCTATCTGATCTCGCTCCAAATCTTCTGTAACCCCTTGCCTTGAACTATCCACTATCCTTCTCCACATCCTTTCCTCTATCACTCCTATCTGCTCTCGCTGCAAATCTTCTGTAACCCCTTGCGTGCTAGTGGCTTCCCGCCTGGCTTGGAGTGAAATGCATAAAAAATATATTTTTGCAGTCCCATATCTAAAAGCCACTATATTCATTTCTTCAGACGTACCCCCTTGTGCAAATTAATTGAAACAAAACGAATATTTCCTTTATTATTTACTTTGCTTTCGCATTTTTCTAATGAAACATGACCCAGTGCACACGTTAGTACTTCGTATGTCCATTCCATGAAGTCGTTCCTTGCAGATTGACCTCAGATTCTCGATTGGATTTAAATCAGGAGTGTTTCCGGGCCAGTCTATAGTACTTTGATTTGCTCACTGGTAAGGCTTGCCAGTGCGTTCCTGCAGTGTTACAATTTTCGTACGTTTCCTTGGAGTAAAGTCCATCGCAGACAATGGCCGTAGGACAACTAATCGACAGTCGATACAGTAGTGTCTATGCGTGATAAAAATCTGACGCAATCACGGATAAACCAATATTTTTCAAGGCCAAACAAATTTCATGATATGCACCGAAAATAGATTCATGTTACTGCACATCACTGTAAATGAACTAATCTGAAGAAAAATAGAAATCGATTACACCTTGTCAATCCAATTGGTCGAAAACTGACCGCATGATGAGAGAAACGAAACTAAAGTGGTTGTTTCAATTAATTTTCACAAGGGTGTATATCTAAAATCAACTATATTCTTTTCATTAGACTCATATTTAAAAGCCAGTATATTCATTTTGTTAGACCCATATTTAAAAGCCAGTATATTCATTTCGTTAGACCCATATTTAAAACCCAGTATATTCATTTCGTTAGACCCATATTTAAAAGCCAGTATATTAATTTCATTAGACCCATATTCAAAAGCCAGTATATTCATTTCGTTAGACCCATATTTAAAAGCCAGTATATTCATTTTGTTAGACCCATATTTAAAAGCCAGTATATTCATTTCGTTAGACCCATATTTAAAACCCAGTATATTCATTTCGTTAGACCCATATTTAAAAGCCAGTATATTAATTTCATTAGACCCATATTCAAAAGCCAGTATATTCATTTCGTTAGACCCATATTTAAAAGCCACTATATTCATTTTGTTAGACCCATATTTAAAAGCCAGTATATTAATTTCATTAGACCCATATTCAAAAGCCAGTATATTCATTTCGTTAGACCCATATTTAAAAGCCACTATATTCATTTTGTTAGACCCATATTTAAAAGCCAGTATATTAATTTTGTTAGACCCATATTTAAAACCCAATATATTCATTTCGTTAGACCCATATTTAAAAGATTTCTATTTCAAGGTCCTTGTATTTTGACAGCTTTTCGAATATCTTCAAAGATACATTGCAGTCTACAGGGACTGCCATATCAATAAGGAGGCACTTTTTTTTGTTTGTGGTCTTTAATAACAATGTCTGGGCGGTTGGATCTGATCGTTATGTCAGTGTGTATTGTGTAGTCCCATAGAATTGTAACGGGTCCAGTCTCCGTAACCGGGTCTGGGTGGTGTTCGTACCAGTTTCTTTCAGTTTCCTTCCCGTAGGAGTTGCAAATTTTCCAGTGCAGATATTGGATTATTATTATTATTATTATTATTATTATTATTATTATTATTATTATTTCCTTTGATTTCTGATGTGGACTCATTTCTTTCCGGGTCCCAATCAGAGACCTAAGGTCAGAAATGGCATCATGATATTTTCCACCGAGCAATTTTGAAAAAAAAAAAAAAAAAAAATCAAACATATTTTACATAGATAAAGCCCTTCGTACAGTGTGGACTGTAATTGTGAGAAATGTTTTTTTTGTATTTATTTAAGGCATGCGCTACCAGGAATCCCTTCAATGAGTCTATTGGAATATTTTTTAATCAATCCGAGGGCTCCAACTACAACTGGAATTGTTAATGACCTCATGTGTCACATTTTTGAGATTTCGATTTCAAGATCCTTGATGGCTTTTTGAAGATCTTCAAAGATACATTGTAGACTGAAGGGACTGCCATTTCAAAAGGAGGCACATTTTGTCTTTGCGGTCTCTAATCACAGTGTCAGGGCGATTAGCTTTCATTGTTCTGTCTGTGTGTCGTTATTATTATTATTATTATTATTATTATTATTATTATTATTTTAGGTGGCACGAACAAACAATTTGAAAATGGTTTTAGTTTAAACGCAGTGCAAATATTTCGTTGACTTTTCCCTCTCTAGCCTGCTTCTAAATTAGGTTATTAAGTGTCATCATGGGGCATATATCCATCGCACAAAGTGGGCAGTTCTGTGAAAAATAGAATGAAAGCTGGGGCAAATGGTGTAGGAAGGAAGGAGAGAAGGAAAATAGGGAGGATAGTTATTGTGAAAGAGAATGAATAAATAAATGTTTTGTGTTGCGGGAATGAGAAGCAAAAAGAAAACAGAAGATAAAGAGAGATATTAAGAGGTGGAGATAAATCGCGACTGGGTTAAATAGGGAAAGTGTGTAAAAATGAGAAAGATATATATATATATATATATATATATATATATATATATATATAGAGGGAGGGAGAGAGAGAGAAAGAGATAGATAGATAGATAGATGTGAAGAGATAAATAGATAATTATGAAGAGACTGTGATAGATAGATGTGAAGATACTGTGATAGATATGAAGATACTGTGATTGATAGATAGTTATGAATAGAATGACAGATAGATAGTAGATATATATATATATATAGATATGATAGTTAGATAGATAGATATGAATAGACTGACATAGATAAATAGAGAGATAGATGTGAAGATACTGAGATAAATAGATACATAGATATGAATAGAATGATATAGACAGATAGTAGAGATATATATAGAGAGAGAGAAAGAGAGAGAGATAGAGAGGCAGATATAATGAGACTGTGATAGATAGATAGATATGAAGAGACTATAATAGGTAGATAGATAGATATATAGATAGATCGATATGAATAGACTGATATATATTCAGACTCGATGAATTACTTAAATATAATTATCAAATCCTAATAATAATTTCTATCATGTGTATATCATTGCTTGAACCGGCTTCTAATGCTCTAGAGTGAGTGGCTTGGTGATAGTAGTCGTGGCTCCAGGGGGCACAGTCTTATGGTTAAAGAGAATGTCAGTAGAGTTCCACCACGGAATTTGTGAGCGAGCGGCGCTATATTGAGTCTGATTCGCTACCTCTTCGTCACCGAGGACCGTTGGAACAGTTGGTATGGTGTTTGCTTGACAACATAACTGTCAGGGTTTCAATTCTCGGTAGTGGATGCGCACTGCTGATGAGTCCCAAATATAGGACGAAACGGCCATCCAGTGCATTCTGTTAAGGTTTCAGATTCGATGAATTACTTAAATATATATATATATATATCTATAAAAGGCAGGATGTGTGTATGTGTGTAACGAATGCACGGCCGCAATTTTCGACGGATTTGCACCAAAATTTACATGCACATGCTCCAAGTTACCGGTAAGGCCAAGACCGACCTTGCATTTCCCAACTCCCATCGATAGTGGAAATAATCGATTTTTTCATGCTTCTACGGCAGTTTTCATGTAGTTTGCGGCCATTTTCTACTGGCCAGAGTGAGAGCCTATAGCTGGCTGCCACGACTAGGCAGGAAGATTCTATTGGCCAGCGTGAGAGCCAACAGCTGACTGACACGAATGTTAACAAGCATGCTAAGATGCAAAAAAAATCGATAGCTGCATTCGTCACAAGTGGGAAAAATTTAAATCTGCATGGCACTTTACACCAATTGGCTCATGCGCTTACTTAAACTCGACGTTGATTCTGATTCCGCAGAACTGGTTGGGTGTGAAAAAGTATTTGTTGTTAAAATTCTTTTTTCATTCGGTTTTTCCAGTTACGAGTCCTTTTTCAAAAGCTGATCGTTTTGTGTTCATTTTGTTTAGTTCTTTCTTCGTAACAGATTTAATGTTTAGTATAGAGCTTAGAAAAAAATTCGCAGTGTGAAATAGGCAAGAAGTAAGGCATGTAGCAACATCAGCACGGCAAAGGGCACTCCTTTAAAGGGAAGGAAGAGCAAAAATATTTAAGTCAAGTGATAGCGATTGCTGTATGTGTCGTACGATTTTTGAATCAAGCACGGGCAACGCCGGGCCATGCTGCTAGTATATATATATATATATATATATATATATTTGTCATCCACAGACAGACTGTTTCGCTGTTTCACAGCTCATCAGTGTGGTTAGACGTCCGGTTGCCTCTAGCTAGGATCGAAACCCGACTGAATTTGCGTCAGTCCGAACTTCTCCCACTAAGCCGTCAGCGTACGGTACGAGATGAAGGTGAATTTTAGCGTGTTTATTTTTAGATTCAGATAAACACACAGTGACTGAGAGTGACTCAATTCTGCCGAAGAGTCGTGCAGTATATATATATATATATATATATATATATATATATATATATATATATATATATATATATATATATATATAGATAGATGAACAGCGACAACGGAAGAAAGAAAGTCGAGCAGAACAAAAAGAAAGAAAGAAAGAAAGTAAAAAGAAAGAAAGTTGGGAAGTACAAACAAGAACGAAAGAAAGAAGAACAAAAATGGAGAAAGACAGGAAAAAGCAAAGAAAGAATGAAAAACAGATTAAAAGAAATAAATAAAAGTGTGCAGTACAATATAACGAAAGAAAGGATGAAAGAAAGAAAGATGAACGAAAAGTAGAAAGAAACAGAGTAAAAGAAAAAAAAATAGAAATAAGAAAAGATAGATAGATAGATAAAGAGCGCCAAATAAAGAAAGATGAGTAGAAGAATGATAAAGAAAGAAAGAAAGAAATAACGGATGAAAAAAGATGAACGAAAAAAAAAAAGAAAGAATGAAAGAAAGAAAAAAAAAACCCAGAGAGATCTGAACAGTATATAAAAAAAGAAAAATGAAAGAGACTCGTGAACAGCATAAAAGAAAGAAAGAAAAAAAATAAAGTTAGATAAATAGATAGGTATATAAACAGCGCCAAATAAAGAAAGGAAGATGGACAGAAGAAAAAAGAAGGAAAGAAAGGCGGGTGGAACCAAAAAAAGAAAAATATAACAAAACTTAAAAGACTGGAACGTCAGAAGAGACATATACGCAAACAGATGTCTACATACATATGAACGTAGATAGATTTAATAGTTGTAGAGCCTATCGTCCGGCTCACACTCCTTCCTCGTCTTTCCGGCAGGAGTAGAGTTCTATCCCTTGTTTCCTGTTTAGAATTAGGTTTCCGGTTTCTTTTCTTTAAGTCTTCTTACACTTTTTCATTTTCATAGATTAAGGCGTAGGTTTCACCCCCAGTAAGACTTTGCGTCTGAGTGGCATTATCGCCTTTCTTGAGGTGAAATGCTTTTAAAAAAAAAAGAAGATAGATTGAAATAAAAAGCTGAGATAATTCTATCACTGTGTTGAAAACACGGGAGATAGATAGATATAAAGTGACTGACATATATATATATATATATATATATATATATATATATATATATGTAGAGATAGATAGATAGATAGAGAGAGAGAGAGAGAGAGAGAGAGAGAGAGAGAGAGAGAGAGAGAGAAAAAAAGCTAGATAGATATTATTGAAATAAGAATGACGAGAATATCAGGAAGTGTGGATCTGATTTTGTGTCGGAAGTTTCTCGGCTGTTGGTGAAAATGGAGTAAAGTTCATCAGCAGATCGTAAAGAAATGGAAAAAAAAGCAGACTGTTTTTTTAAAGCCAATCTCGTGTCACCAATGGCAACGGTAAACGAGTAGGCGGAATGGAAGAGAAGATGGCGGTAGGGTGGTTAGTCGGATCAAATTAAAAAAAAGAAAAACAAAAATGAAACGAGCCCTACTTGGAAAATTGAGGTTGTCACAGAGAAGAACTGGTCTTAATTCTATCGGTTTGGTTTTCCTATGCGCTAAATGAACTTTAGAAAGCAACATCAACAGGAATTTGTTCAAGAAAAACGGAAAACCGGACAGAATGGATCGAACAGGAAGGAAAATATTGAACGATTCAATCAAGCAAATCGGTTTGATTCTTTCTTTCTTTTTTCTTTCTTTCATTCTTTCTTTCTTTCTTTCTTTCTTTCTTAATCATTCTGTTCATCTCTTTCTATCTTCCTCTCTCTAGATATTAATTTCACTGTCAAACACAAACAAGTGTACCCCACTAAAATGTTTATCATAAGAAGAATAAAAATAAAATCCATCATATACTGATATATATATATATATATATATATATATATATATATATATATATACGTGAACATTAAAGTCAACACTTAGAGGCGACAGTCTGTGTGTGTCTTTCTAACAAGATTTCTCGAATATTCAGGCCGGTAAACATAATTAAAATATATATATATATATATATATATATATATATATATATATATATATATATATATATATATATATATATATATATTGCTCAAAGTAGAGTCCAATTGTGTTATAAATACTCCGGAGAATTCCAGTAAGATGTCTTTAATCATTTCTAAGTTAAAACGGTTCAGAGCTTAATATAACAACTGAACAAGTTTGCTGCTACACGATTTGGACAATTTTGTTGTTACACTCGGTATATACATTTCTTCAAACGTTATTATAGTGGATACTCGTATCTGAAAGAGACGGCCCATTTTTATTACTATATTTCTTAAGCAGTGTGTACTACTGCGCATCCGAGAGACCTAAATAAAGAAAATGTACTCTCAGGCAGGGATCGATCATCAGGCGTGCTTTAGCGCTCGGCTACAGAGAACGTCACGCCACACCAAGGCTCTATTTTCTTTTCTAATCAAAGCACACCTCTTCATTCAGATATTTCTCTCGAAAAGCCCAAACGCTCAAACGCAAACAAAGCAATTTCAATGAAATGAATGGATCTATTTTTAATTCGACATGCTTATTAATTCTAACTTTGTTATAGTTGATCTTCGTATTTGAAAATAGACCCTCCCGGTTTTATATATACTATTTTCAAACAGTCTATCTAAATAAAGAAAAATTGTTCTGTGGTCAGAATCGAATATGTTTTTGACTTTCGGATGGGGTGGAGGTTGAGCAGGTACTATCGGGAACCTTGTCTCGTTTTTTATTTTAATACTGTTCAGTTTATGCTTGAATTGCTTCCGCTGAGTTTAAGCCCGTACTACCCTGACTATATTACGAAATTCCCGAAGCAACGTCTGATTCGTTTTGGTCATTGTCAAGGTGGAAAATCCTAAACTTAAAACATGGGAGCCTAATGTACCATGTTCTAATTGCCAATCTACATCATATATATATATATATATATATATATATATATATATATATATATATATATAATTGTTTATTTAAAAATTATAACATAAATATGTTATAAAATCACTACAAAAATAGCCATTTCGTTTCAACACCTCCGGTGTCTTATCAAGTGAAGGTGTTCAACACTATCACTTGATAAGACACCGGAGGTGTTGAAACAAAATGGCTATTTTTGTAATGATTTTATAACATATTTATGTTATAATTTTTAAACAAACAATTATATATGCTCTACTCTGTATTGAGCACTCTTTTAAGAATAGTAATTGTTGGTTATTGGAATTTATTCCGTATACACCAATTCTAGACTTGGGTATATATATATATATATATATATATATATATATATATATATATATATATATATATATATATGAAGTCACACATTATGAAATGGACAAAATCTGTCAATTATTTTAAGACATTTTTATGTTTATACATTCCCATTATAGATACAAATATTTAAGTAAATGCTCTGTTTTTATAATAAACAGTATTAAACAACATTTACCGGCCTTTTTCAGGATTGCGGGTCCGGACCTGGCCTGAAATGTTTTTAATTTGCTCACGGAGTCAGCCTGATTCCAAAAATTCGAAAATTTGAAAAAATGTGGCACACTGACATTCGCATTTATATATATACAGGGTGTCCATAAAGTTCGTGTGCACTTTTAAAAAATTATAACTTTATTTGTATTTCGGATAGAAATAATTTGTAAAAAGGATTAGAAAGAAGTAAATCTATATTTTTTAAGGTTTTATTGAAATTTTATTTAAGTTTCCACATGTCCTCCATCATTAGCAATACAAAGGGTAATACGATTTTGCAGTTCACGGAAAACATTTGCCAACTGATTTACAGAAATGCCTGAAATCACATTAGTTATTTTAGTCCAGGTTCCTCGTACCACGGTGATGGTCCAAGGTAGAACCAATGAAGAATAACTCGAACACAGGTATGGAATAACACGGATATATTACAAACAGAATATGTCCAAAAGAAGTAGAAGTGTTAGTAATAATAATCAGGTTAGGTTAGAGAGAACTAGGTTGTCTCGAAGTATCACTATTCCAATGTCTTACAGTAATCGTCTAACCGCGACTCTGTCTGTGACTGACTCAGAACTCACACTGTCTCCGCTGCTTCCTCTTGAGGCGCAGTATTTATGGGGTACGGACTAGTCCATTACTATTATGGGTAAGTTCCCATAACAGTACATTAAACTTTATAACATTTTTTACAGATTATTTCTATCGCAAATACAAATAAAGTTATAATTTTTTTAATGTGCACACGAACTTTATGGACACCCTGTATATATATATATATATATATATATATATATATATATATATATATATATATATATATATATATATATATATATATGTATGTATATATATATATGTGTGTGTGTTTGTGTGTGTGTTTGTGTGTGTGTGCGTGTGTGTGTGGTGTGTTTAATAACTGTACCTGACATTAGTTTATTTTTCATCGATAATTTTCTTCACGCAGTTCATCCTGCTTGTTCTTCTGGAAAACTGACATAACCTATTTTTTTCCAACTTGCTCATTTTTCTCCGTTTTCGGCCTTGTGCCAGCGTTAGGAAAATATATGTATTAAGCTTGTGTAATATATTCAATAGTGTGGCTTGATTCCCAAGGTAGACAGCCGTTAACGTGAAACATCTGTTTTAAACGCCCCGTAATTAAAGCAGAATGCTTAAAGTCACGCTATTTATGTATACGTGTAGAATGCAAGTCACGCTATTTATGTATACGTGTAGTTGCGTGGTTTTGGCTATGAATACGTTTAAAATAGCGGTCAGAGAGATGGGAATTGCTGGACAGGGCCAAGGCAGCAGGGTTACCCTCAATTAATGTCTGTGCGATCTGAAGTGTTCAGGCAATACTCTGTAAATTGTCAGGTTGTCAAACAATATTCTCTGCAATCTGATGTTGTCAGGCGATACTCCGAAGGCACACGGAGCTTAACCAGGAAGAGTGGGGACTAACAGACATGGGTAATACAATGTCCTGCCAAAAAATAACCCTTCACAATACTTATGTTTTCAAAGTTAATGCAGAACCCAAATCTGCGCAGTAAGTTCCTCGCTGTCGGGTCGCCAATTTATATAAAGCTGGGAAACCTGTTTTCGAAGAATTTAGTCACGCAATTTAGTCCTCCATGTACCGTTGAAGCTCCGGGGACACTCGGGCAACATCTTTTCTACATCATTCCCCCCCCCACAAAAAATCTACTTTGTGGAACAGACTCCTACGTGGATGTTCCTCTGAAAAACTTAAACTTTCCAAGACAAGGTTCAGTCGTTATCTCCTTATCTGCATAATCTTCCCTTCCTACCATCTCCTCTTCCATTCATATCCCACAGTTCATTCACCATAACCATTTTAACAATAAGCCTCTATATTGAGTGACTCTCGAGCACTATATTGGTTTGGTATTGCGACGCAGTAGGCTAAGACTCACATCAGATATAGGGTGACCAAAAGAAAACGGGAATTTTTGAAGTGCGTATTGCCAGACATGAGCAAGTGGCAACACTGCGAGACAGTGACCTTGAGCAAGTAAACATTTCGCCATTTTAGTAACGAGAATGAAATTCACAGTATCCCAGCTGAGATGTTGCACAGTCAATGAGGAATCTCAACAGCAGATTTCAAGAATGCATTCGTACAGGAGGACGCCATCTACAGGACGTAATTTAAAAAAAATGAAAATTCTATCATTGTTTCTTAAATGGCATGTTTTAAGGTTTCAATTACTACGAATTAAATATTTTTCTTTCATCACTCTTGGTTTTATTGGATTGTTAAAAAGTTCCCGTTTTTTTTTGGTCACCCTGTATTAAGGTGACCGGGTGGACGAAAGTGTTGATCTGGGAGTTACAACCGGCCACCATATGCAGAAGTACGTCACCTCACACTTGCATCGGGTATTGCAACCCTGTGAACGAAAATGTTGGACAGGTGGATATATAAACAACCGTCCAGAGGCAGTCACGAAGTTTCACACACACACCGGAGATGGACAATCTAGAGTACACCTTTCGGACCGAGGGGGAGTACGACGACAGGGTTCGCATACCGCAGACCGGTTGGGTGTAACTGACGAAATATTGTTGTGAAGGAAATGTTATGGGTCGAAGATTCAGGTTTAAAGAAGCAATTGCTCAGTCGGCTGCTGCAAAAATTGGTTCACTATGTCGTTCAGGATTTTTTCTCGGCATAATCTACCTTACACATTTACAAGTTCACCATTCATTGAATATTGCTGTCACATCTGGGTTAGTGTTTCTGCTACGTATGTAGAGATTCTTGATAAAATCCAAAGAAGAATCTGCAATGTTATCGTTCGTGACCTGGCATCTCACCTTCAGTCGCTTCATTCTTTGGTTTAGATTGGTTTGGTTTATTTTGTTTTACGGCATATCAACCTCAATGGGTTATTTAATGCCGACAACATTTTTAGGATAGATTCGTATGAATAGAATATGTATTCTTTGGTTTAGATTGGTTTGGTTTATTTTGTTTTACGGCATATCAACCTTAATGGTTTATTTAATGCCGACAACATTTTTAGGATAGATTCGTATGAATAGAATATGTATTCTTTTGTTTAGATTGGTTTGGTTTATTTTGTTTTACGGCATATCAAACTCAATGGTTTATTTAATGCCGACAAGATTTTTAGAATAGGTTCGTATGAATAGAATATGTATACTTTGTAAGAAATCAGTTTGTAGATCAGGTTTTATTCACGTATTTCGGTAAATAGGTTATTTGTCGATAGTCAAAAGTATTGCTGGTAATTTTTTTTTTCAATATGTATTGCTGTAATAATTTAAAAAATGTATTGCTGGTAATTAATGGTTTTTTTTTGTTTTTTTTTCAAAAACGTTTTGCTGGTAAGAATCTTTTTTTTTTCAAAAATATATTGCTGGTAATAATTTGTATTGTTGGCATTTTTCTACCATAAAAAGCAATTTTTACACTTTCATAGGTGTTTGACTCCAGATTAGGAGTTAACTATTTGCCTATAGTTGGGACCCTAACAGGTGCTACCACCCGGTTCAGGGTGGACCTGGAAACAATAGCAATTAAGAGGTGGTTCCATGTTGAACAGAGGCCTTGCTGCTGGATGTAGTTTATCGTCATACCTATGACGCGCTGTCTTACGGCCATATCACGTTGAAACAGCGGTTCCCGAACGTTCACCGAAGTTAAGCAATGTCGAGCCTGGTCAGTACTTAGATGGGTGACCGCTTGTGAGTACCAGGTGCTGTATGCTAGTATGTACAGGTGGTATAAAGACCTCCGGCTATATGAAGTGAAAGCATAGCTTCCCGTACGATCACCTAAGTTAAGCAACGTCGAGCCTGGTCAGTACCTAGATGATTGACCGCTTGGGAGTACCAGGTGCTGTATGCTAGTATGTACAGGTGGTATAAAGACCTCCGGCTATATGAAGTGGAAACATAGGTTTCCGTACGATCACCGAAGTAAAGCAAATGTCGAGCCTGGTTATATATCAATAGTTAGCTACTGTTTTCTTAACTTCTGTTCTTTTTTCTTTTTTTGTTTCATATCCTCTCAAAATTCAGTAACCCCTGAGTGGCTTTATTACTTTGCCTGGGGTGAAATGATTTAAAAAAGGAAAATGAAAACAATCCACCCACATCATGCTTGGGTCGGGGCTACGGTACGAGCTGCAGTTCAATTTGAGCTTTTCTTTCATTTTTTTCACTGTTTTCAACCTCATACAAGGCTTAAGAGCCACTCATGGTAGAGGCTTACTGAATAAGATTGTTGTCTATAGTTGATTCCTAGACTTGAAGATTTCAATATTGTTGTGATCGAGGAAGCATCCACTCGGGAGTTTGGTCCACAGTGTAGCGGTTCTTAGGAAGAAGCTGTTCGAATTGAATTTCCTACATATCCAATGGAATAGGAAGGGAATAAGTAATAATTTGATCCTGGATAATAGATCAGCTGTGAAGGTTCGAACTTGTCTAACCCAGGAACGTTTACAGTTTGCAGGACACTGCCACCGAGCGGACAGGGAAATCGTCTCATCCTTACTCCTATGTTTTCCTTTTGGAAGTGTCTTCTCTCTAAATTGACTTTCCCAGACACCAGAGCTCGGGACCCAGGGTTGGACATTGGGGATCTGGGGACAACAATGCTGAATCGATCAGTGTTGAAAGGGATTGTCGAAGGAATTCTGACCAACAATAGGAAGGTCGAAGGATGTCGATAACGATCTATCTATCTATCTATCTATCTATCTATCTATCTATCTATCTATCTATCTATCCAGCGAGCGCTCAGGGAAATCGTCCATTTCTTACTCCTATGGCATCCTTCTTCAAGAGTCTGCGGACGAAAATTGACTTTCTCAGACACCATAGCTCGAGTTGGACATTTGGGATCTGGGGACAGCAATCTAGGACCGAGCAATGTGGAAAGGGTTTCTTAATGGAGTTCCTACCTACCACAGGGAGGTCGAAGGATGATGATGATCTATCTATCTATCTATGTCCGTACATTCTATCTATCTATCTATCTATCTATCTATCTATGTCCGTACATTCTATCTATCTATCTATCTATCTATCTATCTATCTATCTATCTATCTATCTATCTATCTATCTATGTCCGTACATTCTATCTATCTATCTATCTATCTATCTATCTATCTATCTATCTATCTATCTATCTATGTCCGTACATTCTATCTATCTATCTATCTATCTATCTATCTATCTATCTATCTATCTATCTATCTATGTCCGTACATTCTATCTATCTATCTATCTATCTATCTATCTATCTATCTATCTATCTATCTATCTATGTCCGTACATTCTATCTATCTATCTATCTATCTATCTATCTATCTATCTATCTATCTATCTATGTCCGTACATTCTATCTATCTATCTATCTATCTATCTATCTATCTATCTATCTATCTATCTATGTCCGTACATTCTATCTATCTATCTATCTATCTATCTATCTATGTCCGTACATTCTATCTATCTATCTATCTATCTATGTCCGTACATTCTATCTATCTATCTATCTATCTATCTATCTATCTATCTATCTATCTATCTATCTATCTATCTATCTATGTCCGTACATTCTATCTATCTATCTATCTATCTATCTATCTATCTATCTATCTATCTATGTCCGTACATTCTATCTATCTATCTATCTATCTATCTATCTATCTATCTATGTCCGTACATTCTATCTATCTATCTATCTATCTATCTATCTATGTCCGTACATTCTATCTATCTATCTATCTATCTATCTATCTATCTATCTATCTATGTCCGTACATTCTATCTATCTATCTATCTATCTATCTATCTATCTATCTATGTCCGTACATTCTATCTATCTATCTATCTATCTATGTCCGTACATTCTATCTATCTATCTATCTATCTATCTATCTATCTATCTATCTATCTATCTATCTAGCCTAATTCTGTTCATATCTATTCATCTATTTCACCTAATTCTGTTCATATCTATCTATCTATCTATCTATCTATCTATCTATCTATCTATCTATCTATCTATCTATTTCACCTAATTCTGTTCATATCTATCTATCTATCTATCTATCTATCTATCTATCTATCTATCTATCTATCTATCTATCTATCTATCTATCCACCGAGTGGACAGGGAAGTCGTCTGTTATTTACTCCAATGGCACCCATTGCTAGTGTCTTCTTACGAAAATTGACTTTCTCAGTCACCAGAACTCGGGACACGGGGTTGAACTTTGAGGATCTGGGGACAGCAATGAAGGACTGAACAGTGTGGAAAGGGAGTGTCAATGGAGCTCCGACGAACCACAAGGAGGTCGAAGGAGGATGAAGATGAGGACGAGGGAATGTCTCCCATCAAAACATTCCGTGGGGAAATAGCGTTTCGGCATCTGGAAAGCGTTTTCATATTGGGAAATAATTCAACATCCACAAGGCAGCAGAACGCTTTGGGGTCCTGTCAAGGGTGTAAAGTGACTGGGCAGCTACAGCCTAGACAGAAGATTAATACTCTATTCTGATATGATCGTGTACTGGAGTGGCTCTCAGTGTTTTGTTTTCCGGGTCGTCCACGTCGCAACTTTGTACAGATTGATAGCCGGCTAATCAAGTAACTAGCAGGCAATTACTGGCGTCAATACACGACCTGCTCGCTTAGACAGGCCTCGTATCGAGTCCAGTATAATTAAGTTTCTCAGGTATTTAATAACTTCGATTTGCACAGCGAAAATTCAATATATATCCGTTTTTGTTGTTGTTGTTCCTAACTACTGCTTTGTAGCGACGTATCTTTTAAAAAAATTACTACTTTGCCCATACCGTAAAAACGAGACGCAAATTCCGTTCTGAATTTTTGGGATGAGGAGGTATCATTTTACACAATATTGACATGCAGGTTGATGTCCTCCATCTTTGTTATGATTATCACGACGTTTTCCAACAGGTCAATAGTCTACAGGATTCAAGCGATGGTTCTTGAATTTGATGACATAGTAATTGTGAGTTCAATCCCTGGCCCGGGCAGTGTGTACTTGGAATTAAACAGAGCGAGTAATAACTGAGGATTTATTCAAGTAAGATCTCGACGAGATATGCCGATATATATATATATATATATGTGTGTGTGTGTGTATATAAGATTGAGCAATTTATATTTTTACAACTGAGAAATAATTTTAAACCTATCAACGTTAATTAATCAGTTAATATAACAGTAATCAGCTAAGTGATATATATATATATATACATATATATATATATATATATATATATATATATATATATATATATATATATGTATATATATATATATATATATATATATGTATATATATATATATATATATATATATATATATGTATATATATATATATATATATATATTAGAAGAAGTCTTATAAGTATAAGACACTATCCGGTCTAACTATATATATATATATATATATATATATATATATATATATATATATATATATATAGGTCAAACGATATATATATATATATATATATGTATATACACAATATCCGGTAACTGAAAAACAGTAAACTCACATATTCGGATTTTTGCTTTTCCACATTTTCATCATACCGTCGGATCTACATCCACACATTTGCTTACATATATATATATATATATATCCAGAGATATCCTGAAACATGGACAGTAGAACGAGAACAGTCTAACACCGTAGATTAAATTCACTTCGGCATAACTTGTCAGTTGCCCGATGTTATATATATATATATATATATATATATATATATATATATATATATATATGTGCGTGTGTGTGTGTGTTGTAACGTAGAAAATGTTACAGAATGAAGAATAACAAAAAAACGGAGATTGGAAATGAAACGCTAATCTTCATAACATCAACAAAATACAATACTCGACAGTGGCATGAAGTAGGTAAAGAACTGCTAGTTGTGAAATACTTAGACAGCGTATTACCCCCACTTAAAATAGTGTCCAACGTATTTATAAGGATTGGGACATACACACTACTGTTCATAGGAACGGTATATATATATATTCCGTTATATGGATATGAGTTTGTAACAAATTCATATCCACACAACGGAATATGTTAGCCTATCACTGATATTGAGCACTTTCACATAATTACTGCAAATATATAATATATATATATAAATTATATATTAATATATATATGAATTTATATATATATATATATATATATATATATATATATATAATATCGCGTAACTGACAAGTTCTTCCGAAGTGCATTTATCGAGTAAACTGACAAGTTATTCTGAAGTGAATATATATATATATATATATATATATGTATATATATATATATATATATATATATATATATATATATATATATATATATATATATATATATATATATATTTGTATTTGTGTGTTAAAGTTCTCAGTATCATGTATAGAGCGTATATAAAGATAAAAGTGTACGCTGTAGTCAGCACCCGGCGGCAAGAGTCTGTTTCATGCTTAAACACAGTCCTCAGGCCTGTAAATTGTGCTTAAGCATGAAACAGACTATCACGGCTGGGTATTGACTTCAACGTATAAAACTAAAAACGTAAAATAACGTATAAATATAAAAAACAAAGACGGGAACATTCATCCGAATGTTAATAATGATAATGATGACATATCTCTCTCTCTCTCTCTCTCTCTCTCTCTCTCTCTCTCTCTCTATATATATATATATATATATATATATATATATATAAATCTGAACAGATCGAGACAGATATAAATTGACTAGATAGATATATTGATAGACAGATACAAATTTATATATAAATATATATACATATACATATATATCAATTTGTATCTGTCTATATATCTATCCAAGTCAATCTATATCTTCCTTCGGAATCGTCATAGTCATATTTTATAAGCAGTAAATTCGACCTTGCCAACCGAACGATCCTCTGTGGCCGAATCGGTTAAAAGGCACGTCAGGCTATATGACGGTTCCGTATAGGATACAGGTTCGAATCCTGTCGGAGGACGAATATTTTCTATGAAAATTCTCGGACATTCAGGCCGGTAAATGTTATTTAATAGAGTTTATTACAAACAGAGCATTTACTTAAATACTTGTATCTATAAAAAGAATGTTAAACATAAAAATGTCTTAAAATGATTGTCGGACTTTGTCCATTTCATAATATATATAAATATATATATATATCCTAGTATAGGATTGGTATATACGGAATAAATTCCAATAACCAACAATTTCATAATGTGTGACGTCATTTGTTTACATTTGATACGCCATGAGCAGATATGAATGTACGTGAAAGATCCATGGAAGATTGAAGTTTATAGGCAGTAAATTCGACCTTGCCAACCGAACGATCCTCTGTGGCCGAATCGGTTAAAAAGGCACGTCAGGGTATATGACGATTCCGTATGGGATACCGGTTCGAATCCTGTCGGAGGACAAATATTAAACATAAAAATGTCTTTAAATATATATATATATATATATATGTGTGTGTGTTTGTGTTTGGGCACAGATGTCATCAGTGTCCATACTTCTTATATTAACAGAGGCTGTATACCGGATAAAGAACGCATTTATGCAATGTAGATGTAAAAATCTAACCTTTTTATTCACATCTATCTATCTATATATCTATCTATCTCAGCCTGTTTATATCTATCTCTATCCTCTTTCTCTCTCGCTATATATATATATATATATATATATATATATATATATATATATATATATATATATATGCATGCATGCATATATGTATATATTTTTATATATATATGTGTGTGTGTGTGTGTGTGAACAGCGATAGATATAGAACATCTATGTTTCTGTCTAATTTATATCTACCTCAATCTTTTCTCATATATATATATATATATATATATATATATAACCCTCACATACATAATGCACAGACTAGCAGATCCACATCACAGGACGCGCCCACCCGAACACGCCCGCTTCGCCTGCTTCGTAGACGCATTTATCAAAAGACGAGATCAAAAGCAATCATTGTCTTTTAATAAGGCTACCCGTTTCTCTTTCTAAACGACACTAAAAATACCTTGTTTTTGAAGGTTGAATCATGTTTCAACAGATGGTACCCGACACGTTTGCACCGACCACATATTCTGCCTAAATTCCTGCTGATTCTGGCCATACATAGCGCCTCGTTGTTTTACTTTTCAACGAACGGTTATTACTTCATTCTTTTCAACTAATATATATATATATATATATATATATATATATATATATATATATATATATATGTATGTATATATATCAGGTAACGTTAGTTATTAAAACATATCTAGACGTTTGTACAATACCGCCTACCTACCGTCGTATCGTCTACATGCCTCTTATGTCGGCTGTGCGAAGAATAATATGCGGAGATACAAGCAGTGCAAGTAAGTTTCTTTAATATTTGGTGCGTGTGTTGATAATGTTACGTTGTATTGGTTCCAGAGGAACATTTTTTCTCTCAAGAAAAAAGAGATAAAAGACAGACACACAAAACAACAGGCAAAGAGAAGGCAAAACAAGAAATCAGAGAAAGAAAATAATTACGTTTTTCTTTTTAAGGGGTAGAAATTATTAAAATACGAAAAACATTAAAATTCGCAGCAACAAATATTTGTCAGCGATGTACCCCGAAATCCAGCGCGTCAGATTGCGTAGAGTGACACGTAGTAGCAGAATTCGCTATATATATATATATATATATATATATATATATATGGGGAGAGAAAAATTTGGGGGATTGAAATACATCAAATGATTTATATATTAAGAAAAATATTTTACAGTAGACGAGTAAAATAAATGAAAGCTTAATTAAAATAAAGAAAAACTGTCGCTTGCTATCTATATATCTATCTATCTACCTATATGTCTATTCTATATATCAATATATCTCTATCCATCTATCTATATATATATATATCTATTTATCTACCTATCTATCTATACTATATATCTATATCTATCTATCTATACTATATATCTATCTATATATCTCTATCTCTATCTATCTATCTATATCTCTCTATCTATCTATACTATATATCTCTATCTATCTATACTATATATCTATACATCTCTATCTATCTATCTATACTATATATCTATATATCTGTATCTATCTATACTATATATCTATATATCTTTATCTATCTATCTATATCTCTCTATCTATTTATCTATCTATCTATACTATATATCTATATATCTTTATCTATCTATCTATACTATATATCTATATATCTTTATCTATCTATCTATATATCTCTATCTATTTATCTATCTATCTATATATATATATATATATCTATATCTATATATATATATATATATATATATATATATATATATATATGTATATATATTTACATACTCTGTCTTGTTTTTATTAATTTCCTTGTTTAATTAAATTCATTTCGTTTTTTGCTTTGAGAAAGTCCACATTAGACGAAACGCGCCAGCAATTAATAGTGTTTTCCTATTGTCATTTATATTTATAAACAAATATATATAAATATATATATATATATATTAATTATATAATATATAAGAGTAAAATATAGTTAACCATTATAAACGGAGATAGAAGTTGTTAAGGGAATCCAGAGATGGTCGATATGATAAGATTGACCAACTCAAATCCCTTGAGCATTTATTAAATTATAGACGAGATCCACATGAGTATATAGACAATGTATTATAGTGTAATAACATAACCAAAGGCAGAGAGAAAAAGATAGGGAGGGAGAGAGAGAGAGAGTTTATATGTTAGTAAGAGCGAGATATTTTCTATTTAATGATATAGACGAACACACAAACATAAAAATGACCATTTCCTCGGCAATCTGCGTTTAATCATGAAATACCGGAGCATGTTTATAGCAAAGACGTTTTTGAAAATTGCAGTTATTTAATTTCAAGTAATATATATATATATATAATATATATATATATATATATATATATATATATATATATATATATATATATATATATATATATATATATATACATACATATATATATATATATATATATATATATATATATATATATATATATATATATAATGAAATGGACAAACTCCGACAAGTATTTAAGACATTTTTTTTGTTTATACGTTCTTTTTATAGATACAAATATATACAAATAAATATATATATATACACGGGCGCGCGCGCACACACACACACACACACACACACACACACACACACACACACACACATATATATATATATATTATATAAAATAAATTCAATTTAATTTAAAAAAAATAAATAACTGTAAAATAAATAATATATATTATTAATCAAAAATGATCACGCAACACCTACCTGTCCGTCAAATTCGTAACTTTCCGCGTTTGTGCTTGTCGTACTCATCTTCACGATATCACTTTAAACAACGCTGTCAAGTTACAATCTTTTTTCGTTAAAAATAAAATAAAACAAAATTTTAAAAAAATTATCGGGGTTTCTTTTCTTCTGTCGGTGTTTACTCTGACCAAAGTCCCCCCCGGTTTTGTCCCTTTCTTGCCCCGAGAGTTTGTTGTGGAGCCGGGGACTCTGACAGGGGAGACCAGAAAGAACCCCTACAAAACTGATTACTAAAGCGAGTAGGTAGGCAGTAAGGTTAGCAGTTAACAGCCTCTTTTTCAGTTTGGGCGTTCCTAAATATGGAACCAACTTGGCTTTGAGAACTAGCAGTCTATGGGGGCCTCGTCATAGTAGCAACAAACATACCAGCCCCAGCATCTCCACTTCACCCGATTAAACAGCTTACTCACTCCATTTTATCTGCATTCCCCTCCTACCAGAACCGCCTCTCTAACAAACGTTACACTCTGGGAAAAGCAAGCAAAAGCGAGAGGGAGATAGAGAACGGTAAAAACTGACGTTCTGGTCGCAGCAAGGCGAAAGATAAAGAGGTTACGAAGGAATGGTGGCTAAAGAACCACGCACATTTGCTGCTTGTATGCCAAAGTGTGCTTTTTCAGGGAGAGAAGTGGATAGAGAACGATAGAACGCGTAAGACGAGAGGTCTATCGTCGGCCAACGAATCTAAAGTACCCATTATTTCAAAATACGAAAATAGGTGTGATAAAACAATTAGCTTTTTTAATTGGGGAAAAGGAAAAATTAAGAGCACTGGGGAATATTTTTTGCGCGAGGTTTTCAATTGGGACTTGAAAATATTTCAGTAGAATTTTGATAAGCGAATATTGTGTTAACTAGAGAGATTTCTTGAAGAAAATAACGGAAGGCCTTTTTTCTTCTTTTGTTTATTTATTTTTGGTTTTCTCTAGATAACAACAGAGAAGATATTTTCTAGGTGCTCCGAGTAACTTACACTGCGATTTTTCTATACAAGACTGATAGTAGAAGAAAGGGGCACACTTTTTACAAAGCAGGTTTTTAGTACAAGACTGATTGCGTAGTATAGGGATACCGAGTAGGTATTTGCATTCCACATTTTTCTGTACAAGACTGATAGAAGAAGAAAGGGACACACTTGTTGTTAATAGTTTTGCGCTGTGACTTCTCCAATATAAGACTGACTGCAAAGGAAAGGGGTACATTTGTACCTACTTCTTTTACCTCGTAGTTTTTTCCGTACACGACTGAATATAAAAAATTCTTTTACCATATAGATCTTACAGGACAAGACTGACCGCAAAAAGGGGACACTTTTGTACCTAATTCTTTTACCATATAGATTTTATAGGACAAGACTGACCGCAAAAAGGGGACACTTTTGTACCTAATTCTTTTACCATATAGATCTTACAGGACAAGACTGACCGCAAAAAGTGGACACTTTTGCACCTAATTCTTTTACCATATAGATCTTACTGGACAAGACTGACCGCAAAAAGGGGACACTTTTGTACCTAATTCTTTTACCATATAGATCTTACAGGACAAGACTGACCGCAAAAAGGGGACACTTTTGCACCTAATTCTTTTACCATATAGATCTTACTGGACAAGACTGACCGCAAAAAGGGGACACTTTTGTACCTAATTCTTTTACCATATAGATCTTACAGGACAAGACTGACCGCAAAAAGTGGACACTTTTGCACCTAATTCTTTTACCATATAGATCTTACTGGACAAGACTGACCGCAAAAAGGGGACACTTTTGTACCTAATTCTTTTACCATATAGATCTTACAGGACAAGACTGACCGCAAAAAGGGGACACTTTTGCACCTAATTCTTTTACCATATAGATCTTACTGGACAAGACTGACCGCAAAAAGGGGACACATTTGTACCTAATTCTTTTACCATATAGATCTTACTGGACAAGACTGACCGCAAAAAGGGGACACATTTGTACCTAATTCTTTTACCATATAGATTTTACAGGACAAGACTGACCGCAAAAAGGGGATACTTTTGCACCTAATTCTTTTACCATATACATCTTACAGGACAAGACTGACCGCAAAAAGGGGACACTTTTGTACCTAATTCTTTTACCATATAGATCTTACAGGACAAGACTGACCGCAAAAAGGGGACACTTTTGCACCTAATTCTTTTACCATATAGATCTTACTGGACAAGACTGACCGCAAAAAGGGGACACATTTGTACCTAATTCTTTTACCATATAGATCTTACTGGACAAGACTGACCGCAAAAAGGGGACACTTTTGTACCTAATTCTTTTACCATATAGATCTTACAGGACAAGACTGACCGCAAAAAGGGGACACTTTTGCACCTAATTCTTTTACCATATAGATTTTACAGGACAAGACTGACCGCAAAAAGGGGACACTTTTCTACCTAATTCTTTTACCATATAGATCTTACTGGACAAGACTGACCGCAAAAAGGGGACACTTTTGTACCTAATTCTTTTACCATATAGATCTTACTGGACAAGACTGACCGCAAAAAGGGGACACTTTTGCACCTAATTCTTTTACCATATAGATTTTACAGGACAAGACTGACCGCAAAAAGGGGACACTTTTGTACCTAATTCTTTTACCATATAGATCTTACAGGACAAGACTGACCGCAAAAAGGGGACACTTTTGCACCTAATTCTTTTACCATATAGATTTTACAGGACAAGACTGACCGCAAAAAGGGGACACTTTTGTACCTAATTCTTTTACCATATAGATCTTACTGGACAAGACTGACCGCAAAAAGGGGACACTTTTGCACCTAATTCTTTTACCATATAGATTTTACAGGACAAGACTGACCGCAAAAAGGGGACACTTTTGTACCTAATTCTTTTACCATATAGATCTTACTGGACAAGACTGACCGCAAAAAGGGGACACTTTTGTACCTAATTCTTTTACCATATAGATCTTACAGGACAAGACTGACCGCAAAAAGGGGACACTTTTGCACCTAATTCTTTTACCATATAGATTTTACAGGACAAGACTGACCGCAAAAAGGGGACACTTTTGTACCTAATTCTTTTACCATATAGATCTTACTGGACAAGACTGACCGCAAAAAGGGGACACTTTTGTACCTAATTCTTTTACCATATAGATCTTACTGGACAAGACTGACCGCAAAAAGGGGACACTTTTGCACCTAATTCTTTTACCATATAGATTTTACAGGACAAGTCTGACCGCAAAAAGTGGACACTTTTACACCTAATTCTTTCACAATATAGATTTTACAGAAGAAGACTGACCGCAAAAAGGGGACACTTTTGCTCTTAATTCTTTTTACAGCATAGAGTTTTCAGAACCAGACTGACTGTAAAAAAAAAGGGACACTTTTTGAACCTAAATCTTTTAACTTATACAAGAGCGATCATTACAGAAAGGGATACTTTTTAGTTTAATTACTTTACACTAAATTTACTAATTTTACTTTACACTAAATTTTTTTAGTACAAGACAGATTGTAGAAGAATGCATCATTTTATAACAATGTTTTTAGAAAATTAAGTTTCATTAAAAAAACAAAACTACCTTCGTAAAAAAAGAGACATTTGTAGTTAACTTTTTTATGTTATTATTTTTTTAATACAAGACTGTTGGTAAAAAATGTCACTTTGCATCTTTTTTTAAAATAATTTCAATCCAAATAAGGCGATAATGCCACCAAGACGCAAGTGTTTACGGGGAGTGAAAAGAATGAGAGGACTTTAGTGAACACTATTTACATTATTCGGACTATTGTCCTCGTCTTGGTTGCCATATTTATTACAACGTTTCGGCCGTTGTACGCTCCGGACTTCTTCAGGTGGTTGGAATGTTGAATTGAACCCTTTATTTCGCTCCCTGGAGTAGACTGTTCTAGTTCCACGTGCCATGTCTAATAGATGTCAGTTATCAGTTATCTTCCGTTAATTCCTCTCTCCAAGTCCTCCACGGCATTAACCCGGTATTGAACTCACACTCTTTGGGCCCTGTCACTGGATCTAATCAACGAGGTGTTGATATTCCGCTAAACTAAATCAACCAACCAACTTTTATTATCCTTTCACTTCACTAAAATCAGTCCTTGAGGACACATGGCACAGTGGATAGAGGCGTTGGTTAGATCCAATGACAGTCTACCCCAGTGAGCGAAATAAAGGGTTCAGTTCGTTCGACATTTCAACCACCTGAAGAAGGCCGGAGCGTGCAACGGCCAAAACGTTGTAATAAATATGGCGACCAAGATGAGGACGATAGTCCGAATGATGTAAATAGTGTACATAATACCTCATCTCAGAAATATAAACAGATACTGAAAGGCCGAATCGTTGTAATAAATATGACGACAAAGATGAGGACAATAGTTCGAATAATGTAAATAGTGTACATAATACCTCATCTCAGAAATATAAACAGATACTGAAAGGCCGAATCGTTGTAATAAATATGGCGACAAAGATGAGGACAATAGTCGGAATAATGTAAATAGTGTACATAATACCTCACCTCAGAAATATAGACAGATACTGAAAGGCCGAAACGTTGTAATAAATATGGCGACAAAGATGAGGACAATAGCCCGAATAATGTAAATAGTGTACATAATACCTCATCTCAGAAATATAAACAGATACTGAAAGGCCGAATCGTTGTAATAAATATGACGACAAAGATGAGGACAATAGTCCGAATAATGTAAATAGTGTACATAATACCTCACCTCAGAAATATAGACAGATACTGAAAGGCCGAAACGTTGTAATAAATATGGCGACAAAGATGAGGACAATAGTCCGAATAATGTAAATAGTGTACATAATACCTCATCTCAGAAATATAGACAGATACTGAAAGGCCGAATCGTTGTAATAAATATGGCGACAAAGATGAGGACAATAGTCGGAATAATGTAAATAGTGTACATAATACCTCATCTCAGAAATATAAACAGATACTGAAAGGCCGAATCGTTGTAATAAATATGACGACAAAGATGAGGACAATAGTCCGAATAATGTAAATAGTGTACATAATACCTCACATCAGAAATATAGACAGATACTGAAAGGCCGAAACGTTGTAATAAATATGGCGACAAAGATGAGGACAATAGTCGGAATAATGTAAATAGTGTACATAATACCTCATCTCAGAAATATAAACAGATACTGAAAGGCCGAAACGTTGTAATAAATATGCCGACAAAGATGAGGACAATAGTCCGAATTATGTAAATAGTGTACATAATACCTCATCTCAGAAATATAAACAGATACTGAAAGGCCGAATCGTTGTAATAAATATGACGACAAAGATGAGGACAATAGTTCGAATAATGTAAATAGTGTACATAATACCTCATCTCAGAAATATAGACAGATACTGAAAGGCCGAATCGTTGTAATAAATATGGCGACAAACATGAGGACAATAGTTCGAATAATGTAAATAGTGTACATAATACCTCATCTCAGAAATATAGACAGATACTGAAAGGCCGAATCGTTGTAATAAATATGGCGACAAAGATGAGGACAATAGTCCGAATAATGTAAATAGTGTACATAATACCTCATCTCAGAAATATAAACAGATACTGAAAGGCCGAAACGTTGTAATAAATATGGCGACAAAGATGAGGACAATAGCCCGAATAATGTAAATAGTGTACATAATACCTCATCTCAGAAATATAAACAGATACTGAAAGGCCGAAACGTTGTAATAAATATGGCGACAAAGATGAGGACAATAGTCCGAATAATGTAAATAGTGTACATAATACCTCATCTCAGAAATATAGACAGATACTGAAAGGCCGAAACGTTGTAATAAATATGGCGACAAAGATGAGGACAATAGTCCGAATAATGTAAATAGTGTACATAATACCTCATCTCAGAAATATAAACAGATACTGAAAGGCCGAATCGTTGTAATAAATATGGCGACAAAGATGAGGACAATAGTCCGAATAATGTAAATAGTGTACATAATACCTCATCTCAGAAATATAAACAGATACTGAAAGGCCGAAACGTTGTAATAAATATGGCGACAAAGATGAGGACAATAGCCCGAATAATGTAAATAGTGTACATAATACCTCATCTCAGAAATATAAACAGATACTGAAAGGCCGAAACGTTGTAATAAATATGGCGACAAAGATGAGGACAATAGTCCGAATAATGTAAATAGTGTACATAATACCTCATCTCAGAAATATAGACAGATACTGAAAGGCCGAAACGTTGTAATAAATATGGCGACAAAGATGAGGACAATAGTCCGAATAATGTAAATAGTGTACATAATACCTCATCTCAGAAATATAAACAGATACTGAAAGGCCGAAACGTTGTAATAAATATGACGACAAAGATGAGGATAATAGTTCGAATAATGTAAATAGTGTACATAATACCTCATCTCAGAAATATAGACAGATACTGACTTTAGGGAAGTGAAAGTACAATAAAAGTTGGTTGGTTATTTAATGCCGAAATCTAAATATTTTGTACATCATTTTATGCTTTCAGAATAAAGGTATGTCTTTTAGATATACAGGGTTTCCATAAAATTTCTTTACAATTTAAAAAATGCATTACAAAAGTAACTTGGTAACACAATTTGATAACATTCAACCAACCATGGTTTTCCAGCAAGATGGTGCACTAACACGTTCGGGCTGCATGTTCGTGGGTGTCTAAATCAAACATTTCCAGACAGGTGGATTGGAAGGATATCGTGTATTGAACAAAGATACGGGACATCACTGATCTAATGCAAAAGCTCACTGATGCCATTGTCACCATTGATAAGGCGACGCTACAGCGAAAATGGCAAGAAATGAGTATTGGGTGCATGGAGAAATTGTCTATATACTGTGTTTGGGGGCACGGTAGAGTAATGGGTATCGGCTCGGATTGACGAATTGGAGGCTCGAATTCTGGTCGATTCCATTACATTTGCTTACGTGCTAATAATACCTTTGGGAAAGGCATGAGTCCTCTTCTTCTATTCCCCCCCAATGCTGATTTTTAAATTGTTTCCAGGGTGTCCATAAAGTCACTTTATAATTTCAAAAAAATTATTACAAAGGCATTTGATGAGATACCTTAATCAGAATGGTTCCATGTATTCAGTAAATTTTTAATCACATTGCATTTGTATATTTCAGGGTACCCTGTTGATGAAAGAGGTGCTGCTAAATGAACCCTTAAAACGTCCATACCGGTGGATTGGAAGGGATGGCTCAATTCCCTGGCCCCTCGTTCACCCTCGATATCACTCCCCTGAACTTCATTCCATGGGGTTATGCTAAAGATATCGTTTATCAAACAAGGATACGGGACATCACTGATCTAAAGCAAAAGACCCCTGATTCCATTGTTACCATTGATGAGGCTATGTTGCAGCGAACATGGCAAGAAATGAGGGGTGGATGCATGGAGAGTAATGGATACCAGCTTGGATTGAGTTCGAATCCTGGTCGGCTCCATTACATTCACTTACGTGCTAATACCGTTCGGAAAGGCATGAGTCCTCTTCTTCTCTCCCCACACCCCAATGCTGATTTTTAAATTATTTCCAGGAAGGCCATAAAGCCACTTTTTAATTTCAAAAAATACATCACAAAGGCAATTGATGAGATATCTTAATCAGGTTTGTTCTATGTACTTAGTAGTTATCAAAGAATTTAATCACATTGCATTTGTGTATTTCGGGGTACCCTGTTGATGAAAGAGGTACTGTTAAATGAATCCCTAACATTTCCAGACCGGTAGATAGGAAGGGATGGCTCAATTCCCTGGCCCCCTCGTTCACCAGATATCACTCCCCTGGACTTCTTTCTATGGGGTTATGTTAAAGATATCGTGAATCGAACAAAGATATTGGATATCACTGATCTGAGGCAAAAGATCACTGATGCTACTGCCACCATTGATGAGGCTATGCTACAGCGAAAATGGCAAGAAATCGAGTACCATTTTGATGTGCTTCGTGCAACTAATGGCGCCCATAGAGAGGTGCATTACTGGGTTGGTGCATAATTATCAGGCAGATAATTGTTTTTGCAGACAGGGACAGAGTTGGATAAAGTGGGGAATGGATGACCAAGAACATGTGAGGAAAACATCAGCCGTGTAGATCGAGAAGCATCTTGATGTGCTTCGTGCAACTAATGGCGCCCATAGAGAGGTCTATTAAATTAATTAAAAAAAACAAACTTCAATATCTATTCCTCATTTTCCAACAATTTCCACATATTTGCCTGTTCATCGACTTTTGTAATCTTTTTAAATTGTAAAGGGACTTTATGGAGACCTTCTGTATTTTGTAGATCAGAAAATATATTTTTTGGACCATTTCCCTCTAAGCAAGGCGGGAGTGCCATTGATACGCCGGGGGTTACAGAGAGTGAAAACGAGAGAAAAAGGAGATTGAGGAAAGGATAAAAGCTGAACGAGGTTCAAGAAGATAGAAGATGACGATTGACGTTGCATTTAACTTTTTGAAGATCGTGGTTATCAAGGAAGTAAGTAAATGGAAGGGAGTTCCACAGGCGGGAGTTGCGAGAAAAGAAACTGTTGGAGTAAAAATTCGGTCTCATCCTTTTACGTTTTAATGTTTCTGCTGAACTGGCCTCTGTTGCCAATTTAGTGGTACGCTTAAGTTCCCGGCATCAGATAGTACTCTACTCTATTTTTGTCAGTACAAGATTGTTGGTAAGAAAAAAAAATCATTTTTCTAATTCTGTGACCTCTATTGCCAATTTAGTGGTACGCTTAAGTTCATGACATCGAATGGTACCCAACCCTATTTTTGTCAGTACAAGACTGTTGGAAAGAAAAAAAAATCATTTTGCTAATTCTGTGACCTCTATTGCCAATTTAGTGGTACGCTTAAGTTCATGGCATCGAATGGTACCCAACCCTATTTTTGCCAGTCCAAGACTGTTGGTAAGAAAAAAAAAAAGATTCATTTTCCTAATTTTGTGACCTCTATTGCCAATTTAGTGGTACGCTTAAGTTCCCGGCATCAGATAGTACTCTACTCTATTTTTGTCAGTACAAGATTGTTGGTAAGAAAAAAAAAATCATTTTTCTAATTCTGTGACCTCTATTGCCAATTTAGTGTTACGCTTAAGTTCATGGCATCGAATGGTACCCAGAAAAAAGAAAAAAAAAGAGTCATTTTTCTAATTCTGTTTTTTTTTCCTTTGTAGATTTTCCAGTAAAAAGATTGATCACTGAGGAAATGGATACGTATAAGTAATTCTTTTCTTTTCTCTGAGTCAAACATGTGTCCTTGTTCAGACAATAAAAAACGGAATTTGAGATGTGTCAACCTTTGAACCAGAGTCAATAACGTATTGTTTGGTATGGAGCACTTCGACCTGGTGTAATGGTAAACAAGCTTTTCTCGATAGACCAAATACGACTGGGTAGTGAGTTCGATCCTCACTGGGCCCTCAATTACTTTCGGCCTTGTGCCACATCTAAGCCACACCCAGAAAATCATTTAAGCGTTTCGATGTAGTGTAGTGGTTAGCGAGCTTGTTTCGCTAGGTCAATTACGACAGTGCAGTGAGTTCGAACTTCACTGTGGGTCCCATATTTTCGGCCTAAGATATGCATAGAAAATAATTTGGGCACTTCTATCTAATGTTTGTCTTCCTCGGTCATTTGCGACTGCGTTGTGGGTTCGATCCTCACTGGGTGCCTCATTTTTTTCGGGCTTCGAAAATCAGCATAATGTTGCACTATACTTCAACAAATAGCTTTTTATTGTCCGTCTGTGATCTTCTTCCATGTGCCGTATTCCTTCAGGAAATGGGCGATTATAGCTCTCCACAACATCCTATATCTTGTGCAACTTAGCAGTGTTTACTTCCTTTGCCAAGACATCTACACCTCGTTCTACTGTCTATTATCACAATATAGTGTGGCTGCCTTCCCTTATCTTTCTTGTTCTCAACATCCCCTATGAGGATTACGTTTACCCACCCCCGCCTTCCTCATTAGGTGTTAAAAATATTTCAGCTTTAAAAAAAATTATAACTTTATTTGTATTTGCGATAGAAATAATTTGTAAAAAGGATTAGAAAGAAGTAAATCTATATTTTTTAAGGTTTTATTGAAATTTTATTTAAGTTTCCACATGTCCTCCATCATTAGCAATACAAAGGGTAATTCGATTTTGCAGTTCACGGAAAACATTTGCCAACTGATTTACAGTAATGCCTGAAATCACATTAGTTATTTTAGCTATACTTAAAACTAGGTACATTAAACTTTATAACATTTTTTACAGATTATTTCTATCGCAAATAAAAATGAAGTTATAATTTTTTTAAAAGCACATGAACTTAATGGACACCCTATATATATATATATATATATATATATATATATGTAACATAGCAAAGATTGGTGAAACGTACCTAACAGCAGTGAAGAAATCGATCGCCTGAGAGTTTTTCCCAGAAGACTGTTGAGTCGCTATTTTGTCAGGCGATCCACTGAGAGAAAAGGTCACGCCACACAACGGGGGTCACATCCCAGCGTGGAACCAGACGCCAATAAGCCTTGTCGTACCCACATAGACAAAAATAGAGTTTGTTGAACGGCGTACCAATTGCACTCTAGACTCTAGTCTCCATGTTGCATCAGAGGTAATTCTTTCACTTCTTCTATCTGTTATAGATAGTTAGTAAATAAGTAAAAAAGCCCGGATGGCCCAATTTGTCAGTAAACAAATTGGTATCCGAGGAAAAAATTGAAAAAAAAAAAAAAAAAAGAAAGAATTAGAAACATCCAATCAGGGCGAAAAAAAAAATCGTCCAGTGCCTTCAATTTCCGGTTCAAAGAAAAAACCTCAAGTGCGTCACTAAGATCAAACGTATAGTGCTTAATACGCTAAGTAGAGCACAGGGAGATAAAATAAATCCGAAAGTGCCAGGAACTACCTACCTGATAAAACAACACTAAAAACTAAAATTTGCATAAACCTAAAAAGACATAAAACCACGTGACAAAAAAAATAAAAAAACAAAATAAAACGAAAAAACAAAAAACGAACTTCCAAGAATCATTCATCAATAAATACGTTCCGGGTTATTTCGTTTTTAGCTAGCTTACCCTGAAGATAGATTTAGTAAAAAACCTACAAAGGCAGTTCCTGACACATAAAGGCAAATGAAAATTGACACCCACAAAAAGCACAAAAGTAAAAAATAAATAAATACAGCTCTTTGATATGGAGTTTGTGAAAGAATCGAATTAGAACACTGGGGAAGGTTCCTGATGGTATGAACATCACGCTGAAGACAGAGAACGCCCTTAAGTCCCTATTCTTTATGATTTGGCCATCTTGACGGACGTATAATGGCTAAAAGACAGTGTTTAAATACCCCAAATAAAGACCGAAAATCCCGTCTTATATATATGCGAATGCTATCAAATAAAAATATATTAAAATAATCTATCTATCTATCTATCTATCTATCTATCTATCTATATATATATATATATATATATATATATATATATATATATATATATATATATATATATATATATGTATATATAGGGGGCCCATAAAGTTCGTGTGCACATTAAAAATTTATAACTTTATTTGTATTTGCGATAGAAATAATCTGTAAAAAATGTTATTAAAGTTTAATGTACCTAGTTTTAAGTACAGCTAAAATAACTAATGTAATTTCAGGCATTACTGTAAATCAGTTAGCAAATGTTTTCCGTGAACTGCAAAATCGTATTACCCTTTGTATTGCTAATGATGGAGGACATGTGGAAACTTAAATAAAATTTCAATAAAACCTTCAAAAATATAGATTTACTTCTTTCTAATCCTTTTTACAAATTATTTCTATCGCAAATACAAATAAAGTTATAATTTTTTAAAAATGCACACGAACTTTATGGACACCCTGTATATATACGAATGCTATCAAATAAAAATATATTAAAAGCATATATATATATATATATATATATATATATTAAGAGAATATATATATATATATATATATATATAAATCAGGAGATCAGTTGAATCTGAAGCCTTATAACTACCACAGGAATATTTGCAACTTCTGCCAAGACCGTGTTTGCAAAATAAAACGTGCCTATATTTCTAGTTGAATATATAAAACAATCCATGTATTCAGTTAAAAGTAAAATAAAATTCATCCTTGATAATGGCTAACAGTATAGCCGAAAACGCAATTATATTTACAAAGGCTTATGACTTCTTGTAACCCTATGTTCTTGTGTCAATAATCGATGAACTTTTGTTCAAAAGTAATATCAAAAGGCATTAGTTTGTTTTAGTTCTTGAAAAAGGTCCCTCCACAGCAAACTGAAAATTCGATACCATATACGCAATAAGGGTAAATTTCAAAACATTTCAGAAGCTTTACTTTTCATTTGCTAATGAAATTGGATGGTAATTATGTAATATAACGTATTCAACAATGTACAGCTACAATATAACATTCTGCCTTATAAATAAGCAAGCATTGCAATTATCGTTGGGGCCTTGAGGTACATACCACTAAAAATAAAATCCTAAATTGAGAAAATCAAAAAAATCACTTCAGAAGTTTATCGCAAGGGGTTACAGAGAGTTGGAGCGAGAGCAAATAAGAGTGATAGAGGAAAGGATGAAGTTAAGATTAGGGGATAGATCAGGGCATCTGGAGACGTCGATTGACGTTACATTTGAATAGTTGGAGATTATAGCTATCAGGGAAACAGGAAGAGGGGAAGGAATTCCACAGTCGAGAAGTGCGAGATATAAAGCTATTGGAGTAGAAGAGACGGTTACATTTAACAGTTTTTGTAGTGAAAGGGTGAGAGCGAGATGTCAGCCTAGTTGATCGCTTAAATTCATGAAGCCTGGGAACCAGCGAAAGCAGCTCATCGGAACAGTTATCGTGAAAGTATTTGTAAAAAAGACAGAGGGAGGCAACGGCACGTCTGTGAGAGAGCGGCTGCAGACGAGATGCCAGATCAGGGCCAATTACATTGCATATCCGTCTCTGGATTTTATCAAGGAACTTTAGACAATTAGAAGGGGGTCCAGACAATATATGGCAGCAATACTCCATACAAGGGCGAATGGTTGATTTGTAGATTTGAAGGATCGATTCCGGGGAGAAATATTTCCTGGTGTGGCACAGGGAGACAACTTTCTTTGCGGTGGACGAAGCTATCGACTCAATGTATTTGTTCCATCTCAGATCAGCGGACAATTTGAGACCGAGCAGTCAGAAAGAGGTGCTCTCGTGGAGTTGAACATCAGACATTCTAATGGGAGGCAGGGATGGTTCTCTGTGGCGAGTAATAGAGAGTAGTTTTGTTTTTGAGGCATTAAATTCAACCAGCCAAATCCTACCCCAGTCCACAATCGATTGGAGGTCCTTTTCGAGACAAACGGCCAGCGATTCTAGATTTGTTTTTGTGACAGGAGTAAATAGTAGTGTCGTCCGCGTAGATGCCAGCTGCTATTCTTGGCACTGCAAATATTCTGCATATAGTGCTCTCTGTTTGAGGCCGTACGACTTGATGAAGAACACCGATAATGCAAGATCCCCGGTTGAAAACGAAAAACCCGTGCGTAAGAAAATAATAATAATAATAATAATAGCAGTCCCTGCAGACTGCAATGTATCTTTTGAAGATCTTCAAAAAGCTATCAAAATACAAGGACCTTGAAATCGAAATCTCAAAAATGTGGCACATGAGAACATCAACAATCCCTGTTGTGGTTGGAGCCCTCGGAACGATTGGAAAACATTCCAATAGTCTAATTGAAGGGATTCCTGGAAGCCCATGCCTTAAAGAAATATAAAATATTGTTCTCACAACTACAGTCCACACCTTACGAAGGGCTTTATCTATGTAAAATGTGTTCTTTTTTTCTCAAAATTGCTTAGTGGAAAATGTCATAATGACATTTCTGGTCGGGACCCGGAAAGAAATTTGTACACACCAGAAATCAAAGGAAATAATAATAATAATAATAATAATAATAATAATAATAATAATAATAATGATGATGATAATAATAATAATAATGGGGCATCAAGAAATCCAGTTGTAGTTGGAGCCCTCGGACTGATCGGAAAAATTCTAATAGACTCATTGAAGGTATTCCTGGTATCCCATCCCTTAAAGAAATACAAACAATTGAACTTACAAGTACAGTCCACACCTTACGAGTGTGTAAAATATGTTGTGTGATCTTATGCATTTTTTCTCCTCAATAAATGATCAGTGGAAAATGTCGTGATGCCATTTCTGACCTTAGGTCTCTGGTTGGGACCCGGAAAGAAATGAGTATAAACCAAAAATCAAATCAAATCAAATAATAATAAAACTAATCTTATTACAATTCTGATTGACCCTTAATTAGCAAGACCGTTACGCCCTGTTAATACCTCATGAATGACTAGGCCTTTTTTTCGTGTGGAAAAACGGAAAAGACATAACAGAGAGGCTACTCAATTTCAGTAAGAAAATCAAAGAAAAAAAAAGAGAAAGAAGGAAATTTGGTTTGTTTTTTTTTGTTTTACTGTATATCAACCTCAATGGGTTATTTAGTACCGACAAAATTTTTATTGCTGGTAATATGTTTTTCTTCAAAAATCTATTTCTGGGAATATTTTTCCTTGAAGACATCTATAGCTGGTCATATTTTTTTTTCAAAGAATATATAACTGTTTGTGTTGCTGGTATTTTAAAAAAAATTATTGCTGATAATAATTTTTCCTTAAAAAATTATTGCTGGTAATAATTTTTTTTATTGCAAAGTATTTTTGGTATTAAAACCTATTTTTACACAAGTTTGGGTGTTGACTATTTGCCCTAACAGGTGCCACCATTCTGGGTCTGGGTGGACCTGGGAACATCAGCAATTAAGAGGTGGTTCCACACTCCTCAAAACCTCCTAATCAGAGGCCTTGCTGTTGGAGGTAGTTTATCGTCTTACTCAGGATGAGAAAGAAGGAAAGATAAAATAGTCTAGCGTCTGTTTCATTGTCAATTTCATATATTTTCATTTGTACCCTCTTACTTCTTATAACGAACAGCATTCATATTTATGATTGCTATTGCAATATTTAATTAATCAATAACTGTGCAGTCATAAATTTAGATGTCTCGGCCATTACCCTTTTATTCATAAATTTGAAAACATTTGTATATAACTCGCGTTTGTCGACAAGGCGTAATTAATATGGCGCTGTAAGATGCCTGAACTTTGATTTTTCTCGCGTTTACAACGACTGATGCCGGAATTTTCTTGAAACTATGTTTGTTAGACATAGCACAAACACTAATTGCATATCTCGAGAGGAATGGTTAATGTCTTTGTCGAAAAAAAAAATTAATCGAATTCACCTCAAGTAAGGCACTAAAGCCACTATGACACAAGGGATTACAAAGGTGTAGAAGAATTAGAAAAACAGAAAGATTACTAAGAAGCGAAAATAATAGAAGAGTAATCAAGAGGACAATAGATACCGATTGAAATTGGGTTTAAATTTTTCAAGATCAAATTTGACTGGAAAGCAAGGAGCAGGAAGAGAGTTCCACAGTGTGAGAAAAGAAACAATTGACATAGAACTTACGGTTGCATCTAACCAGCTCAACTATAAACAGATAGGAACTTGTTGCCCATCTAGTACTGCGCTTAAATTCATAAAGTCTTGGTACGATAGTGAAGAGCGATATTTATTTCCGCTTATTTACAGAAAGTGTGGCACAAGGCCAAAATGGGGAATGGGTAAAAGGACGGTCTTCTTCTGTCTTAACGTTAAACTTAGCTAGCCACAATCACTGACCCAAACATGCAGACCACAACAATGCATTCTTACTTACCTTTCTTACTACATCCACCGTAATACCACAATGTCTCTATAAAATGCTTAACTAATATTCATATGTACAACTCATTGTTTTTTTTTGGGGTGGGTGGGGATAAAACAATAAATTTAAAAATCTAACCACAGTGAATATTTACAAAAATGTACAAAACTATTTACAAGAAACTAAGCAAAATAATGTTAGTAATAAAACACCCAACAACAGAAACAT
The DNA here is from genome assembly GCA_964036315.1 of Acanthosepion esculentum. NCBI lineage: Eukaryota > Metazoa > Mollusca > Cephalopoda > Sepiida > Sepiidae > Acanthosepion > Acanthosepion esculentum. The sequence goes on from OZ038495.1 coordinate 86,737,256, forward strand.
CAGTTAACTGGACGAAATCAATGCGGGACGATAATAATATAAAACATTCATTCATCTCACTCAAACACACACTCTCATACAGACAACAACAACAAACACGAAAATCACACCCGAAATGAAAGGCGCCCCGCATCCACCAGAGAACTGACATCACTGGCCACCTAACGAGGGAGGGGATGGGGAATTAAACTAAAGAAAAATGGGGACAGACATAAAAGGGGCCAATGAGCATACATGCCCGAGCTAAGTTAACTGGAATGTAGAAACTAAGGACACAAAAACAACTAACCTAATTTCGGGTGGGGTTAGCCTATGTTCAAAAACAGGGAGAACAATATCCTGATAGCGAACCGGCATCAAAGTGCCACTCCAAGTCAGCCCCTTTCGCTCGACGCAAGATTCACCCACCTTTTGCCAAATTCTGATAAAAAGAGTCGCCGATTTTCCGTCCTAATCTGTGATTTTAGGAGGTCATCCGAACATTTACCATGAAAGTAGAAAAGGCACAGGGAAGCTACATTACGGCGGTGGGAAAGCGACTGAAGCCGAGATGCCAGGTCAGGACCAAAATTATTGCTGATTCTACTTTGGATTTTATCAAGAATCTTTAAATATATAGCAAAAGCACCAGACCATAAGTGGCAACAATATTCAAAGCATAGACGGATAGTAGACTTATAAATATTTAAGATAGATCCAGGAGATAGATTCACGGATACATTTAGCCATTTCAACTGTAAAATGATGAGACCTTGCCGCCAATCTAGTACTGCGCTTAAATCTATGGGTCCTCCTTTATTTTGAATAACCTTTTCAACCCTTTTTTGGCATTGATTTTATTAGGTTCTTATCTCCAAGCATTGAATTCCATTCGGATATGAAATTCACAATCAAATCCTCTTTGTTGCTCAACTGCTTTCTCGAGAGCCTATACTTTATAATGCTCCATACGTTTTCTATGGGGTTGAGGTCAGGAGATTGGGGTGGCCATGTCAGTATTCCTTCATCAATTTGGCTTTGTGATAGGGAGCATTATCCTGCATAAAAATGAGCTTGGTGGGGTAGATTTGCACCCTTTCAGCAGAAGGGAGCAGACAAGACTCTAAAATTCTCTTGTACTGCTCGCTCCTGAGGGTCTTTTCACTGGGTTTTAAGAAACCAGTTCCATGAAAAGAAAAGCATCCCCAGAACATTATACTGAACAGATGCTTGACAGTACTTACTGCTAAATTCAAAGAGCTTTCAAAGCTTTTTGTTCGGATTTTAGATCGCTTATCTTTTGAATTTAGTTCAACTTTCGTTTCATCGGAGAAGAGAACATTTAGTAAAAAAAATCAGGTGAGTCACTTTTATCGAACAGCACTGTATATATATATATATTTTCTTAAAAAAACCTCTTCCGGCCTACAATACATTTATTTCGTCTTAGAGTTAACCGAAATGGAAAAATATTAAAGCCTGATGATGAAAATGTGATAATTTTCTAAAGTACTAGCAACCCCGGAACATCAAATCCATCTTTACTTTAAACATAAGGATCGCGTCATTCTACGAATGGTTAGTAGGTTAATGCTTTATTAAATTTGTTAGCGAAGAGATTTCGCCATTAATTACATTAATTTTAATTATTAATTCTTTGTAATATTATATATATATATATATATATATATATATATATATATATAAATACTAAAGTAGTATAATATAATATCATTTTAAAAACAACACTGCCTACCATTTGTCGATAAATTCTTGTAGACCTCTTCTCTTGTTGAAATTCAGTAGAATTCGCACTCATTTCCTTCTCAAGAGACGTTTACCTAGGTAATTTAATTTGCTTCCTACATTTTTTTTTATTTTATTCCATCTCAGAAATTCTGGTATGAATATTTTCGAAGACAAATGCGATATATTTTCCAAGTTCAACCGAACAAAAAAATCCTATAACTGCAATTACAGAAGTCAAAAGAACTCACGAAATCAATTACGACAGGCTTCGCTCTTCACAGATTTCTGGAAAAAAAAGTTTATATTTTGAAATTATGCTCACATGTGTCTTCTTTTCTATGTTTTGCGCATATAGCATTTCAAACAAATCAAATTATCCAATCATTTAACTGATAATCGGCTACAAAACTGGTACGGAAGGGCATCTCTTGAGAAAACAGGATTACTTGGTAGTGTCTCAAGTTTTCCAAGAAGTAGGCAATTATGCTGACGAGACAACTATTTACTCCTGTCTTTGTAGTAAGTCTGACAAATTAAAACTGGCAACTGCTCTCGGAAAAGAACCACCAGTCAGTAGTTAACTGGGGCAAGAAATGGTTTGTAAATGTTCACACCTCCAAAATAAAACTGCTTTAATTTAATCACTATGGTGAATCATTTTTTCCTACTATCAGCAAGGCTGATGCAAAACACTTTGCACCTTCTTGGGCTCATGTTTCCTAATGACATGAAGTGGAGTTTACCGCATTTGATGGCATATAAGGCGTACTTTTTCTTTTTTTCTTACTAAAAATATCTTTTAAAATTCCCCTGCGTCTTATATGCCAGGTGTAGGTTTAAAATTCTTCTCCATTCTGATTACAGTATTTTTTTTTTTACCAAAACAAGTCCATGGAAGCTAAGAAAAGAAAATCAGGATTTTGAGTGACGAAAACTTAACCAATTCTGGACACTTAGGTAAATGTGTTTGTTTAATTTGTCAAGAAAGAACTGCCGGGAAGAAACTTTCAAATATTTGTAGTGAGTACCGATAAAAATTAAA
>OZ038495.1:86750025-86752525 GCA_964036315.1 Acanthosepion esculentum
CAGAGGTAGATATCTTATTTTAACTGCGATAAAATCTGCATTCTCTTTTTATAGCGATTTTAAAAACACACACAAAAGGGATTTTTTATAACTATTTAAGAATTTTAAATTTAATCTTTATAGTTAATGAAATTCTTTTGAAAAACAAGCGTTTCAATATCTGTCTATATCTCTGAGATGCGGTATTATGAATACTTACATTATTTACATTATTCGGACTGTTAACCTCATCTTCATTGCCATATTCACAACGTTTCTGCCTCTATATCTCTGAGATGAGGTATTATGAATACTTACATTATTTACATTATTCGGACTGTTAACCTCATCGTCATTGCTATATTCACAACGTTACGGCCGCTGTACTCGACCCAAAGAGTTGTGAGTTCAATACGAATCCACAGCAGTGGTGAACCAAAACTTGTAGAGTTGAGTTAAAGAGAAATAACTGAGACATCCGGAAGAGGGATGGCACGTGGAACTAGAACGATCTACCCCGGTGGACGAAATAAAGGGTTCGAAACGAAATTCCAATCACCTGAAGGAAATCGAGGAAAATTCATCCAAGTATTATGAAAGTATTTATAGAAAGAGCACAGGGAAGCAACGTTACGACGGTGGGAATGTACTGAAGCCGAGATGCCAAGTCAGGAGCTATAACATTGCAGATTCTTCCTTGGTTTTCATCAAGAATCTTTAAACATATAGCAGAACCACGAGACTATATGTGGCAGGAATATTTCAAGCAAGGAAGGATGATAGACATACAGTCCTGTTCGATAAAAGTGACAAGTTCTCCACTGCCTTAACCGGTTATTGAACCCACACTCTTTGGGTCCTGAGACTAGCTCTAACTAACGCCTTTATCCATTGTGCCATGTGTCCTTGAGGACACCTGTGTATCAATTTCTGGTTATTATAGACCTAATGTCTTCAGCAACCAATTTTTTACCAGTGTTCATATTGCAATTTTTGCTGTTATCATTGCATGTTTTTTACCACCTGAAGAAGACCGAAGCGTAAAACGGCCGAAACGATGAGGACAATAACCCGAATAATGTAAATAGTATTTCACGACACAATTTTAAAAAAATCGTTGAAAAAAAAGGAAAACTTCATTTTTTTTTATCCTTTCAGGCAGGTAAATTTTGATTTTATTTTCCGTTTTTTTTTTCTTTTTTTACTGCTATATTTGGAATCGCGCATTCATTTTAAACATCGCGCAGTAATCAAGACAAGTGAAGCTTCCGCCATGACTTCTTAAGGCAAACGTATGCAAACAAAACCAGTAATGGCAGCCGTTCTGTCAACGCGACACGAAAGAAGTCGAACTTACATTGTACATAACTCCTAAAAGGTAATAGAACGCAAACTTTTAATTCATTTTCGAAATAATCAGGCAATTACACACCATAATCGAACCTTTTCATTACCGTTGGCTTTTGGTGCTTTTATTGAAAATTAGCCAACAAATAGTCAGTGATATGTAGCAGATAAATACAGAGAATTCAATCGGATGAATAGAATTCCCATATTATAGTGCTGTTCGATAAAAGTGACTCACCTGATTTTTTTTTTTTTTACTAAATGTTCTTTTCTCCGATGAAACGAAAGTTGAGCTAAATTCAAAGGATAAGCGATCTAAAATCCGAACAAAAAGCTTTGAAAGCTCTTTGAATTTAGCAGTAAGTACTGTCAAGCATCCGTTCAGTATAATGTTCTGGGAATGCTATTCTTTTCGGGGAACTGGTTTCTTAAAACCTATTGAAAAGACCCTCGGGAACGAGCAGTACAAGAGAATTTTAGAGTCTTGTCTGCTCCCTTCTGCTGAAAGGGTGCAAATCGACCCCACCAAGCTCATTTTTATGCAGGATAATGCTCCCTGTCACAAATCAAAATTGATGAAGGAATACTTTGATGAGAAGCAGGTGAGTGTTATGACATGGCGCCCCAAACTCCTGACCTCAACCCCATAGAAAACTTATGGAGCATTATAATTTACAGGTTTTTGAGAAAGCAGTTGAGCAACAAAGAGGATTTGATTGTAAATTTCATATCCAAATGGAATTCAATGCTTGGAGATGAGATTTCCCAGAACCTAATCAAATCAATGCCAAAAAGGGTTGAAAAGGTTATTCAAAATAAAGGAGGACCCATAGATTATTGAACATTTCGAACTATATTACTTATTATAAATAAATTATACCTCTATTTTTTCTTTATTTAAAGTCGTTCGGTTATGTTTCTATTGATTACTAGTTGCAGGAAATAAGTGAGTCGCTTTTTTTTGCACAGAGTTTTTCCCTAAATCTCGTTTATATCCGAAATTATAATTATCAATAGAATACATTAGGGTGAGTAAACTTTTTTTTACTAGGTGGTCGGGAAGGGGTTTTTATATTAGTAAGATTAAAAATTAGTTTGACGCCCCAAAAACAATAGGCGAAAAAAAAAAATTTTAAGTAAAAAAAAATCAGGTGAGTCACTTTTATCGAACATC
>OZ038495.1:86757525-86770025 GCA_964036315.1 Acanthosepion esculentum
AATTTTTGGTAACTTTATAGATTAAGCCCTGCAGTCATGCGCAGAAGCTTACTTAGTTAACGGCCATTTTACTGATCTTCTTACTCGTCTCAATTATTGCGTAAAACCAAAAGAAATCTTTAGACACTTTTGAAAGTGAAGCTTTTATTGGATTCTTTTTAAAAAATTTGTTTAAGTTATTTAGAAAAGCAATGGCAAGTTTGTTTTTGTTTTTTTTATAGTGAAGCTGTAATAATAATGAATTCATGTTTAAATAAGAAAACAAATTTTAAAAGATAGTCTTTCCGCCATTGTCATGGTTATTTTGTAGACAATCATGCTTAAATAATATTGCTTAAAATTGTTTATGTTATTATTAAGTCCTTTGGCAGGGTTGTGGTTAGGGCTACTTTATTTTTTGTAAATAATCATGCTTTTTAAAACCCCAAATTTAATAACTGAAAACTTGGGTTACTTTTTAAATTTCGCGCATCCATTTTAAATTAAACATGCGCAATAATCAAGAAAAGTGAGTCTTTCGCGCATAAGTCCGAACTTATATTGTCGATAACTTCTAAACGGTAGATTTCTACAAAATTTTACTGTAATTTTCGAAATAACCATGCCAATACCTCATAGATAACGGACTCTTCCGTTTTGATCGCGTGGAAAGAGGGGAAAAGACACTACTTGGTTTCACAGAAAAAATGAAAGAAAGAATAAAAGAAGGGAAGATAGACGTATTTAATGTCACCTGCCAACACCTCATAAATAATGGACTATTTCGTTTTGACTGCGTGGAAAAACAAAACACATATCAGAAACGCTAGTTGGTCTCAGTGAGAAAATGAATGAAAGAAAGAAAGAAGGGAAGGTTGAAGTGTTTAACGTCTGTTTAAGTGAAATGGCAATAGTTGTTAATTTTAAATCTTTTCATTTGTACCCTTTTCTTAAAATAAGGAACAGCATTCACGTTTGTGTTATTGCAATATTTTGTTAAAGTTATTATGCTCAAATATTTCACGATGAGATAGGGGAAATTCTACGGATATTTTATTGCCATAGAACTCGCCATGAGTTTATTCAATTAATATATAAGAAATGAAATTCATCAAAAAAATTCAAAATGGAGGACCATGAAATGTATACGGGCCTTTCTAAAAATAATAATAATAATAATAATAATAATAATAATAATAATAATAATAATAATAAGTGGTACATGCATCTGCAGGAGTCGTATTGAAAAGATAAATTAGTTCAAGAAAACTTGTCACATGAAAACAACATGATTTATTATGATTAACGAACTATTAAGAACGTTTAAAATCTTCCCCTTCGTGTTCAATATAATGCTGAACTGAATCAGTCACACTTCTACGAATCATATGACACATTTCTGCGTTCATTTCGGAAAAAATTCATCCGAAATTTCTCATTTCCATTCAGCTATTGTTTTTCGATTTTAACCTGTAAACAAGATCTTTCAGTAGATTCCCCAAGAAGAAATCTGGTCTTCTTAGGTCTGGTGATCATGATGGTCACCCAATTACTCCATGTCGTTCAATCCATCTCACCTCGAAACCAAGATTTAACCATTCGTAAACCGTTGTTAATCTTAAGCCATCTTAAACTGTTGCAATTAAATTTTCTTTATTAAAAGTTACATTAAAAAGGCGTTTACTTTTGCCGTCACACGCACACTATATATATATATATTTTTTTTTTTTGACTGGTAGGGATAATTCCAAGAAGGATATTAATCCAGAGACAGCTCAATGTAAACTACAGAGAATAATAATAATAATAATAATAATAATAATAATAATAATGAAGAAGAAAACTTTAAAGATCCATTTTGGTTATAACGTATTTCGTGAACAGACATGTGAACCACTTGCGAGACACATGTGTGGACATAGAATTGAGCACCTCTTTATCCCCGGCTAGAGAACCAATATATATATATATATATATATATATATATATATATATATATATATATATATATATATATATATATATAATATTCAAGAAGAAAACCATAAATATTAATTTCAGTTATAATTTATTTCGTGAATATTTGTATATATTCATCTCTTCAGACCAAAATATTAAATATTCATCTTATATATATATATATATATATATATTATCAATTTGTGACTGGTAGGGATAATTCTAAGGAGGATATTAATCCAGAGACAGCTCAATGTAAACTACAGAGCATAATAATAATAATAATAATAATAACAACAACAACAACAACAACAACAAGTGGTGCAAACATCTGCAGGGTACTATTGAAAAATGAGCATGGCAATTTCCTGTGGGATTCAAAGTGACAGAATTGTTGAATACACCAGACCAGACATAATATTGATCATTAAAAAGTTCCCATGAGTGTCTCTTGATAGATGTGTTATGGCCTGAAGATCACTACATTGCAAGTAAACAAGTTGAGAATATTGTGAAGAACTTCAGGTAAACTTTGAAAGAAAATGGAATGTACATGCCAAAGTTGTGTCGATTGTCATTGGAGCGCTTGGATCGATTGCAAAGAATCCCCGGAAACACCTTGATTCCATCGGAATCGTACTCAACAGAACAAACTTGCAAAAGGAACCATCTTAGGCAAAGCAAATATCCCGCAGAAAGTGCTTACTGTCGGAGGCTTGCGATGTAACAGAGTCAATTAAAATTAAAATTATTTTCAGTTTTTACAGTTACCACCGTGAAAACTTAAATAATAATAATAATAATAATAATAATAATAATAATAATAATAATACGAAGGGCTTTATCTATGTAATATTTTTTTTTCAGTGGAAAGTGTCATGACATCATTTCTAACCTTAGGTCCCTGGGCGGGATCCGGAAAGAAATGTGTAAACGCCAGATATCAAAGAAAATAAAAACAATACTACTACTACTACTACTACTACTACTACTACTACTACTACTACTAATAATAATAATAATAATAATAATGTTGTTTTAAGTGTGTTCTCCTCCAAGACTGGCTATCCCTGAAACTGAGTCTACAATGCCTTTTACTCATTATGATCATGGCTCTCTACAGCGTCATTTTAATTATTATTTGTAAGATGGCATACCTTCTGGAGAAAGATAGTGGAGCGGTTTCTCGTTGCCTTCTCCACGGTTTTATTTTCAGAGGTGTACTTCTCTCTTCAGGGCGTAGACAATCATGGCCCACCATAGCTTCCTTTTCTTTATTATGTGCGAATTGACATGGGTTCTTCGGAAATATAGTGACGTAATTTGCCTACATCCTCTTAGACGAGCTGCCACTCAAACTCGTTCCTTGCAGATTGATCACAGATTCTCGATTGGATTTAAATCAGGAGAGTTTCCGAGCCAGTCTATAGTACTTTGATTTGCTCACTGGTAAGGCTTGCCAGTGTGTTCGTATGTCCATTCTACGAAGTCGTTCCTTGCAGATTGACCACAGATTCTCGATTGGATTTAAATCAGGAGAGTTTCCGGGCCAGTCTATAGTACTTTGATTTGCTCACTGGTAAGGCTTGCCAGTGTGTTCGTATGTCCATTCCACGAAGTCGTTCCTTGCATATTGACCACAGATTCTCGATTGGATTTAAATCAGGAGAGTTTCCGGGCCAGTCTATAGTACTTTGATTTACTCACTGGTAAGGCTTGCCAGTGTGTTCGTATGTCCATTCCACGAAGTCGTTCCTTGCAGGTTGACCACAGATTCTCGATTGGATTTAAATCAGGAGAGTTTCCGGGCCAGTCTATAGTACTTTGATTTACTCACTGGTAAGGCTTGCCAGTGTGTTCGTATGTCCATTCCACGAAGTCGTTCCTTGCATATTGACCACAGATTCTCGATTGGATTTAAATCAGGAGAGTTTCCGGGCCAGTCTATAGTACTTTGATTTGCTCACTGGTAAGGCTTGCCAGTGTGTTCGTATGTCCATTCCACGAAGTCGTTCCTTGCAGGTTGACCACAGATTCTCGATTGGATTTAAATCAGGAGAGTTTCCGGGCCAGTCTATAGTACTTTGATTTACTCACTGGTAAGGCTTGCCAGTGTGTTCGTATGTCCATTCCACGAAGTCGTTCCTTGCATATTGACCACAGATTCTCGATTGGATTTAAATCAGGAGAGTTTCCGGGCCAGTCTATAGTACTTTGATTTGCTCACTGGTAAGGCTTGCCAGTGTGTTCGTATGTCCATTCCACGAAGTCGTTCCTTGCATATTGACCACAGATTCTCGATTGGATTTAAATCAGGAGAGTTTCCGGGCCAGTCTATAGTACTTTGATTTACTCACTGGTAAGGCTTGCCAGTGTGTTCGTATGTCCATTCCACGAAGTCGTTCCTTGCAGGTTGACCACAGATTCTCGATTGGATTTAAATCAGGAGAGTTTCCGGGCCAGTCTATAGTACTTTGATTTACTCACTGGTAAGGCTTGCCAGTGTGTTCGTATGTCCATTCCACGAAGTCGTTCCTTGCAGATTGACCACAGATTCTCGATTGGATTTAAATCAGGAGAGTTTCCGGGCCAGTCTATAGTACTTTGATTTGCTCACTGGTAAGGCTTGCCAGTGTGTTCGTATGTCCATTCCACGAAGTCGTTCCTTGCATATTGACCACAGATTCTCGATTGGATTTAAATCAGGAGAGTTTCCGGGCCAGTCTATAGTACTTTGATTTGCTCACTGGTAAGGCTTGCCAGTGTGTTCGTATGTCCATTCCACGAAGTCGTTCCTTGCAGGTTGACCACAGATTCTCGATTGGATTTAAATCAGGAGAGTTTCCGGGCCAGTCTATAGTACTTTGATTTGCTCACTGGTAAGGCTTGCCAGTGTGTTCGTATGTCCATTCTACGAAGTCGTTCCTTGCAGATTGACCACAGATTCTCGATTGGATTTAAATCAGGAGAGTTTCCGGGCCAGTCTATAGTACTTTGATTTACTCACTGGTAAGGCTTGCCAGTGTGTTCGTATGTCCATTCCACGAAGTCGTTCCTTGCATATTGACCACAGATTCTCGATTGGATTTAAATCAGGAGAGTTTCCGAGCCAGTCTATAGTACTTTGATTTGCTCACTGGTAAGGCTTGCCAGTGTGTTCGTATGTCCATTCCACGAAGTCGTTCCTTGCAGGTTGACCACAGATTCTCGATTGGATTTAAATCAGGAGAGTTTCCGGGCCAGTCTATAGTACTTTGATTTGCTCACTGGTAAGGCTTGCCAGTGTGTTCGTATGTCCATTCCACGAAGTCGTTCCTTGCATATTGACCACAGATTCTCGATTGGATTTAAATCAGGAGAGTTTCCGGGCCAGTCTATAGTACTTTGATTTGCTCACTGGTAAGGCTTGCCAGTGTGTTCGTATGTCCATTCCACGAAGTCGTTCCTTGCAGGTTGACCACAGATTCTCGATTGGATTTAAATCAGGAGAGTTTCCGGGCCAGTCTATAGTACTTTGATTTGCTCACTGGTAAGGCTTGCCAGTGTGTTCGTATGTCCATTCCACGAAGTCGTTCCTTGCATATTGACCACAGATTCTCGATTGGATTTAAATCAGGAGAGTTTCCGGGCCAGTCTATAGTACTTTGATTTACTCACTGGTAAGGCTTGCCAGTGTGTGCTTGCAGAGTTACAATTTTCGTACGCTTCCTTGGAGTAACGTCCATCGCAGACAATGACAACAGGGCAACTAATCGACAGTTGAGACAATAAGGTCTGGGTGTGATGAAAATCTGATGAAATCACGGATGACGCAATATTTCTCAAGGCCAAACAAATTTCCTCACCCCACCCCGAAAATAGATTCATATTACGGCACACCACTGCAAATGAACTAATCTGAGGAAAAAGTAGAAAGCGATTACACCCTGTCACTCCAGTGCGTCTAAAACTGACTGTATGGTGAAAGAATGGAAACTAAAGCGGTTTTTTCAATAAATTTGCACGAGGGTGTAAAATTACCGCGGTGTGAAGGTGACCGAAGTTAAAATGCCAGGTCAGGGTTGATAATCGTGAAGATTTTTGGGGGATTTTGTGGGATGCGAGTAAGAGTGTAATTCTAAAATAGAAATCAATTAGACCCTGTCACTCCAGTGGGTCTAAAACTGACCGTATGGTGAAAGAATGGAAACTAAAGCGGTTTTTTCAATAAATTTGCAGAAGGGTGTATGTTGTGTTTAAGTTTTTGTCTTGAGGAAGTCTTTGGTGAAACGGGTTGAAATGTCTTCAGGAGTGGTAACTACCTTAGCTTTTAGATCACAGATTAAGAGTAAAGTAATGCTGAATTTTTTTTAATAGTACATTTTTGAAGAACTAACAATATTATAACATGATCTATATGAAATAAGGGACTACCAAAATATATAACTCTACTGAACTGCTTTCATTATGATATTGTTGTAAATACCATTGTATGACATGTAAATCTGTCAAACATGGAAATGACTGTATAGCAAAGAAGAACAAAGGAAAGAGATTTAGTCTGCAAAACAAGGAGCATTAGTGGGAATATGCATCAAATTGATATACCAATCTTCTGTGCTGTTGCCATATCTGGTCTGGTGTTCCTGTTGTACATCTTACAATTCTTGACAAAAATAGAAATCGATTACACCCTGTCACTCCAGTGGGTCTAAAACTGACCGTATGGTGAAAGAATGGAAACTAAAGCGGTTTTTTCAATAAATTTGCACGAGGGTGTATATTTTGTTTAAGTGCATATCGTAATTTTCACCCGAACTAAGAGACGAATGAAAAATGTCCAACTGTCTCAGGTATGAGCTGAACCGTATGTATAAAGGGTGAAATCAATTCAGACAAAAATCTTCGTTGTTGGTACTTTTGCACTTTAGATCTGAAACAGCTTGACGAGCAGACGTACAACAGCTAACTACCAGAGAATTCGACAAAGTTACGTATGCGAACGAATACATCGATAAAACGAGAGAGAAAGAGAGTAAGAAAGAGAAAAGGGAAGAGAGAAAAGTGCAGATTGAAGAAAAAAAGTAAAGAAAGAGGTAAAAAAAAAAAAAGAAAGACAAAAAAAAAAAACGAAAAGAGAGAAAGTCGTACGTATAAGAAAAACAAAACATCCAAAGAGAAAATCAACAATAAATCAATTTTGTCATATAAGCAGTTAGAATCAAACGGAACGCTATTTAAAATTAAAAGAAAAAAAAAAGAGTTATGTGGCGTGTCTGGATAGAAACGTGATGCGGAATCCTGCCTTTGGCGTTATCGAGTGCCAGTTCTTTGGTGTTTTTTCGATAAAAAGTGCGAAATAATTCTTCCGGTCTTTGGAGGCTCATGGCTAGAACTCTAGTTGGTCTCCAAGCGAAACGAAAATATTATTGATTTCTGAAATGAGGCGGAATAAGGAATTAAAAAAAAAATACCGAAATCACAAGAGGACTGGTTAAAATGGTTTGTATATTTTATTAGAGACTGGCATCAAAGTAGCTCGTCCGGTGGGTTAAGTGGGCATCCTGTTCAAAACTAAAGGGACTTCTGGTCCAGGGTAGAAAACGGCAAATGTAATTTTGAAGAAATCACTCAGAGTTCCCCATTTCACTCCATGGCACTTCAAATCTTATTCGGACATGAAGTCCAATTCCAGCCAAAAACCGATTTGGACCGAATGTCCAATTTGAGCCGAAACTCCGATTTGGGTTACTGTTAAAGTGATATTGACGAATGGGGTATAGCTGTTAGCACTCTCTCCAGTGATGATGGGGTTCCTTCATAAGTTTCTATATGAATAAATGAGAAATTGGAGCTGAATTCTGAAGTTAAAAGGCTGCAACTCTACTTTATAGTAGATTATCCAGGTATTTACTTGACCCCCCACTGATTCGGGTTGTGACACAAGGTCGGTTTTTAACGTGGGGACCCGAGTGTTTTCACCCGGGCCGCTGGTCTTGGTTGGTTAGAGCTGGTCTTGTCTGGTCCAGGCCGGAGCCGGTCTAAGCTAGTCGTACCCGTGATACTACCAGCGCAGGGACGAATCCCTACACCAGGTAAGTATCAAGTGACGCACTCAGCCAAAAGGCTGACAAAGCGAGCGATCTGCGAACAGATACTACACAGTGATACAGGCCTTCTGGCCGAGCAGCGTCAAGTAGATTATCCATCAAGTATTCAATATCAGTATTATATATTATCGACTTCTAGGCAATATCAGTTTTCAGGTTTAACTAATTTGCATATTGGTTTTAAAAAAGTATATTTAATTAATTAACTGTCCTTCATTAGTGTTCTTTTATTTAAGGATTGTTTTGATTTTCATATCAAAAATAGTTCTGTTTAGAAATATCGTCTTATATAGTGCAGAAAAGTGTTTGAAATTTGCATTTTACTTAACCTTCAACAAGTTGGCATCTATTTGTAAAACTTTCCTTAACTATAACAAGCCTGCCCCCACATCCGACTAATTAATTTCTTCTGTCTTTACAATCATATTCTTTGAACAAATATATTGAACGTCCACAAGCCTTTCAAAATTTCATAGATAGTGAACATTAATCCCATAGAAAAACAACTAAGAAAAATGGCCATGTTTTTCATTCATTCAAATACATGTATTTTATTTTTGTCAACACCACTGAAATGTTATTCAGTCTCACCATGCTTCATTTGTTTAAAAATGGCTAAAATTAGTTATCTGAATAAATAAAAATGTTTTCTTTCATGTACACATCCAATTTATGAATGAAATGTTCATTTAAAACTTTTGCTTCAAAGATTCCAAGTAGTGAATATATCTTTGCAAAGCGATAGCGAGCGGACGAAGCCTGCTACTTGGGTATAAAGGTGACAGCTATAAATCCAAACTCCAAAAGAGAATTCGAAAACTAAATTATAATCCAGGATCATTCCCCTCCAAACTTTCTGATGAAGCTATATAAATAGAGAAACATGTCAAATTTATAAAGATTCCCTGCCCGTTTATTATTCACTGTATCATATTCATTTATATCACGCCGCCGGATTTCGTCCACATCTTCAACTCACACAGTCGGTCTATAGACACAAGCCAATTAACTATCGCTCATCGCTAATCTATCATCGACTGGTATACCCCCTTCCAAAACAACCAAGATATTGATTGTTAGATATTCTGCGTTTATTTTCTTTTATCACATTAGAAAGAAAAGAGAGCTGGAAAAAACGGATGATGCAACATTTGCGTCTATTTTTGGCAAGTTTACCTGCGGTGTACTAATGCACCTTTTAAAAGCTACTGTGATCTGCGAGAACATGCCACACTCTCGACTCCACCCAGATCTGCTCGCTTACTCCTTAATTTGCGCCCAACAATGGAGAAGTTGAAAACCAGGTGAAATGAGGAGACGCCCATTGAGACAAAGAGTAAATATTAACGTCTGTCGAGAGCAGATGTTAATATTAATAACTTAAAGGTAAATTTGCTTAGAAAATGTTTACACGAAGCAACAGTCTCTGTTTGACTATGCAATTCTGTTCATTCTATCTATCTATCTATCTATCTATCTATCTATCTATCTATCTATCTACATATAATGTTCGAATCTAGCTATCTACATATATATGTTCGATTCTATTATCTATCACTTGCAGTCTTTTCATATCTATCTATTCATTTGTTCCACTCAGTCTCTCTCTCTCTTTGTATGTATATATATATATATATTTAGTTCCGATTCTATCTCTTGCAGCCTTTTCATATCTATCTATTCAATTCTTTCTCTCTCTCTCTCTCTCTCTCTCTCTCTCTCTATATATATATATATATATATATATATATATATATATATATCGTCTTTTCATATCTCTCTCTCGCTATATATATATATTATATATATATATACACATATATCCTTCGCAGTCTTTTCCTATCTATCTATCTATCTTTCTATCTATCTATAATCTATCTATCTATCTATCTAGTCTGTTCATATCTATCTATCTATCTATCTATCTATCTATCTATCTATCTATCTATCTATCTAGTCTGTTCATATCTATCTATCTATCTATCTATCTATCTATCTATCTATCTATCTATCTATCTATCTATCTATCCAGTCTATTCATATCTATCTATCTATATACATATAATGTTCGAATCTAGCTATCTACATATCTATGTTCGATTCTATTATCTATCTTCATATTATATATATATATATATATATATATATATATATATGTAACGTAAATCATTCAAACGAAAAACAAATACTGAAGCTATATTAGCTTCAGTATTTGTTTTTCGTTTGATAGCTTCAGTATTTGTTTTTCGTTTGAATGATTTACGTTACATAAATTGAATACGCACTACAAAACCGATATATATATATATATATATATATATATATATATATATATATATATATATATATACCGCCTGTCCCCCTTAATATAGCATCCTGGGTATGACGATAAACTACGTCCTACAGCAAGGCCTCTGATAATACGTTTTTTAAAAAATAATGTTGCCAGCTATACGTTTTTGAAAAAATAATATTACCAGCTATACATTTTTGAGAAAAAATAATAACAGAAATAGATTTTTGGCGAAGCAAAAATATTACCAAGAAAAAAAATGTGTCGGCATTAAATGACCCATTGAGGTTGATAAGCCGTAAAACAAAACAAACCAAAACAAACCAAACCACTTAATATACTAAGATGTCAATTAAACATATCGCATGGTCAATGCGTTATGTGGGCCGCTGATCGACTCTGCAAATAATTTATCTGAATTTACAAGTTTTTGAAATAACTTAAAAGGAATTCAAACTCAGGACCGCTTTGCAAGTTCTGCCATTTTTATTTCTTGTTTGGACTCGTCATTCGATTTTTTTTTATCTTTCTTTGTCTCTTCCCAGAAGTAATCTACCCCATCTGATCTTTCTTTTGAATTTTTTTTCTTTTTCAAATTGATGTTCTCCGGCGTATTTGCTTGTTTAAATTTTAGTTTAAATTTCACATTTGAATCGTTCATCATTGAGATTACAATCAAACTTAAAATTTAACGGCCATCGCGTTTTTGTTTTTCTTTCCTTTTCCCCCCTGCGGCTATCGATTTGGTCATTTATTCCTCCTCTCCTTAAAATGATAGAAGGATCAAAAAGTTCTGTGTGACACAGATAGAGTCTTTACGTAAGTTATCTGAATGTACATTCTTTGAAATAACTGGAAGTCGAAACCCAGCACTGGTTTGAAAGTTCTTTAAGAGGTCCCTGCCATTTTTTATACTTTGATGAATTTCTAATGGATATATATCGACTAAGTTGAAATTTTGTAACTTTTATTCAATAGGAGTAGATAGGCTTTCTTATCGTCTGGTCCATACTCTTCCCGCTTTTCTTGAACATGGGTAGAGGCTCATCCCTTGTTTCTTCTATACGAAGGGCTCTTTTCCTTTTCTCAGGCTTTAATATTGGTATTTTCATGACTAATTGTGTGATATGTGTGGATGGTGGCTATGCCGTTTACTGAGGGTAACGGGTTGGCAGTTTTCTGCGTGCTGTTCCCGACTGGTGGTTAGGAATCCGAACTCTTGCGTAACGTCTAAAGAGGCTGCTCTGATCAACAGTCGTCTAATATCGGAGTTCTTCCAGTGCCGTGTTGCGCACCTCTAGTGGGCAAACCTGAGGTCATACAATGCGCCAGTTCCCTTCCTGCGCATGTTACATTAGATGACCAACTGCCACTACTACCCTGGGCCTTTTCCTTACCAAAATAACACACCGTGACTATAAGCAACCAAAGGTCTAAAACTAAACCAGCCCAACTAAAAACGCCTAAACCACTTGACCATATTTCTTCAACGTTTGTGGTATTCTCACCAACTTCCACAGGGTGAAATCGTTCCTCTTCGAAAAGTCCTCAGACATCCAAGCTGTCTTTAAAACTAGTCTTAACTCTGCAATCTATTACTCTGATTTCTCGTCTCCTGGCTATCTTCCTCTCTTGAGGAAGGGCTCTAATGTACACATGCATGGCCTGTGAGTTTATGTTCACGAACATCTCTCACTGGATAACTCGTTCTTGAATCTCCAGATCATTCTTACATGTGTCTCCATCTCTCTCTAATAAACTCAGTCAACCATCTCTTGTTTCTCTACCGTTCCTCTTCCACTCACTGTTGTGTACTGGATAGTATTTCTGATAATATATGCAAAGCTTTCTCTCTACACCAACTTTGCAAATATATTTGAGCTCATTGACATTAATGGCCACGATGGTTGGTGGCTTAAATACTCTGTCACCGAACTCGCTGGCATTCAAACTCTGATCTTCTCAGTCACTCAATCTCTAACGCAAGTGGTGGACTTGTAGGTTTTACTGCCTCCAAAACGAAACTGCTCTTATTTAACCGCCATAGAGAAACTTTCCTGCCCTCCATCAATATGGCTGACTCCTGGAGCGCAACACACTGCGGCTTCTTGACTTCACTTTTCCAACTGACTTGAAGTGGGACGACTACATCGAATCAATAGCTGCATCTACTGCAAGGA
>OZ038495.1:86775025-86782525 GCA_964036315.1 Acanthosepion esculentum
TATTTTTTATTATTGTTATGGTAATTTACTCACGCCCGCATGGACTCTCCCAGCTATAAATAGGAGCAGGTACTGCCTTTTGGAGAGGGAAGTTTCCAGCAGTTAGCTCTGACAGTCGGACCGAACATTCTTGCTGTAACACTCTCGTCTGTATATGCTTGTGTTACTTTTTCTGTTAATATATTTGTTTAACTCGATTCCTCTCTTTGTGTCTTTATTTCTGGCACAAGGCCACAACGTAACTGATTCAATATATTCTTTCCACTCCATGTTAGCCGAGATTGTTAGTCCGAGAAGGCGTAACGAGTCACTCTCTTGGAGGTTAGCATCAGCCATGCTGACAGGAGGCAGTAAGGATTCTCCCAACAAAGAATTGACATATAAAAAACTACAGCAGCTGGAATCCGCGGCACGTTTCGATCCAGTCATATCGTGCCCGTCTACGTCTTCAATTTCAGCAGTTAACGTTCAGTCTGAATCCAACTGCTTCTTCTGCGACAAAAAAATGGTTTGATTAGCATCGTTCATCTTTTTTGATGCTTTATTCACGATCCGTTTTTTTTTGCTTTCTTTTCCCCCCACCTGCTCCTTCTCCTTGATACACCTTCCACCTGCCTCTCACGCGATGAGTTGATGTAGGCGCTCGGGTTTTACAACTTCACTGCGTTGTTAATAAAGAGAAATCGAAAAAACTATAGACCATTGGAAAGAAAGAATATCACTTTATTGCATCTATTTATCTATCTATCTATCTATCTATCTATCTATCTATCTATCTATCTATCTATCTATCTATCTGAGTTCATTATCTATCTATCTATCTATCTATCTATCTATCAGTGTTCATTATCTATCAATCTATCTATCTATCTATGTCTCTTCATTATCTATCTATCTATCTATCTATCTATCTATCTATGTATTTTCATTATCTATCTATCTATCTATCTTCATTATCTATCTATCTATCTATCTATCTATCTTCATTATCTATCTATCTATCTATCTATCTATCTATCTATCTATCTATCTATCTAACTATGTCTCTTCATTATCTATATATCTATCTATCTATCTATCTATCTATCTTCATTATCTATCTATCTATCTATCTATCTATCTATCTATCTATCTATCTATCTATCTATCTGAGTTCATTATCTATCTATCTATCTATCTATCTATCTATCTATCTATCTATCTATCTATCTATCTATCTATCTATCTCTCTCTCTCTCTGTTCATTATCTATCTATCTATCTATCTATCTATCTATCTATCTCTGTTCATTATCTATCTATCTATCTATCTATCTATCTATCTATCTATCTCTGTTCATTATCTATCTATCTATCTATCTATCTATCTATCTATCTATCAGTGTTCATTATCTATCTATCTATCTATCTATCTATCTATCTATCTATGTCTCTTCATTATCTATCTATCTATCTATCTATCTATCTATCTATCTATCTCTCTATGTATTTTCATTATCTATCTATCTATCTATCTATCTATCTATCTTCATTATCTATCTATCTATCTATCTATCTATCTATATCTCTTCATTATCTATCTATCTATCTTTCTATCTATCTATCTATCTATCTATCTATCTATCTATCTATCTATCTGTCTATCTGAGTCTGTTCATTATCTATCTATCTATCTATCTATCTATCTATCTATCTATCTATCTATCTATCTATCTATCTATCTGTCTGTTTGTCTGTCTGTCTGTCTGTTCATTATCTATCTATCTATCTATCCATCTATCTATCTATCTATTTTGTGGACTGTTCAAAAACCCCATAATATGTTGTTCTACAGATGGATGCTGAGGATGCTATGAACGGTCCGCGTAAGCAACGAAAATGTCGAAAGGGAAATGGTAACAAATGCAACACATATGCCCAGCTTCAGAAAGAGACATTTGAAATTTCTTGGTCTCAAAATGAGGAAAGGAAGGAAGGCTTAGCGAATTTGAAGCTCACAGATTTAATTGCAGGCAAACGAGACAGTGAGAGCCAGTGTGTCCCCTGACTTGACGAGCTTGTGCGAATGAATGGTGGAACTGAACTGTGGAGGGACGATAAAAAGACAAACGTTACAAAGAGACGCAAAAGACAGGGAAGTTATGGAGAGCCATTATCAACCAAAGTAAGGTGCATGGAAGAATGGTTTATGCTGTACTCCAATAAGACGAGAACGCTCCACATGCATCAGGTAATTTGAGTGGGTCGTAGGGTGAGAGCGTGATACCTGTCTGCAGTAAAGACATGTTTGCTTCCCGTTTCTTTTTATCACTATTGCGATATCAAGTGATAGTTTGTGCTCATTATTTCGCCCAGCTGCGCTCCTGCAGGCGAGGCATGTCTGCTAGATATCGGTCGGTTGTTCGTCTTGGCGCGGGGATAACTCACCAGAGAAGAACAAAGAACAAGGGACCAATAAAAGCCAGAATATCAGTCATTCTTCTATCTATCTATCTATCTATCTATCTATCTATCTATCTATCTATCTATCTATCTATCTATCTATCTATCTTCATTATATATGTATCTATCTATGTCTCTTCATTATCTATCTATCTATCTATCTATCTATCTATCTATCTATCTATCTATCTATCTTCATTATATATGTATCTATCTATGTCTCTTCATTATCTATCTATCTATCTATCTATCTATCTTCATTATCTATCTATCTATCTATCTATCTATGTCTCTTCCTTATCTATCTATCTATCTATCTATCTATCTATCTTCATTATATATGTATTTATCTATGTCTCTTCATTATCTATCTATCTATCTATCTATCTTCATTATCTATGTATCTATCTATGTCTCTTCATTATCTATCTATCCATCTATCTATCTATCTATCTACCTTCATTATCTACTTATCTATGTCTCTTCATTATCTATCTATCTATCTATCTATCCATCTATCTATCTATCTATCTATCTATCTATCTATCTTCATTATCTATGTATCTATCTATGTCTCTTCATTATCTATCTATCTATCTATCTTCATTATCTATGTATCTATCTATGTCTCTTCATTATCTATCTATCTATCTATCTTCATTATTTATGTATCTAACTATGTCTCTTCATTATCTATCTATCTATCTATCTATCTATCTTCATTATCTATGTATCTATCTATGTCTCTTCATTATCTATCTATCTATCTTCATTATCTATGTATCTATCTATGTCTCTTCATTATCTATCTATCTATCTATCTTCATTATCTATGTATCTATCTATGTCTCTTCATTATCTATCTATCTATCTATCTTCATTATCTATGTATCTATCTATGTCTCTTCATTATCTATCTATCTATCTATCTTCATTATCTATGTATCTATCTATGTCTCTTCATTATCTATCTATCTATCTATCTATCTATCTATCTATCTATCTATCTATCTTCATTATCTATATATCTATCTATGTCTCTTCATTATCTATCTATCTATCTATCTATCTATCTATCTATCTATCTTCATTATCTATATATCTATCTATGTCTCTTCATTATCTATCTATCACTCGCACATCCAAACTTGGTGTTCCAAGGCGGTTACCTAACTAGGTTCTGCCCACGCTCGACGTTGCTTAACTTCAGTGATCGTATGGCAAGTAGTGTTTCCACGTGATATGGCCGTAAGCCTCTTATATCACTCGCACATCCAAACTTACAGCACCTGGTATTCCCAGGCGGTCACTCACCACATTACTGACCGGGCTTGACGTTGCTTAACTTCAGTGATCGTACGAGAAGTAGTGTTTGAACGTCATCTGAGCGTAATCCCTTATATAAATCGTACATCTAAACTCATAGCACCTGGTATTCCCAGGTAGTCACTCATCACGTTAGGCTTGACGTAGCTTAATTTCAGTGTTCGTATGGGAATCGGTGTTTTAGCGTGATACGGCCGTAAGCCCCCGGAAAATGGAAAAAAAAATCGAAATACAAGCCAAGTAAAATGAGGTAATAAAATGGTAGTTCTTTCCCCCCCTCCCGGGTTTTAATCAAGGGTTCTCAGCACGGCTTCATACGGCGCAGGTAATGTGAAATATTAAAAAAAAAACATTGTGTATAGCAATTTGAGTAATTAGTGTGGTTTTTAGGGTGTGAGAAAGACTTCGTTCTGAGGATTTGCCAAAAATGGTAAGCGGCAGCGAAAGCTGATCATTACTGAATGTGCAACTCTAAGGGAAAGAGGGTGTTGTCTGCAGTTGTCGTAGGAGTGCAGAGAGACTGACAAACAGGAAGGTAAGTTGTCAGTATATGTCTGGCAAGTGCGGGTAAATATAGAAGCTTGATACACTTAACTATGGCGGAAGAACGTCGACAGTGTCAGTGCATGGCATAGATATTGAATTTAGGAATTTCGGAATATTTGCCCCAAATCTTCTGGCCATATAAATTCGTAGCGTCATTATTCAGTATGCCCGCTATATTTTGTCTCACAATCTCTTTTCAGTTAAATTTTTCTCTTTCCATCATATTAGATGGATGCAAAAGTTTCCAGCACTTTTAAAAAAATCTTTTATTCCTATAAATTCATAACATCATTATTCAGTCATCAATGTATTTTCCTTTGTTTTTAATGACCTTGTGCCATACTTTAGCTAAATCGCGTCTTCCATAATATTAAATTGATTCCACGTTCCCAAAAACCTCCTGATCAGAAGCCTTGCTGCCGGATGTAGTTTATCGTCTTACCCAGGACCCGGACTCTTACCCAGGACGGAATAGAGAATTGAGTAGAAATAAGTGATCCTAAAAGTAATAGAGGATAGACTAGAAATGGAGATTGATTAGATGTCAGCTACTTCCTACATATATGCGTTTCCTCTATGGTCACGTGATCTACTTAATTCAATAATGGGATCGACTGTGTTTATTCACTGGCGATCTATGTTCGAACTCAAATGTCGGCAGCGACATTTTATTCCTATATATCACTATAGAGAAACGAAGAAAATACAAGAAGATTTGTAAAGAGAATATAACCAGCAAAATCCTGGGCGTGTCTTTATTTGCTTCCTTTCGTGCTGGTTTTCGAAAATCTGTTGCTGACAATAATTTTTTGTATTGCTGGTATTATACTATTACAGTTTAATAGTGTTAAGGGGTCTCCCCTTTTCACACAAATGGACTCACCCAAGGTATACATATACTACTACCAGTGAATACCCGAAGAATGAAGGAATCGACACGAAACGACAGAAGAGTAGTAGAGTTCAGTAGTAGTAGAGCAAGTCACACACAGAAACGGTGGCAAGCGTCATAGTTAGCGATCATCTAGACTCAGTAAGGAGTCATACTGCGATACTTCAATACCAAGACTGTATATATATATATATATATATTTGTACTACTAACCCGTATTCCTGGATCTACTAACCCGTATTACCAGTTTGTATTATTACGTTAATACATTTATTTTCCTTATCCATTCCTGGCGTTTGTTATTTGTTGATATTGGATTTATCCCGGAATCCACAACAAATAGTATTTTGACTACAGTTTGGGGTTTAACTATTTGTCCCTATCCGAGTCCCAAACAGGTGCTACTAACCTGGGTTAATGTGGGCCTTGGAACAACAGAAATTAAGAGGTGGTTCCACGCTCCTCAAAAATCTCCTGATCAGAAGCTTTGCTGCCAGATGTAGTTTGACGTCATACTCAGGACAGTTAAGTCCATGTAAGCATCTGCGCGGGTGTATATTCCATAAAGTAGCAATTATTGTAAAAGAAGCTGAGTAGTTTTCTTTTTACATTTGGGTCACGAGGGAAATAGGGATGATTCGACTCTGTGGAAATGGCGAGTCTTTGCGGGATATAAAAAAAAGAGTTTGATTTGGTGGCACTATAGAATGGAACCTCTTTGCGCATTTTCTATGCGTGAGTTGGATTTTTTCTCGCTCATCCATTCAAACAACTACGGTGAGACGAATAAATGGGGCGAGTTGGTGCTTGCCGTAGAAGGCCGAAGAAAGCATCGGCAGAAATGAAGTGATCTTAAATAGAAAACTGGAGAAATGGTTTGTTCTTCGTTGTTTTGAAATACGTTACATTTACAGAACCCTGGCTATATATGTGACGTCTTGGAATCCGTCTGGAATTAAAACCAACCAATTGTGGATTTTGAAGGGAGAATAAGGCCTCGGAAGACTAATTAAAAGAATTTAGTACTTCGTTCCGGCCCAGTTAGCATTATGGGCGAGCAAAGAGATTTTAGGCAAAAATGTCTGAGTTGAAGGGAAAAAATAATAAATAATACACGCTATGCTAAATTAGTCTCGGAAAATTCATACTTGTAAAATAATCTCTTCGATAATATAAAACACATACTAACGATTTATCGGACAAGCTTTCTGATCCCCCCTGTATAGATGGCCACTTGTATTCGAGGACACCCGTTTAAACCGGCCTTGTGCCACATCTATCCCTCGTGGGGGGGGGGACAGTAAATACTGTCTACTAGGGGGGCTAACCAATCCCTACCGCTTGCTCAGGCTGGCTCAGGCTGGCTCAGGCGCATTTCTGCTTTTATTTAACACCCACAGTGGTTTATACTGTAACTATGCTGATCTGACCTTAGTTACAGTTTCTGGGAAAGGGCGTGTTATCTAGCATGATCAACAATTTGAACAAGACCAGCACGCTCAAGCCCTCGGCCACGATGACTTGTGACTTCGTGCTAGATATCGACGGTGCCAAAGTGTTCCATCTACCCATTCTCAGTCACATATGGTTGGTATTGTGTGTCGACAGTTCGATAGCATCACGAAATCTCCTTCCTGACAAATCGACCATGGTGAGATTCGAACCCGGGTCTCATGGTCAGAATGCGAACACTCTGAACACTCGGCCACGTGCCCATTCTGTCCTACTTACTAACGAAATATTCTGCTATGGTAGCATGACTTGTCAATCAATGCCAATAATTGAACATTATAGATTTTTTTCACTTAAGCTTATGGCCAAATCATGTTGAAACAACGGTTCCCACACGATCACCAAAGTTAAGCAACGTCGAGCATGGTCAGTACCTAGATTAGTGACCATTTAAGAATAACAGGTGTTATTAGCTTTTAATGTGCGGGTGGTGTAACAGATAAAGGCTCGGAATTGTTAATCGGCAAATCGAGTTCAGTTCCCGTTGGGTTCGTTATAGTCAATCACGCGCAGATACTCTTCGTATGAAGACACTTTTTCTATCCCCAGCTATGGGTGAATTAGTAAAAGTCGGATCGTTATATCCTTATTATGTTCCCATTCCCACCAAATTTTTGCAGTCGAAAAATAGTTTCTGGCTTTAAATAACCTGCAACAGGTTGATAAGCCGTAGAAAACGAATCAATCAATCAATATTTTTTTACGTGAATGCAAATTACATTTTGCTGATGTGGCTTATATCTAAGCTTTCGACTCGGATTTTTCATATCTACAACAGACACA
>OZ038495.1:86797525-86810025 GCA_964036315.1 Acanthosepion esculentum
CCCTTTCGTTTTCGTAGTTTTGCTTTCTTGTTTGGGTGATACAGATAGAAAAAAAAGAAGAAAAAAATGCATTTTTGTATACAGTAGAATCTCTCACATCCGGAATCCTTCATATCCAGAGTGCCTCATATCCGGAATTCCGCATATCCGGACATGATTTTGATGTGTATATTTGAACAATTTGGGTGATATGTAACTGATGTAAAATTTCTGTTTTTCAGGTAATTTCCTTTGG
Source organism: Acanthosepion esculentum (assembly GCA_964036315.1). NCBI lineage: Eukaryota > Metazoa > Mollusca > Cephalopoda > Sepiida > Sepiidae > Acanthosepion > Acanthosepion esculentum. The sequence continues at coordinate 86,797,761 of OZ038495.1, forward strand.
ATAATTGCTTAATTGCTTGTATTTGAGCAAAAGATGATGGGAATAAGAGGAAAGGATGACAACGAGACACATCTGTAACAAGATAGCGACGAGATGCCTGATTGTGATGAAACCTGGACTGAAATTGAAAAAGCTATTGAAAAGGTTGTCAGTTTTATGGAAAGAAAGCCAGCATTCAGCTATGACGTTTGCAATAAGGTAAGCAGAGTTTAAAAAAAAGTGTCTTTCGTTTAAAAAATTTCAAGAACAAAAGCAAAACGAAACGCGGAAAAAGTTGAGAATGACATTAGAAGAGAAAGAATCATCATGCAACAGCAATTAAAAAATCCTCGTTGCATTATTTGTTTTGCATACGTGGCAGACTTAATTTAATGAAATTTCATTAACATTACATAATTTATTTCTTTTTTCCTTAAAATCCATTCCGTTATATTTCACTCATTATCAGGTGATTTTGTTTACTATAAAACATTCAAAATAAATGTTAAACCTGATTTCAGTTCTTATATTTTAATCTAAATATAACCCCTCGTATCCGGACTTTGTAATCAATTCCTCATATCCGGAAGGCCTTCTTAGTTTGATTGTCAGGAATTCTACTGCAAATTATTCATAGTAGCATTGCTAGACAACAAAAAGAGACATTTTAATAAGTTTTGTCCACATTATCATCTATAAAACATTGAAAATGAATGTTAAACTTGATTTTAGTTCTTTTATTTCATTCTAAATATAACCCCTCATATCCGGACTTTGTAACCAGTTCCTCATATCCGAAAGGCCTTCTTAGTCTTATGGTCAAGGATTCTACTGTATTACAATATTATGTATACATGAAACATAAGTTCTCCTAATTGAGCTCAAAATCGCCTAGAGGAGTGTTGAAAAATAACAAAAGCTCGTTTGGTCTCATCGTGCGTGCCTACTGTGATAAAATCCTTATCCCCATTGATTTTAACCTATTAATAAACATTGGCCCTTGTCAATTGGTTTATAGGCGTAAGGAAAGTGCAGACCAATGATAACAACAGACCTAAACTCTTCTTTTTAACATTACGAGCCTCGATTTCAAAACGTGGACCTTACACTCCCGTCTGCGATATCTGAGAGACCAATAGTGTTATAAAACCTCAGTAATATATCTTTAATCATTTCTAAAATACAACGGATCAAAGCTTAATCTAACAATTGGACAATTTTGCTGTTACACCCGATATATATATATATATATATATATATATATATATATATATATATATATATATATATATATGTGTGTGTGTACAGAAGCAATAAATTTGGATCTTTCATTTATTACTCCGACAGATTTTAATACCTAATTACTTACTTTATTACTTACCCATATTTGAGTAGACGTTCCGTTTATTTATTAAACAATATATGCATTTATTTTCGTTTACCGGCTTCATTGAATATTAGTGAAATCTTATTACAGAAAAATACGGATTCGAACATGCGACACATGTAGAAAATCCGAAGTGTTTAAACCATCTTGGTCATATATATGTATGTGTATATATATATATATATATATATATATATATATATATATATATATATATATATATATATATATATATATATGTATATATATATATATATATGTATATATATATATATATATATATATATATACGTGTGTGTGTGTTTGTGTGTGTGTGTGCGTGTGCATATATATATATATATATATATATATATATATATATATATATATAAAAACTTAATTAATACTTTATTTTTGCTAGGGCAACATTATATATATATATATATATATATATATATATATATATATATATATATAATTAAAATACTTCATTTGTGCTAGGAAACATTTTCTATATATAGAATATATTTTTTTTTTCTGATAAATTATCTTATATATATATATATTCTGAAAATTTATATATATGTATTTTTTTCATGAAATTTAACTTTATATAAAATTGTAAAAAAGTATTAGCAAAGAAATGTCCCAAAGAATTTCTAAAATTAAATTCACAGGAACATTTTTTCCCAGTTACTTCATTTCTTTGGTATGTATTCTTAAAAGCCGTTCGTCGACTTCTATAGATCCGTCAGAATATATGTAGATACACTTTAAAGGCGGAGTGTTTCTACGTGCACAGAAAATATTACCTCAGGAGAACCCAAATATAATAGTATTAAATTATTGAAATACTATATATATATATATATATATATATATATAGTGAGAGAGAGAGAGAGAGAGAGAGAGAGAGAGGGAGAGAGAGAGAGAGAGAGAGAGAGACATATGAGTGTACATTGAGGTCATCACCCACTGGCAACTTTTTGTTACATGCTTAAATGGAATCTTAAGGCCATCTTACGTACAGTCTCTTCCTGATATTGAACACTTTTACCCATAAATGTAGCATACATTAAAACTATATTTTATCCCATATATATATGTATATATATATATATATATATATATATATATATATATATATGTATATATACATATATATATACTTTTATATATATATATATATATATATATATATATACACACTTTTATATATATATATATATATATATATATATATATACACTTTTATATATATATATATATATATATATATATATATATATATATATATATTGTTTGTGTGTATTTAGGAAGCATTTTTTCATTCATACATGTTTCATTAAATAATATAGACAAGTGTTGTCTATATATTTTATGTAAATTCTTTTCATATCGTCTGATGAGCTTAATAACATTATCATTAAACGAAGAAAATCACAATATTGATACATATTTTTTAAACCAATCTAAGCTTTCGGCTTACATAAGCCATTATCAAAGATGACAATTACACAATATATTAAGCAATACACGAACAAGAAATTGATGATAGTCTGTTTTTGTTTACACGGATGATTTCCAAGCAACGACAAACACGTGCATATAAGACGCTGAAAGCTAAAATCGCACCACAGCTCATGACGTCACACATGACCACGCGAGAGTGAATCAGATGAGTATTGAGTTTGGGAAGCCGTTGGTATAAACCAATGGCTTCTGTTACCAATTATAGGCATTTAAGTATATTTGTGGAGATTTCATAGTTTATTTTGTTCAGGTTAGGTTTCAACAGTTTTATGTATATAGCTTCAAGAATTTTTAGTTTTTGTTTATTGTTTTCATGTTTAATTATAGTTGTGTTTTCGACAACGATTTTCCGGAATTGTGTATGCGGCCAGGCATGTTGTTTTAAATGCCTAAAAAGTTAGAGTTATCATTCAAATGTAGTGTCAATGTGTGTGTATATATATATATATATATATATATATATATATATATATATATATATATATATTGTATATATACAATATATACATACATATATACAGTATGTGTGTGTATATATGTATACATATACATATATACACACACATATATATAAACATTGCCTGATGACGGGATAAAAAAAAATGAAAGTCCCAAAACATAGTAATTTTCGTGTCGCAATGTAAAATATTTTCAAATAAATAAATATATATATATATATATATATATATATATATATATATATATGTTTATATATATATATATATATATGTTTATATATATATATATATATATATATATATGTATGTATATACTCTCATATATATATATATACACACATACATATATATATAATTACATATATATATATATAAGGAGATAACTGATAACTGACATGGCATGTGCAACTAGAACAATCTACCCCAGTGACCGAAATAAAGGGTTCAGTTCGACATTCCAACCACCTGAAGAAGGAGCGTAAAACGGCTGAAACGTTGTGATACATATGGCAAGAAAGATGAGGACAATAGTCCGAATAATGTAAATAGTGCTAAAAAATGTTGAAATTATTAGATTTTTAAATCCCCAATTAAGTTATGAGAAGCCCTGTACAAGTAATACTAATTAACATATAATTAGGGCAGGTGAGGTGGATTCATGCCTTTACCAAGGTTATTTGCACGTAAGTGAATATAACAAACCCGACTGGAATTGAAACTCGGTCCTCGTTTTTCTATTCCGAACTTTTATTCGATACACCACCTGCACATCCAAGCATACAGCAACTGGTATTCCCAAGTGGCCACCTATCACCAGGCTCGACGTTGCTTAACTTCGGTGATCGTACAAAAACCAATCTTTCAACAAGATATAGCCGTAAGCACATTATATGCACATTCGAGTTTATAGCACCTGGTATTCCCAAGTGGTCACCCATCTAGGTACTGTCCAGACTCGACGTTGCTTAACTTCGATGATCGAACAAGAAGTGGTGTTTCAACAAGATATGACCGTAAGCACATTATACTATCTGCACATTCAAGTTTATAGCATCTGGTATTCCCAAGTGGTCACCCATCTAGGTAATGTCCAGGCTCGACGTTGCTTAACTTCGATGATCGAACAAAAAGTGGTGTTTCAACAATATATGGCCATAAGCCCATTATACAATCCGCACATCCAAGTTTGCAGCACCTGGCGTTCCCAAAGTGGTCCCCCATATAGGTACTGACCAGGCTCGACGTTGCTTAACTTCGGTGATCGTACAAAAACCGATGTTTCTACAAGATATGGCCGTAAGCCCATTATACAATACGCACATCCAAGTTTACAGCACCTGGTATTTCCAAGTGGTCACCCATCTAGGTACTGTCCAGGCTCGACGTTGCTTAAATTTTCTGATCCTATGAGAATCGGCCTTCCAATATTTTATGGCGGTAAGCTAAAGGTATCTTTAAGCTAAGCACATAAAACAGCAAATTATGTTTGTCAAAAACTAAAATTTGGTTACCCCAAAAGTATTCCTTGGAAAGAACTGCAGCAGACATCGCTAAAGGCAATAAAAGATGCCCTAGAAAATTAGTCATCTACAATAACACCGGCTTTGGCATGAAATGGTCCCCAAATGTTTGATATGCCGTTAGCCATAAACAAATAAACAGCTATGAATCCACCTCCCCACACCAGTTAAATAATAGTAGTGTATTTGGAAATAATACTGTTATCTTCCCCAAATCGTTAAAGCAATATTTACGGACAAAAAAATAAAAATAAAAAACAAAACAATTCTTACAGTAAAAAATATATTAGGATTTAAATAACTCACAAAGGGTTGATAAGCCGTAAAATGCATATCAAATAAACATTTCGTAATCTTCTACCTTGTGTGGCTCTTAGGGCTCGTACTGGCTGAACAATAGTATAAAAAATCCTTAGCTGATGAAGGGAATAAAAATATAGATGGATATAACGTTGTAGTCTAAAATGCAATGGTGTCGAAAATAAATAACCACACACACACACACACACACACACACACACACACACACACACACACACACACACACACACATATATATATATATATATATATATATATATATATACAGGTTGTCCGTAAAATTCGTGTGCACTTTAAAAGATTTGTAACTTTACTTGTCTTTGCGATAGAAATAATCTGTAAAAAATGTTATAAAGTTTAATGTACCTAGTTTTAAGTATAGCTAAAATAACTAATGTGATTTCAGGCATTACTGTAAATCAGTTGGCAAATGTTTTCCGTGAACTTCAAAATCGTATTACCCTTTGTATTTCTAATGATGGAGGACATGTGGAAACTTAAATAAAATTTCAATAAAACCTTAAAAAATATAGATTTACTTCTTTCTAATCCTTTTTACAAATTATTTCTATCGCAAATACAAATAAAGTTATAATTTTTTTAAAGTGAACACTAACTTGATGGACACCCTGTATATATAGGGTGTTCCAAAAACTGACATAATTTTAAAAGCAATTACCTTGAAAACTACCAAATGTAGCTCAATGAAATTGAAGTTTAGGTGTTGTACATCATACGTTTATTCTGGGACCGACTTTATAAGTGCTCAATATGTGCACCGCCTGTGACACGGCACACGTCAAGTCGGTAGTAAAGCTCTTGCCAACCACGTTGTAGCATGTCTCCTGTAACATTATCCAGTACGGAAGTGATTCTCTGCTTGAGTTCATCAATGCTAGCAGGAAGAGGGGAGGACATAGACCAGTCCAGTCACATGTCCCCATAAAAAGAAATCACACGGGGACAGGTCCGGTGACCGCGTCGAGCATTTCATCAGAAAATTGTCTTCATCTCCACCACGCCCGATCTATCTCTCTGGTAGATTCTCATTGAGATAAGGACGTAATGTCCCCTTCCATTAAATATGGAATTTTGATCTGTTTCTATACATTCTGTGAAAATCTTAAGTTATTTCAACAAGAAATGCCAAAAATTAATGTCCTGCCAAATGATGTCAATTGTTTGGGACACCATATATATATATATATATATATATATATATATATATATATATATATATATATATATATATATATATATATATATATATTAGGTCATCCCATAAGTTCTGTCCGAATTTTAACTTTTTGTTAAAATGAACGAAGTTTAAAGAGTATTTTATAATGTCTAATGGAGCTGAACATTATTTTTATGTTTAGATGAATTTAAACTGATCAAATTTTATTTCAGAGAACAATAAAATTAAATTTTGTTTCATTAAAACACTGATAATATGGAAGTACCCAAGAACCATTTGAGGCACATAATGCTTTATGAGTTCAAGAAAAGAAACTCAGCAGCCGAAGCGGCTAGAAACATTCACTCAGTTTATGGAGAGGAATGTGTGAATGAAAGAACTTGTAGAAGATGATTTGCAAAATTCAGAGGTAGAGATTTCACCCTTGAAGATGAAGATCGAACCGGACGTCCAGTTGAGTTTGATGAAAAGCTTCTTGAAGCAGCCCATCAAGAAAATCCTGCTTTATCAGTTGAGGAATTGGCAGTGATTCTCAGTTCAAACCATACAACTGTTCATCGTCATCTTCAACAACTTGGAAAAGTTCCTAAACATGGAAAATGGGTGCCTCATGAATTGTCTGAAAACAACCTCAAATCACGAGTTGACATCTGCTCTTCTCTCCATTCTCGCCAACTTGTTTCACCTTTTATGGATAGACTTGTGACTGGCGACGAAAAATGGATCTTTTATCGAAATGTTAAGCGTCGTAGACAGTGGCTTGATAAAGGGGAAGGACACCAGCCACAGCCGAGAAGGGAACTTCATGTTCAAAAGGTTCTTCTTTCAATCTGGTGGGATTTCCAAGGAATAATCCACTTTGAATTCTTACCACCTAATGCAACAATTAATGCTCAAATAAACTGTCAGCAATTAGAGCGTTTGAATCGAGCTTTGAGGGAAAAAAGACCTGCTCTAGTGAATCGAAAACGGGTGATGTTTCATCAGGACAATGCGCGACCACACGCAGCAAGAATCACGTCACAAAAGATCGAAGAACTTGGTTGGGAGAAAATTCCTCATCCACCTTATTCTCCCGACCTTGCTCCTTCAGACTATCATTTGTTTCGTAGCTTACAGAATCATTTGGAAGAAACAGCTTTTGTAACACAGGAAGAGGTTAAAACTGACATTTGTGAGTTCTTAGAATCAAAGCCAAAAGAATTTTACAGTAATGGAATTAGTAAGCTTGTTAATAGATGGAAGGAAGTCATAGATAATCATGGAAAATACATTGTTGATTGAACCTGTAATTAAATGTAACATTTGGTCACTTGTTTTCTTTATTCAAAATTCGGACAGCACTTATGAGATGACCTGATATATATTTTATAGCAATTCGTCGAGCTTAGAATCCCCAACAGAATGTAGAAAGCACTTGACGGACATTTCGTCCTATCTGGAACTCATCTGCAGTGCGCATCCACTACCGAGAATCGAACCCGGATCGCTTCGATACAACGCGAACGCCATACCAAATCTAAGATTTTTGAAATTGTCATTTTATACCAATCTGTCTTGTCCACACACACACACACACACACACATACACACACACACACACACACACACACACACACACACACACACATATATATATATATATATATATATATATATAGAGAGAGAGAGAGAGAGAGAGAGAAACAACTGAAAAGTTGCAAATTAAAAAAAATTGAATATTTTTTTGTGAAAGTATTTATTTATATTTTTATATTTATATATATATATTTGATATTTCAGATCGGCCCCGATCTTTCATCAGAAATGACTGTTTCTGAAAACAGTCATTTCTGATGAAAGATCGGGGCCGATCTGAAATATCAAATATATATATATGTATAAAAATATAAATAAATACTTTCACAAAAAAATATTCAATTTTTTTTAATTTGCAACTTTTCAGTTGTTTTTTCAATATTATATACATATTAAGAAAGTATATGTGGCTTCTCATTATGCTATATATATATATATATATATATATATATATATATATATATATATATATATATATATATATATATATGTATGTATGTATGCGTGTATGGGTAATTCTTTTCAAATACACTTCTTTTTTAGCATTGCCTAGGTAGAGTACACACATATTCTGAGCCTGGCTAGAATTACTCATCTTGGTTCCGTCATTTTTGATGGGTACTATCCTTATAATAAAATAAAAGGGAAAGATAGATACCTTAAATGTATGGAAAAATAGAAGTAAATTTAAATTAATATTAAATAAAAAATAAAATATCAATAAGGTAAAAATAGCGACATGAAAATTTAAAAACAAATTTTAAAGAATATGAATTTAAAAAAAATAAGTGAACAAAATTTATGCAATAAAATCAAGACAATAATAAATAGAACCAAAAAATAGAATAAAAAATGTCGAGTATATTTTTCTGTCATGATTACGAAATTGGGATATGTATGCTATTTACCCAGTGTTCCTTCCTCTTCCTGTCAACCTATTCCTTCCCACAATGCAGTATTACGCGCCATTCATTGACAATGGCATCTCTTAGTGCATTCAGTATTGTTTGGACTTCGTGTTTATTCACGCAACACAAACAATCAGCCAAATGTCACTTTTTTGTTTTACCAGAATTTTCACTTGGAAAAGTCCCACCCCCCGGCCGGAAAGTTCTGTTTGTCTTTAAGCCACGGGCTTTATGAATAATTGTAGCTAGGAAAAGAGGTTAAATTATTAACCATTATACAACAAGGCATCTATCTATCTATCTATCTATCTATCTATCTATCTATCTATCTATCTATCTATCTATCTATCACGGGCTGTTCATTATCTATCTATCTATCTATCTATCTATCTATCTATCTATCTATCTATCTATCTATCTATCACGGGCTGTTCATTATCTATCTATCTATCTATCTATCTATCTATCTATCTATCTATAACGGGCTGTTCATTATCTATCTATCTGTCTATCTATCTATCTATCTATCTATCTATCTATCTATCTATCTATCTATCTAACGGGTTGTTCATATCTATTTATCCATATATGTATCTATCTATCTATTTCTATAACGGGTGGTTTATATTTTTCTATCTAAAATTTTTATAGGTACATTTGTGCTACACACACACACACACACAAACATATATATATATATATATATATATATATATATATATATATATATATATATATATATATATATATACACACACACACATACACAGGGTGTCAATAAAGTTCGTGTGCGCTTTAAAAAATTTATAACTTTATTTGTATTTGCGATAGAAATAATTTGTAAAAAAGATTAGAAAGAAGTAAATCTATATTTTTTAAGGTTTTATTGAAATTTAATTTAAGTTTCCACATGTCCTCGATCATTAGCAATACAAAGGGTAATACGATTTTGAAGTTCACGGAAAACATTTGCCAACTGATTTACAGTAATGCCTGAAATAATCAGGTGATTCACTTTTATCGAGCAGCACTATATATATATATATATATATATATATATATATATATATATATATATATATATATATTCATTTTATGTTTAACATTCTTTTTATAGATACAAGTATTTAAGTAAATGCTCTGTTTTATAATAAACAGTATTAAACAACATTTACCTGAATGTCCGAGAAATTTTCATAGAAAATATTCGTCCTCCGAATATATATATATATATATATATATATATATATATATATATATATATATATATATTTATATATATCTGTATGTGTCTATGTGTGTTTGTGTCAGTGTGTAAGTAACAAACTATGAAAAGTATAGACTAAATACACATTGGCTAATGATTTTAATAAAGACTTCTGTAAATATTTGCATACATCTAAATAGCTCGCACCTGCGAGTACAAACACACACATACACACACACATTTTACTAATTCAACCCTAATTTTAAAAAGACATAACGTCGAAAGTACTTCGTGGGCCTACTATATCAATATTTCTACCTATAAATTCATGTCAAAAACATTACATCGCTAATCTTCACTGAATCGATTTTAGACAGTGAATCAATAAGTAATAAATCTGCCAACTTTTGATCTCTGTAATGTTTGATCTATGTTATTAATGTTTAACAATAAATTAAGTGCCTTGACAAGGAAGATGAACATATTGAAAAATAAATATTTACTGTGTAAACTCTAGCGTAATACATAGGAACAAAACTGGCCATAAATTTGATTTTACTAATGCCAGTCAAATCGAAAAAGAACATTATTCTTTACAGAGGAAGAACTTCAAGAGCTTAACAATATTACCAACTATGAACACACGTCAAAAACATTGTATTACATCGTCAACCTTTATTGCATCCATTCTTAAAGGATCTAACATATATTTATCTAAAAGTAACGACATGTACGTAAAAAGTTCCCATATCAACCTGCGAATAAGCAGCAAACATGTTTACTAGACACACACAGATATACAGACGCACACGAATATACATTATCCTCTGATCCCACACAGATAAATTCTCTAAATGCGTTCCACCTTGAATTCCTAAGTATTCCCCCAACAAAAACATCCTTTTAGAGGGCCAATCAATAATAAAGCGAATTTTGATCTGAAACTTTCTCTCTATAATGTCTCTACGTAATTAATGCTTAAGAATAAATTAAGTGCATTGACAAGGAAGAAGAACACTACAAAAAATAAATATTTACTGTATAAACTTTATCGTAATACACTGGTACAGAACTGCTCATAACTTTGATTTTTATTAATGTCAGCCTAATTAAAAAAGAATATAATTCTTTACAGAGGAAGAACTTCAACAGTTTAACAATATTACCAACTATAAACGCACGGTAAAAACATAGTATTACATCGTCAAACTTTATTAAATCAATTCCTAAAGAATCTAACGTTCCAATGTCGACCAGACATCACACACTTATGAATATAGATTATCATCTAATTTCCACATAGACAAAGTAGAATTTATGGGTTAAAATAAACAGTTGTTTTTACCCAAACCAAGAAGTATTAATGAAGGTTGGTAATGTCGTGGTAACACACAGGTTATTTTAGCAAAACAAGATAAGGAATTTATTCACAAGATGGAGTAGGGTCAGTAGCTCATTTCAGGAAAATAAAGCAGTCCATGGTTTTAAAAACATGTTGTCATAACGAGAAAATATATATACAAAAGTGTAAATGATCTGAAACCAAATAATAATTTCTGTTTTTGCTTATCAACATATAAAACGCAATTATATTTTATTCAATTGTAGACGCCATTATTAGCCATGACTTTTTTCCATTTATCAGTCAGCTTTTAAATAACTTATGTCAAAAGTACTTCGTTGGCCTACTTATAAAAATGTTACCAACTATAAACACACATCAAAAACATTGTACTACATCACTAACCTTTATTGAATCCATTCCTAAAGGATGCAATGATTTTGATGTTAATAAGATCGGGTACATTGTTTTAAGTAGATGTAGATTGAATAGGTGTTAGAGAGTTAGTATGTAGTATTATTTGTTGGTTTTTATCTATTTTATTGTAATTGTTGTTAATAATGTTGTTTTCTTTTTTGTCGATTGTATATTTTGTATACAATTCTATTTTTGAGAATATTGGGGATGTTTTTGAAAGTGTTTTCTACGTATATTTCTTCTTTAGGTGAGTATTGAGGGCTGCATGTTTTTAGTGCTCTTAAATAGAATCTGCAGGTCCTAATACTTACCTAAAGAATAGATATGCATAGAAAACACTTTCAAAAATCTACAATACCCTTATTATTTCATTTACAATGTTGAGAAAAAAAATAAAGCTTTTGAAAAAGTAAAAACATTTATGCTCTTCTCTATTAA
>OZ038495.1:86817525-86855025 GCA_964036315.1 Acanthosepion esculentum
GGAACTAGCAAAGGAGGCGGAATGCAACATTCAATTATGAAGAAAAAGATCCGAAAAGAATATTATAGGAGAGTGCGTTTGATACTAGAAAGCAAACTTAATGGAGCTAATAAAATAAACAACATAGCTATACCCGTAGTAACATACAGCTTCAACATTATTAAATGGAAGGTGAATGCCATTAGAAGATTGGACGCCAAGACCAGAAAATACTTACCCAAATGAAGATGTACCACCTGAAATCAGATGGTGATAGGCTGTACGTACCAAGAGCTTTAGGAGGCCGAGAACTAACTCTAAAAACTACAACGATCGGATTGGAAGCATACCTCAGAAAAACCAATGACCCTCTCCTACAAATAATAAAGCACCAAATCCATTCCATCAACAAAGAAGCTGCAGTCTTCAAGAAACAGCTTAATATATCTGAAATCCTACCAACAAAAACCGAAGCGAATACCATCTACGCCAAACGAGTAAAACAGAAAGCAAAACAATTTGGACAAATGAAATTATAAAAAAAAACAAAAACTGGGAGGACAAGGCGTTGCATTGCAAATACCTAAAAAGTAGGAAAGAAGTATATATGAACCAACAGAAAACTCATCAGAGAAGCACCGCGTTGAAAGCTTAGACTAACTCGAAATGCAGGATCTGCGGAAAAATATGAAGAAACTGTCAGCCATTTTATCTCAGGATATCCGGAACTAGCACAAAATGAATATAGCCACAGACATAACGAGGTCTAATCGAACTTGAACTAACTCGAAAAACTACAACAATCGGATTGGTAGAACACCTTACAAAAAACCACTGACACTTTCTTACAAATAGTAAGACACCAAATCCATTCAATCTAAAGAGAAGCTGCAAGGAAGGAGCTTAATATACATGAAACCCTACCAAGAAAGAACGAAGCGAATATCATCGACGCCAAACGAGTAAAAGAGAACGCAAAACAAATATGAGAGAAATAAAAACATGGGATGATAGAAAAAAATTAGAGGGATTTTAGGGAGAATGTGAGTGAGAGAGAGAGAGAGAGAGAGAGAGAGGGAGAGAGGGAGGGAGAAAGAGAGTGAAAGGGAGAAAGGGGATGTGAGGAAGAATGAGAGAATAAGGGAGAGAATGAGATAAAGAATAAGAGGGAAAGAGAGAGAATGTGGCACAGAGAAACATCAACGATCAACAAAAGATTGAAATAGAGAGAACAAGAGAGAATTGAAGAAAGAAAGAGCGAAATAGAGAGAGAATAACAGAAAGAATGAGAGGGATAAAAGAATGTATGAGAGAGAAGAGAGTGAGATAGATAGATAGATAGATAGATAGATAGATAGATATGAACAGATTGGGTGAGAGCAATATGAATAAAGTGAGATAGATAGATAGATAGATAGAGAGAGAGAGATAGAGAGAGAGAGATATGGAGAGAGAATGAGAGAGAAAATGCTGATAAGTCATCTAAGTAACAAGAATCAATAATCACGTACCGAAAATGGCTTCTTGCTAAACTCTTTATCTACAGGAATTTCGTAAGTACCTTTCGAGGACAGACAGGTCAAAATATGGTTACGCTTCCTGGGGGGGGGGGGGGGAAGGTCTCATGGCAACCAACGAAACGACAGGAACACTATCGACATAAATTATGAAACAAAATTAGTGCTCTGTGCAGAAACCAGGCTTACGGCCATATCACGTTGAAACACCGGTTCCCGTACGATCACCGAAGTTAAGCAACGCCGAGCCTGGTCAGCACCTAAATGGGTAACCGCTTGAGAATACCATGTGTAGTAAACTTCCATATGCGCTTGGTGTAATGAATAATGGCTCGGAATTGTTAAGCAGAGAGCCGAGTTCTAATTCTGGTTGGGTTCGTTATACTCGCTCACGGGCAAATACTCCTCCGACAGGTATGAATCCACTCTCTTCTCCCTCCAACTATGGGTTAATTAGTAAAACTTGTATCACTAAATCAACTATTATCTCAAAGAAAATTCTTTCAATGTAGAAGGTTGGTAAATTGGAGACAGTAAATCAATCGGTCAATAGGTGCATTATTGTAATGAACAATTACATGAATATCTTTCCCCCTCCCCTACATATATATCAAAACATTACTTCAATTGGATGAAGTCATATTTCAAGGATGAAATGCATTATACAGAATTTTACTCTTTTGCCATTCAATTATCTCGCATTAATTCTTCTCATATGTAGAAATTTATATATCATATTCCCCTATATATATATATATATATATATATATATATATATATATATATATTATTGTATATTATTGTATAATATATATATATATATATATATATATATATATATATATATATATAAATATATATATATATATTATAATATAATATATATATATATAAATATATATATATATATATATATATTATCCTATAATATATATATATATTATGCTATAATATATATATATATAAATATATATATTAATCTATAATATATATATATATTATCTATAATACATATAAATATATATATATATATATTATTCTATAATATATATATATATTATTCTATAATATATATATATATTATTCTATAATATATATATATATAAATATATAATCATTTATTTGAATATTATAACATAAATATGTTATAAAATCACTACAAAAATAGCCATTTTGTTTCAACACTTCTGGTGTCTTATCAAGTGATGATGTTGAATATAGAATAAATGGTTTTAAAAGTTTCAAATTAATTAACGATCGTTAATAGGTATTTTTGTAGTGATTTTATAACATATTTATGTTATAATATTCAAATAAATGATTACATCTGCTCTACTCTGTATTGAGCACTCTTTAACGAATAATAATTGTTGGTTATTGGAATTTACTCCGTATATACCAATCCCACACTTGGATATAAATATATATATATATTAATCTATAATATATATATATAAATATATATATATATATATATATATTATTCTATAATATATATTTATATAAATATATATATATATTATTCAATAATATATATATATATTATTCTGTAATATATATATATATGTATATATATATATATATATGTATATATTATATGATATATATATTATTCTATAATATATATATATATATATATATATATTATTCTGTAATATATATATATATATTATATAATATATATATTATTCTGTAATATATATATATAAATATATATATATATATTAATCTATAATATATATATATATATTATTCTATAATATATATATAAATATATATTTATATTAATCTATAATATATAAATATATAAATATATATATATTATTCTAATATATATATATATATAAATATATATATATATATATTATACTATAATATATATATAAATATATATATATATATATATATTATACTATAATATATATATGGACATATATATATATATATGTGTGTGTGTGTGTGTGTGTGTGTGTGTGTGTGTGTGGCGTTCATTCACTTGCTTTCATCAACGATCGAGAACTATGGGGAAAGGGAATTTTTAAAACGAGCTCTGGCTCAAATCGGACTTGTTTGATCGTAGCTTGAAGCAGTTGGATGTCTAGCCACACTGGTGAGCTGTGATACAGCGAAACAGACTTAGATGTCAATATATATATATATATATATATATATATATATATATATATATATATATATATATATATATATATATATAGAGAGAGAGAGAGAGAGAGAGAGAGAGAGTGGAGAGTGACCTCAAAAAACGGGAACTTTTTAACAATCCAATAAAACCAAGAGTGATGGAAGAAAAATATTTAATTCGTAGTAATTGAAACCTTAAAACATGCCATTTAAGAAACAATGATGGAATTTTCATTTTTTTAAAATTACGTCCTGTAGATGGCGTCCTCCTGTACAAATGCATTCTTGAAATCTGCTGTTGAGATTCCTCATTGACTGCTGCAACATCTCAGCTGGGATACTGTGAATTTCATTCTCGTTACTAAAATGGCGAAATGTTTACTTGCTCAAGGTCACTGTCTCGCAGTCTGGCAATACGCACTTCAAAAATTCCCGATTTCTTGGGTCACCCTATATATATATATATATATATTAAAGTGTACAGAAACAGATTGCCTTGGCTATGCATCTAAACACATCAGGTGCCAAAAATTTTGAAATTAATTTTAGTGTTCTGAGATCTTCAGCACTTCTTTGTGCATAATTTGGCTTACAGCCATATCACACTGAAACAGCAGTTCTTGTGCGATCACTAAAGTTAAGCAATGTGAAGCATGGCCAGTAACTACAAGAGTAACAGCTTGCAAATACCAGGTGCTGTAAGCTTGAATGTGTATATGGTATAATGCATAATGGCTCAGATTCGTTAATCAGAGAGACAATTTGGGCTTGTAATATTCATTAACACACAAAGGAAAAGGTATGAATCCACTATCTTCTCCCCCCAACTATGGGTTAATTAGTAAAACTTGTATCACTAAATCAATTATTATCTGAAAGAAGTCTTTCAATGTAGAAATGGTTTCTGGATTTGCAAAACGTTGGTAAGCAATCAGTACATAATTTTAATGAACAATTAAATTAATATCCCTCCCCTTCTCCCTACATATATATAAAAACATGACTTCAATTGGATGAAGTCATATTATGGCCATAAGCCCATTCATTACTTCAAATATAGTTAAACCTCAAATCTAAAAATTTATTTTGCATGGGGGCCAATATCTTCTAAATAGTGTTATTGGTAAAAATGTTGTTTCAAATATAGAAAGTACTGCAACCATATCACATAATACTGGTTCCTGTATGACCACTGAAGTTAAGCAACATCGAGCCTGGTCAGTAACTAGATGGGTGACCACTTGGGAATGCCAGGTGCTGTAAATTTGGATGTGCGGATTGTATAATGTGCTTACAGCTATATCTCGTTGAAACACCAGTTCTTGTACGACCACCGAAGTTAAGCAACGTCGAACCTGGTCAGTACCAATATGGGTGACCACTTGGGAATACCAGGTGTTGTAAGCTTGGATATGCTGGGGGTATAGTACATAATGGCTCAGAATTGTTACTCAGAGAGCTGAATTCCAATTCCTGTTGTGTTCATTATATTTACTTAGATGCAAATAACCTTGGAAAACGTATGAATCCACCTCTTCTCCCTCCAGCTATGGGTTAATTAGTAAAACTTGTATCACATATTATCATATATACGAAAGGGTTGACAAGCCGTAAATGTGAATCAATGTACAGAATCTATCGGTCTAGAAGAAGCAAAGTTAACAAATTTTGTGGCTCAACGCAATTTTCATCCGGCAAGAGTCTGATGTGTTTTTTACGGTTTATCAACACTTTCTGTTTTTTTTTAGACGAGCAAAATTTTTTATCCATAATTCTTTCTTTTTGGCAAGTGAATATTCCATAAACAAATTTTTGAGAATAACAATGATTATTCTAAATAGAAGTCATACTATTTAACCCATAGCTGGGGGAGGAGATGCAGTCATACACAACCTCCCCTCTATAATATCAGCGTATTGGATGTGGTGCCTTATCCAAATAGATTGAAATTTACACACACACACACACACACACACACACATATTTATGCGATCACACACACACACACACACACACATTCGCGCTCAGACACACCACACATGCGCGAGTGCGGGCTCACGCACGCACGCATAGATGCGCCTACACACCAACTTACGCACAGATACGCACTTACACATACACGCGTTTGAGCGCTCTCTTTCTCTCTCTCTCACACACATACGCAAGTGCGCTCTCTCACACTCACAAACACGCATAGACACGCGCATACACACGCATGCGCACCTACGTGCTCACACACCCACGAACGCAGACATAAGCTACACGCTCACAGACACACACATACGCGCTCGCAGACACGCATACCAGCGAGCGATCTTTCTCTCTCACACGCGCTCAGATACACGCACGCATACACACTCTACTTATCGTCGTTGTTCAGAGACTGGGATTGTTTTTTTTTTTTCCTGCACAGGGGTGACTTGGCATGCTTTCACCATCCGTTTGCAGAAGAAATCGATTCAGAAGTGGTTCAAGCGATGGTTATACAACTTGTCGGATACAAATCTTCCTAGACGCCGGTCCTTGGTCAAAATCAACCGTGTATTTCAAGGGCCTAGATCTAACAGTCCGGGCTTACGGTTGCATTATTTGTTTATCGAAGTTAAGTCGAGCCTGGCCAGTACTTAGATGGCTGACCGTTTGGGAACAGCTTCAATTACCTGTTTCGAAATTTTTTAGGATACGTTCGTATGAATAGAATATGTAAGAAATCAGTTTGTAGATCAGATTTCATTGACGTGTTTTTTGTAATGGAGACTTTTGTAGTGAGTCTAGTTTGGTTAATTTTGTTTTACGGCATATCAACACCTCAATGGGTTATTTAATGCTGACAAGATTTTTAGGATAGGTTCGTATGAATAAAATATGTATTCTTTGTAAGAAATCAGTTTGTAGATCAGATTTCATTGACGTGTTTTTTGTAATGGAGACTTTTGTAGTGAGTCTAGTTTGGTTAATTTTGTTTTACGGCATATCAACACCTCAATGGGTTATTTAATGCTGACAAGATTTTTAGGATAGGTTCGTATGAATAAAATATGTATTCTTTGTAAGAAATCAGTTTGTAGATCAGATTTCATTGACGTGTTCTTTGTAAAGGAGACTTTTGTAGTGAGTCTAGTTTGGTTACTTTTGTTTTACGGCATATCAACACCTCAGTGGGTTATTTAATGCGGACAAGATTTTTAGGATAGGTTCGTATGAATAAAATATATATTCCGTGTAAGAGATCAGTTTTTAGATCAGGTTTCATTGACGTGTCTTTTGTAAAGAGGACGTTTGTAGTGAGTCTAGTTTGGTTAATTTTGTTTTACGGCATATCAACACCTCAGTGGGATATTTAATGAGGACTTTTGTAGAGAGTAAAATATATTGCTGGTAATATATATTTTCAACAATGTATTGCTGGTATTTTTACGATAAAAATCTATATAATTTTCTGTTTTTTACTTTCATAGTGTTTTGGCCTAAGTTTGGGGGTTAACTATTTGCCCATTGCAGGGACACTAACAGGTGCTACCACCCCGGATCAGGGTGGTCTTGGGAACAAGAGCAATTAAGAGGTGGTTTCACGCGATTGGAGACCTTGCTGCTGGATATAGTTTATCGTCATGCCCAGGACGAGTGGTTTTGGGGCCTTGTATATATCTATTTTCTTGTCTTCTATTTGTGTCAAGACGGTAATGTCCGCTCGTCGTTTTCTTTGTGTGAAGCCATACAAACAAGTGATAAAACACCCGAGTTAGTAATCAAGGAAGCCATATTCCAAGTAAATGGACAGTTACATCGCGTAGAATCTGGTCGCTTGACAAGGAAGACGTATCGAAATCTCTTAAAAAAAAAAACCAGTAAAAGGATTAAGATTTAAATTTAATTTGACGTAGTTTTTCTTCGCAACAGTATTGTGTGATTTGTGTAATGAGGCCATTAGCCAATGCAATCGTTAAAGGGAGCAAACCGATTCTCCTTACATAGCAAATGGATACAAACATAATTCAATGAATTATTTTTAGACTGAAAATGTCTCCGTTATTTATATCTTGAACGAAGTTACAAC
The DNA here is from genome assembly GCA_964036315.1 of Acanthosepion esculentum. Taxonomy (NCBI): domain Eukaryota; kingdom Metazoa; phylum Mollusca; class Cephalopoda; order Sepiida; family Sepiidae; genus Acanthosepion; species Acanthosepion esculentum. The sequence continues at coordinate 86,825,221 of OZ038495.1, forward strand.
GACAACGATAACATAAATGAAACCAAAAAATATAAGGGAAGGAAAAAAATCATGGAACATATATAACAAATGTCATTCCATTGAAACTAAAGGTAGATATTCATAGAATATTAACAATAACAGATCTTATATTCTAAGAATATATCAGCTCATCCCATAAGTTCTGTCCGAATTTTGAATAAAGAAAACAAGTGACCAAATGTTACATTTAATTACAGATTCAATCAACAATGAATTTTCCATGATTATCTATGACTTCCTTCCATCTATTAACAAGCTTACTAATTCCATTACTGTAAAATTCTTTTGGCTTTGATTCGAAAAACTCACAAATGTCAGTTTTAACCTCTTCCTGTATAACAAAAGCTGTTTCTTCCAAATGATTCTGTAAGCTACGAAACAAATGGTAGTCTGAAGGAGCAAGGTCGGGAGAATAAGGTGGATGAGGAATTTTCTCCCAACCAAGTTCTTCGATCTTTTGTGACGTGATTCTTGCTGTGTGTGTTCGCGCATTGTCCTGATGAAACATCACCCGTTTTCGATTCACTAGAGCAGGTCTTTTTTTCCTCAAAGCTTGGTTCAAACGCTCTAATTTCTGACAGTATATTTGAGCATTAATTGTTGCATTAGGTGATAAGAATTCAAAGTGGATTATTCCTTGGCAATCCCATCAGATTGAAAGAAGAAACTTTTGCCCATGAAGTTCCCTTCTCGGCTGTGGTTGGGGTCTTTCCCCTTTACCAAGCCACTGTCTACGACGCTTAACATTTCGATAAAATATCCATTTTTCGTCGCCATCTCACAAGTCTATCCAAAAAAGGTGAAACAAGTTGGCGAGAATGGAGAGAATAGCAGATGTCAACTCGGGATTTGACGTTGTTTTCAATTCATGAGGCACCCATTTTCCAAGTTTAGGAACTTTTCCAAGTTGTTAAAGATGACGATGAACAGTTGTATGGTTTGAACTGAGAACCACTACCAATTCCTCAACTGATAAAGCAGGATTTTCTTCAAGGGCTGCTTCAAGCTTGTCATCAAACTCAACTGGACGTTCGGTTCGATCTTCATCTTCAAGGGTGAAATCTCCACCTCTGAATTTTGCAAACCATCTTCTGCAAGTTCTTTCATTCACACATTCCTCTCCATAAACTGAGTGAATGTTTCTAGCCACTTCGGCTGCAGAGTTCCCTTTCTTGAACTCATAAAGCATTATGTGCCTCAAATGATTCTTGGGTACTTCCATGTTAGCAGTGTTTTAATCAAACAAAATTTAATTTCATTGTTCTCTGAAATAAAATTTGATCAGTTTAAATGCATCTAAACATAAAAATAATGTTCAGCTCCATTAGACATTATAAAATACTTTTTAAATTTCGTTCATTTTAATAAAAAGTTAAAATTCGGACAGAACTTATGGGATGCCCTAATATATATATATATATTGTAATAAAAAGAAAGAACAGTAAGATATATAATCCGGTGTTCTTAATTGATATTTTTATTTCTACAAAACAGCGCTCAATGTAAATTTACAGAGCATAAATATTATAAATTAACTGATTTAAAATATGGTCAGGAATTACCATGTTTCAAAAACCGAAACTAAAAACTTCAAATTTAATTATATAATTAAATTAAAAGCATTAGTTCCGTTTCATTTTCAAGCGAATTTTGGTATAACTTTTTTAAAAATTATTGAGTTTTAAACGCACATACAATTCATAATTTTTTGTTTCCAAGTATACAGAGAAATCCAATCATTCAGACAGGGGCGGTAGCGTGTTCATTTTTATTAACTATTGTTGTATCAATTATGAGCTACGTTCGAAAGAGAGGTTAAGTCTAGGTAAGGTAGGGGTACATTTTTCAACGTATTTTGACATCAGTTCAACGCATGTCGTCTGTTTTATTGTTTTTTTATCAACGACAAAATGTTTTTCCCCATATTTTTCCGTAAAATTCGTACTTGTATACTTAAAGATTCTTTCTAAAAGGGGTGTTTGGGTTATAATACGTTATATTTAAAATATTATATTTACTCTTAATTACTAATAGACTATATTTCTTTTAAATCAAATAAATGTAATAGAATTAATTAAATTATTTAAAAATTATAATTATAAATCAAATATAAGTATGTATAGTACCAGCTCCCATTTTTTAAAAAAATATTATTTAAAAATATTATTATTATTTAATATTATTTAAGGAAAATTTTTGACAATGTCGGCATAAAATAGCTATTTCATTTCTTTGATTCAGTAAATTTATATTTTTTATAAACTTAGTAATATAGTTTATCATGTCTGCACAAAGGACATGGGTCATTTAATGACCTACATATTCTAGCTATTCTTATTAATTTCCATTTTAATGTGGGTATTTTATTGGTTTGTTTTAAGTGCCAGAGAGACGAATCAAAAAAGAATAATAATGACAATGCTTCATCTAAGAAATTCAAACAACTTAAGACTATTACGTCTTATTACTACGAGGTGGAAACAAGCAAGAGAAATAAGATGAAAGAGAGACAAGTCAACAAATGAATAATAATGACAATGCTTCATGTAAGAAATTCAAACAACTTAAGACTATTACATCTTATTACTAAGAGGTGGAAACAAGCAAGAGAAATAAGATGAAAGAAAGACGAGTCAAAAATGAATAATAATGACAAGGCTTCATGTGAGAAATTCAAACAACTTAAGACTATTACGTCTTATTACTAAGAGGTGGAAACAAGCAAGAGAAATAAGATGAAAGAAAGACGAGTCAAAAATGAATAATAATGACAAGGCTTCATGTGAGAAATTCAAACAACTTAAGACTATTACGTCTTATTACTAAGAGGTGGAAACAAGCAAGAGAAATAAGATGAAAGAAAGACGAGTCAAAAATGAATAATAATGACAATGCTTCATGTAAGAAATTCAGACAACTTAAGCTTTTTCAATTCATTTGTTCGAATAACTTCATGCAAATTCCATTCTAAAATACAGCATTATTGTCCATTATATACATACATACATATATACATATATATATATATATATATATATATATATATATATATATATATATATATGTATGTGTCTGCTTGATATGATTATACCATGGCTTTTGATCACGAAGATCCGTAGGGTCCTAGCGAGAGGAAGCAGTAATCACGAATGCCCATCTGAATTCCAAAGTTAATCGGCCATGAATATGCTTGTATGCAATGGTGTAGTCCGCATCTGACGACAATGAAAAGACGTAGTCGGACGTTTCCATCATCTTTGAATGGGAACTGTTATCTTCTTTGATTAACACGGAACAATAAGTATATTCTCAGTTTGGGCAGTGAATTCATACCCACTGCATATCCCCCAACACACATAGACATATATATATATATGTATACACACACGTATACCTTATATATATATATATATATATATATGAAGAGTTATTGCTAACGCAGATGCACAGACACACACGTATACCTTTATATATATATATATATATATATATATATATATATATATATATATATACATATATATATATATATATATATATATATATATATATATATATATATATATATATATATATATATATATATATATATATATATATATATATATATATATATATATATGAGCTCAATGTATTTATTATAACAGAGGCAAGAAATAGTATTACACAACAAAGTTCTAAATCAGCTTATCTGGGTTAGGATATACATCTATTTCAGCAGACGCATCTACGTCAGTCTTATTTAATCCCCGTGTGTAGGCTGAGCTCATGCCAGAAATTTCTAAAAGGTTAACTTTAGCAGCGGTCGAAAAATTATATTATTAATTAAATAAATATAAATTATCTAAATATGACTTAATTTTAATCTTTTCTTTCGGCGGTAGACTGTATTACTATTCAACCCATAGCTGGGAGGGGAATTGATTGTAAGTGAATGCTACAATATGCATAGAAAGTTTTCCTTTCCTGAAGTGTGTATACATTTTTGGATGGCCTCTCTCTCTCTCTGTATATATATATATAGCCACTGAAACCGTGATATCACTCCTGGTCAGCGGCTGACGAACACAGGGTATCGCACATGAAATTACACGTTGTATGTTAAAATATATATAAATATATATATATATATATATATATATATATATATATATATATATATATACATACATACATATGTGTGTGTGTGTGTGTGTATATATATATATATATGCAATTTTTTATATATATTATTTATATATTATATATGCGCGGTACTTATTGGAAAGCGCTCAATATCAGTGATAGAGCTAACATATTTAGTTGGATTGATGTGAGTTTGTAACCCTGGGTTTCACGCTTTTGTGTTCGCATATATATATATATATATATATATATATATATATATATATATATATATATATATATATATAATATGGCACAAACACTAATATTCATTGGTTATAGTTTATTATATTGGAATCGTAATCACGATCCAATTCTTCAGACGTACAAATTCAATAATTCTAAAATTCAAAATTCTACCTGGATTCTATCCTCTTGGGAATTTATATATATATATATATATATATATATATCTACATCTATATATATATGTGTTGACCACTAATATTATCACTGTATATATATATATATATATATATATATATATATATATATATATATATATATATATATATATGTATATATATATATATGTATATATATATATATATGTATATATATATGTATATATATATATGTATATATATATGTATATATATATATATATATATATGTATATATATATATATATATATGTATATATATATATATATATGTATATATATATATATATATATATATATATATATATATATATATATATATATATATATATATATTTTAAGTCGGTCTTTAAAATAATGCCAATAAATCGAACAGTCGGACTCATTGAAAAGAAATCGTAGATTTTTAAAAAGAAAAAAAAAAAATCAAAACGTTTAATCAGAATGGAACCCGGGACAAAAATGAAGGAATAAAAATGAAAAATATCAAAATCTATTTTATTTTATTCAAAAATAGCTTAATGGTCTGCCCTGAGCGTTTTTTTTCCTTTTGCGTGAAGAAAATGAATTCTTTTATAATCAACATTTTCTCCTTAATATTTAGTGATTAAAAATCATTGATTTTTTGCCACATTCTTATGCTTTTCATCTTTAATATTTGCTAAGCTTAGCTAAGTCTGGCACAAGGCCATCATTTTGTTGATTTCTTTGTCCAATAGTATCTCAACTCCGTATGGGTCATTTAACAGCGAAATTTATTTTTCTTGGGATCTTTGAAGTAATAAAAAATATTAAATGTTATTCTGCTTTCACTGTTGTCTACATGGTAGATAATACTCAGCATATATACATGTTTATGCGGACATAATTACTAGAGGTCGCGATATTGCGTGTTTCACGTTTTAGTACCGTTGAAGCTATACCTCGGAACACAGCTCGAATTCTCGAAGAATTTGCCGGACACTCCATGGATCAAGATCATGTGAATTCTTTCATGTTCTCGATTTTGTATCGCCGTATATCAACATCTGTATTTGGGTTTATTGCCGAGATAGAAATAATTTAAAAAATTTAATGGCTTCCACTAAATATATATTGAACGCAATTATCTGCCTTCAACTACAGTTAAAATGAATCGTTGGTATTTCTACTATAAAATATATTTTTGGTCATATTACAATAAAAATGTATTGTTGGTCATTTTACTATAAAAATGTATTGTTGGTCATTTTAGTATAAACATGTACTGTTTGTGATTTTACTATAAAAATGTATTGGTGTTGATTTTACTATAAAAAATTTATTGTTGGTGATTTTACTATAAAAATGTATTGGTGGTGATTTTACTATAAAAATATACTGTTGGTGATTTTAGTATAAAAATGTATTGTTGGTGATTTTAATATAAAAATGTATTTTTGGTGATTTTACTATAAAATTACATTGTTGGTGATTTTACTATGAAAATACATTGTTGGTCAATTTACTACAAAAATATATTGTTGGTGATTTTACTATAAAATGTATTGGTGGTGATTTTACTATATAAATGTATTGTTGGTGATTTTACTTGACAAATGTATTAGTGGTGATTTTACTATAAATATGTATTGTCGCTGATTTTACTATAAAGATGTATTGGTGGTGATTTTACTATAAAAATACATTGTTGGTGATTTTACTATAAAATGTAGTGTTGGTCATTTTACTATAAAATGGTATTGTTGGTCATTTTACTATAAATATTTATTGGTGGTGATTTTACTATAAAAATATATTGTTGGTGATTTTACTATGAATATACATTGTTGGTTATTTAGTATAAAAATATATTGTTGGTCATTTTACTATAAAAATGTATTATTGGTCATTTTACTATTAAAAATATATTGTTGGTGATTTTACTATAAAAATGTATTGGTGGTGAATTTACTATGAAAATACATTGTTGGTCAATTTACTATAAAAATATATTATTGGTCATTTTACTATAAAAAATATATTGTTGGTGATTTTACTATAAAAATGTATTGGTGGTGATTTTACTATATAAATGTATTGTTGGTGATTTCACTATAAAAATGTATTGGTGGTGATTTTACTATAAAAATGTATTGTTGGTCATTTTAGTATAAACATCTACTGTTTTTGATTTTACGATAAAAATGTTTTGTTGGTGATTTTTGGTATAAAAATGTATTGTTGGTGATTTTACTATAAAAATGTATTGTTGGTGATTTTACTATAAAAATGTATTGGTGGTGATTTTACTATAAAAATGTATTGTTGGCGATGTTAATATAAAAATGTATTGTTGATCATTTTATTTTAAAAATAAATTATGGGTCATTTTACTATAAAAATATATTGGTGGTGATTTTACAATAAAATATATTGTTGGTCATTTTACTATAAAAATGTATTGTCGATGATTTAAATGTATTGGGGTTGATTTTACTATGAAAAAGTATTGTTGGTCATTTTACTATAAAATGGTATTGGTGGTCATTTTACTATAAAAAATTTATTGGTGGTGATTTTACTATGAAAATACATTCTTGGTTATTTTAGTATAAAAATATATTGTTGGTCATTTTACTATAAGAATACATTGTGGGCGATTATATTTTAAAAATGTATTGTTGTTGATTTTACTATAAAAATATATTGTTGGTCATTCTACTATAAAAAAGTTTTGGTGGTGATTTTACTATAAAAATATATTGTTTGTGATTTTACTATAAAAATGTATTCTTGGTCATTTTACAATAAAAATGTATTGTTGGTCATTTAACTATAAAAAATATATTGTTGGTGATTTTACTATAAAAATGCATTTGTGGTGATTTTACTAGAAAAATGTATTGGTGGTGATTTTACTATATAAATGTATTGTTCGTGAGTTTACTATAAATATTTATTGGTAGTGATTTTACAATAAAAATAAATTGTTGGTTATTTTAATATGAAATGGTATTGTTGGTGATTTTACTGTAAAATGTATTGTTGGTGATTTTAGTATAAAAATGTATTGTTGGTGATTTTACTATAAAACTGCCTTGGTGGTGATTTTACTATATAAATGTATTGTTGGCGATTTTTACTATAAAAATGTATTGTTGATGATTTTACTATAAAAATATATCGTCGGTCATTTTAATATAAATATGTATTGTTGGTGATTTTGCTATAAAAATGTGTTGTTGGTGATTTTACTATAAAAATACATTTTTATACTTTCGTAGTGTTTTGTTTGTGTTTGGAATTGTTGAAATTCTAACAGTTGCTCTCAACCCGCGTTAGGGTGTGGCCTGAGAACAACATCAATTACCCGCCCCTCAAGACGACGCCCCTCAAAACCTTCTGATGGTGCCCGATGTAGTTTATCGTCCTACCCAGGACTATCCACATTTTGTAGCACACAGTGAAAGTCACACTCTGGATTTAGTAATAGTCTACCAGACTCTCTCGCTAATCACTACATAGCGGCGTGTACATGTATTTACTACGCAATACTTAGTATGGTACATGGCCAATATTCTGGAGCGAATATTGCAGATCAGACTCACTGTATAATCGTAAGGGTCTACTAGACTCTCCCTGTGTACTCTATTTGATTAGTAATTTCGATCACGGAAAATGATGTGGAACACATAGTAAGGATCAGGCCTACTGCAAAGATGTACAAGTTTACTAAACTAGCTTCTTTATCGAACAGCAGAGCTTCTAGGTAGCCCAATTTAAGTCTGGCACAGGGCCACAATAATGGTCTGTGTCTGAGAATCGATATCACTACTAGAGCATGTTCTTCTGCTCATTAACCACTGCACCGTAGCAGGCATTTGTTTGTCTCACTTTAAACAATGAATTCATCTTTCAGTTGACAATGTCAATATACAGAAGCGTTTCGAAATTCTCGTTGCTAACGAGAACTTCGTTGCTGTTCGTAGATACTTTATTTGCACAAAAATTCATTTCGTTTTTTACCTTGAAAAAGTCCACATTGAACGAAACGCGTCGGCTAAAACTACAGTTTTCCTATTGACTTTTTACCTTTATATATATAATTAAGTAATTCATTGAGTCTGAAAGAAACTTCAACAGAATGCAGAAAGCACTGGACGGCTGTTTCGTCCTATATTTGGGACTCATCAGCAGTGCGCATCCACTGCCGAGAATTGAAACCATGACAGGTTATCAAGCAAACGTCATACCAACTGTTCTAACGGGCCTCAGTGACGAAGAGGTAGCAAATCAGACACAATTTCTATCATATATATATATATATATATATATATATATATATATATATATATATATATATATATATATATATATATATATATATAAAACAAACGTTTTCTGGTTGTTGGTTCTGATAAGGTAATTGAATTTGTTACCTCTCTCTTATTTTCCTAAGAAATACCAATGCATTTTCCTTACTCATAGTACTGTTGTCTTACAGTTTGAATTGAAGAAGCCGAAATCAACAGATGCCGGTGAAATGCGTCGTTTATAAGCTTTTCAAATTTTTCACAACGTATTACACACACACACACACACACACACACACACATATATACATATATATATATATATATATATATATATACTTCTACTATATATATATATATATATAAAAGCAAGACTCTTTCGGTAAAGCGAATCGAGTTCTCGCTGTCACTGTATGTTTATCTAACAATAAATACGCTTAAATTCACCTTTATTCCTGCCGTGCGCCAGTTCAGTGAGGTTTCGATCTTAGCTAGAAGCAACCAGACATCTAGCCACACTGATGAGCTGTGATACAGCAAAACAGTCTGTCTGTGGTTGACACGATATATATATATATATATATATATATATATATATATATATATATATATGGTGGAAGTCTGCTTCTGACCGAGTATGACGGTATTTACTAGACTCCCCCCCGCGGGTGGACGTTACCTGTAGAATCCGTATAAACGGGATCGGGTCGGTTTACCTTCCCGAACGAGACTGCGCCCTTCGACATAGCCTCGTCCGGGTTCCTCTCTGGAGGCAGAGAGTTCGACTATCACAGCTGAAAAGATCTCAGCTAGACGTCACCGAGTATGACGATTTCATGAACATTTTCCACCCCTATTTGAACACTTTCAGATTTTTGGTCACCATTGATTCATGCCTTTTCTCTGGCGTCTTTGCGGGTGACTCTTTACTCCTTGGATTGAGTTACACTTGAGGCCACAGACAGTGCATGTTAATCAATTGCTAACAGTTGACTGTTCGGGATGCCTCGATTTAAAATGCCTTGGCAAACCGCTACCATTACTGCACGCCCTTCCCCGGACCTGTACAGATGAAGTTCTCGAGAAAGGCTGCAGCAACAGGTAATCGGTGAGAATTAACATGGCCAGTCAGACCAGCTTTAGACAGATATGACCACAAATACTACAGGCAAGATTATCTTTAGAAATATATCCCATCACTTCAGAAGTCTGTGCTGCCCGGCCCTGCAAATCTTCCGCGAAAGTTACCCTCTATCTGAGGACTTACGACTTGATTTGCGGCTTTAAAGGAAAATCTCCCGAATGAAGACGATAGTAATAGTTGTCGTCGTTGACCATCTTTTTCAGACGAAGGCGATCCGTTCACCTCATCGTGGATGGGTTCTCATGTGGCGGGTTAGAGAAAAAATACGGGAATGTTACACTTTTTTTTCAAAAGTCGGGCAACGGTAAAATCATTGGTTAATAGTAAAGGCATCCAAATAGAAAAAGTATACCAAAGAAATTATTGATTAATACGAGGGTCATTCAATAAATAAGGTGACCTTTTCTGTATAAGGACTTCTAATACAGATAGAAGCTTACACTCTTTTTTTGTTTTACTTCTTTTTCACATGGATTTAATTTCTTTTGCAGATTAAAAAAAAACTTTGAGAGTTTTGGCGATTAACAAAGATGGCCGACCAAGAAGCATGCTCCAGGATTGAACAGCGGTCACTTATCAAGTTTTTGGTTGCTGAAGGGTGCAAACCAGTTGAAATTCATAGGAGAATGTCAACTGTGTATGGTGCCACATGTTTCAGCCAAAAAAATGTCTACAAGTGGGCTAAATTGTTTAAAGAAGGACGAAGCAGTGTTGAGGATGAAGACAGGCCTGGGAGGCCTACAGAAGTGAGGTCTCCTGAGGTGATTGAATCAGTCAATGACCTCATTCAGTCTGACAGAAGGGTGACAGTGGATGACATTGCAAGGACTTTGAGCTTATCTGTTGGGACAAACGCAGGGGTCATCAGCCAGAAGGAGTCATCTTGCATCATGACAACGCAAGGCCTCCCACAGCAGCCAAAACGGTGCCGACCATCAACGAGCTGGGGAACTGCTCCCTCATCCCCCTTACAGCCCAGACCTTGCCTCTTCAGACATTCACCTGTTTGGTCCATTGAAAGCGTTTACGAGAGGCACGAAGTTTAAAAGTGACGATGAAGTCAAAAGTGTTGTGAGCGACTGGCTGAGACATCAGTCCAAAGATTTTTACGCTGAGGGAATACGGAAGCTTGTGCACAGATGGGAAAAGTATGTGACAGTGCTGGGAGACTAAGTTGAAAAAAAAGTAAGCTTCTATCTGTATTAGAAGTCCTTATACCGAAAAAATTCACCTTATTTATTGAATGACCCTCGTATATTTTAGGGTGAGACAAGTAAGGAGACAGTTTCCATAATGAAAAACAAAAAGCTCTGAAAAAATTAAAACGAATAAATAAAACGAGATAATTTTTTTTTCAAGGATCTTTAAAAGGAATATTAATGTAGGACCGGAAATTCAATCCCAGAATGCTTCGCGATCGATGACGAAGCGACTGGCGGCATTAACTTTGATGGCAATGGAGAAAGATTACAAATTAATAAAATGAAATAAATAAATAAAAGAAAAGCACAATAAAACCCTGAAGTCGAAATAAAAATGAATTTCCAGAGACCATCAAGAAAATATTGGGGAAAAAATCAAATGAAACCGAACCGCAAAAATTAAGAAGACGTAGAAGAAAAAAAAGCTCTGATTAAAATAAAATCGCCATTTTATTTTGTGTTCATTTGCTTTCCATGACGATTTACCCGTGTCTAGCCGTGGGATATAAGGAAAATGAAAATTCATTAATCACACATAATCCACACTGTCCTATATATATATATATATATATATATATATATATATATATATATATATATATATATATATATATACATATATATATATATATATATATATATATATATATATATATATATATATATATATCGGTCACGCAGCCTGGTCGACGTTTTAGTAATAATTAATTCCGTTGAGGTTTTAATAAGAGACATTATTCGACGCCAATATTCGGTCACGCAGCCTGTTCTGCCTTTTAGTAATCAGTGACTCTGTTGGAGTTGTAACAAGAGTCATTGCTTGACGCTATTAAGAAGACATCTCTAATGATTTATCCGTGCATAGCCGAGGGACATAAGGAAAAAATAAAAACTCTTTAATCTCATCTAATCCATAATGTTACTTTATATATTGGTCACGCAGCCTGGGCTGCCCTTTTTAGTAATGAGTTATTACATTGTAGTTGTAATAGGAGCCATGGGCCTCTGCTAGTAAAGAAGCATAATTTTTTTAGCGTAGTATGAGAAATATGCTATTACTAAGATCAGATTGCTAATATCATTATTATGTGTTTCTGGATGTTTTCTTTAACATTTTATCAGAATTCCGGGTTGATGTATTATCGTTAGACATGCTATGCTACTCATTCGAAGACAGGCTCCTGAAGAAGGACGAGAGGTACAACAGGCGAAGCAAACAAAATAATTATGCTCGTCTGAATATGAAAGTATCACACATTAGGACAATCGGGTTACTTGAACAGATTCGTGAACGAACGAGCAGAAAGAGTACCAAATGCTGAATTATTTCAAGATTACTGTCATTTCTAAAGGCATGGCAATTTTCTAAGTGTAACTTGGATTACTTGCATTATTTACATTATTCAGAATGTTATCCTTATCTTCATTGAAATATTCACAACGTTTCGGCGGCTGTACGCTTCGGCCTTCTTCAGGTGATTCGAATTTCGAATCAAACTCTTTATTTAGTCCACCGGATTAGATTGTCCTAGTTCCACGTGCCATGCCTCTTCCGGATGTCTCAGTTATTTCTCTTTAACTGAACTCTCCACGTTTTGGTTCAACACTGCAGTGGCCTGCTATTAAACTCATAGTTATTTGGGTCTAGTCACTGGATCTAATCAACGCATTTATCCATTGGGCCGTATGGCTCAGTTTTCATTTTTCCTGAAGAAGGCAGGAACGTACAACGGCCGTAACGTTGGGAATATGGCAATGAAGATGAGGATGAGAGTCCGAATAATGTAAATAATGCAAGGAATCATATTTTGTGCTAGTGAGACGGAAAAGTACTAGGAAGAAGAAAAGAATTAAACAATTCTGCCCTGGCTCCAAAAAGAAGACGTATTGAGCAAAATCTCATGAGAAAATTAGCTCAGGGGAAGGTGTTGTAATGCAATGCCCAACACTCCCTATCGTCTATTTGGACTGACTATATAAGTGGCTATATATAGTGAGCACAGGATATACCTGGGGGCTTCCTTTGGGAATTAATTAGAGATTTGTCTCCAGCTGCGCTGGTCGAACTCTCTGCCTGAAAACAGGGAGGAACCAAAACGAGGCTCTGCCGAGGGGCAGAATCTCGTCTAGGATGGTAGACAGTTACCCGACCCCGTGCGATACGGGTCTACGGGCAGTGTTTTTCCGAGCCTAGGGGCTCTGTTTTTGAAACGCATTAAAAAACCGCCTTGAGCCACATCCTGCCTCACGGGGAGGTAAGTTAAATACCCTTGCTTCGGGAATTACAAGACTGTCACCCGATTCCCTGTCTTTCAGTAGTGTACTCTCTTTTACAATACACCTAGAAAACCTTGTTTTGTTCGCTCCTATCACGAGTTAGCGACCAACGCCGGAAGCATGTTACTTATGTCTACGTATGTGATATTGTAGTTTACATATATGTAGTTGTGGATTCCGTTTGTTTCCTCTTCGTTAGATGTTATGGTTGTAAATATATCCACTGAACTACGAGAATACACAATGAAATGCATGTACACCCTTGTGCAAACTAATTGAAACAACCGCTTTAGTTTCCTTTTTTTCATCATGCAGTCAGTTTTAGAGCCACTGGAGTGACAGGATGTAGTCGATCTCTATTTTTTTCTCGGTTGATTAGTAAGTGGCGTGAAGTAGTATGAATCTATTTTCAGGGAGTATAATGACATTTCTTTGGTCTTGAAAAATATTGCATCATCCGCGATTGCATAAGATTTTCATCACGTCCACACACTATTGTCTCGACTGTCGATTAGTTGTAATAGGGTCATTATCCGCGATGGACGTTACTTCAAGAAAGCGTACGAAAATTGTAACGCCGCACGAACACACTGGCAAACATTACCAGTGAGCAAATCAAAGTACTATAGACTGTCTCGGAAACTCTCCTGATTTAAATCCAATCGAGAATCTGTGATCAATTTGCAAGGAACGACTTCGTGGAATGGACATACGAAGTACTTACATGTGCACTGCATGCAATCAACCATTTCATTGGTTGGTTATTTTGTTTTATTGCATATCAACCTCAGTGGGTCATTTAATGACAACGAAATTTTTTAATTAGATTCATAGCGTTAGTTTGGTAAAAAATAGGTGTGTATGTATACATATATATTTGAATCATTTTTTTTATAAAAAAGTATTTCTGGTATTAAAACCAATTTTTACACAAGTACGAGTGTTAACTATTTACCCATAGCTGGGACCCTAAGAGGTGCTACCACATCGGGTCAGGTAGGACCTGGGAACACCAGCAATTAAGAGGTGGTTCCACTCTCATCAAAACCTCCTGATGAGAGGCCTTGCTGTTGGACGTAGTTTATCGTCTTACCCTGGACGCGGATGTAGTTTATCATCATAACCCGGACCTATACGAAAGAGAGTAAATTATAATGGAATTATTAGTTTTGTTTCAATTAATTTCCATTAGGGCCAGGACAAGCAATCCCGGTAGATTTATAAACAACCTCACCTCATTGAAGCTGTTATTCTTGTCATAAAATATTTTACTAGAAACTCATAGAAATATCTTTTATTTTTATCATATCATGATGTATCTGGGTTGGACAAAATAATTGAAACACTTGTTAAATTCAAAGAAAATTTATTTAATATGGAGTTGGTCCTCCTTTAGCCTCACATAAAGGTTTAATACGTCTAGGAATGGAATCATACAGCTTCCTGACTTCATCCAGAGGAATTTTCAGCCATTCTTCCATTAAGACCTGCTCCAGCTCTTTAAGACACGACGGTGGAGGATAGCGGCTCCTAACTTGTTGCTCCAAAATGCACCACAAATGTTCAATAATATTGATATCTGGAGATTGGGGAGGCCACTCCATATGTTCTAGCTCACTTTCATGCTCTTCATACCAATTCTTAACCACTCGAGCGGTATGTATTGGAGCATTATCGTCTTGGAAGATGCATTCACCATAAGGGAATAAAGTTTGGGCCATTGGATGAACATGATCTCCCAAAATGTTCAGGTAATCTTTGCTGTTGATTCTACCATGCAGGGCAACTATTGGACCGATACATTTCCATCATATAGCGGCCCAAACTATCACTGATGCTTCACTGTTGGAAGAAGGCAGTCAGGGTTGTAAGCTTCTTTGGGCTGCCTCCACACATAAACATGCCTTGGGAAAAGAGAAAAACTGGACTCGTTTGAGAATATGACTTGCTTCCATTGGTCTGCAGACCAGGCATTGTGATCTCTGCACCACTTCAACCTCTTCTGAATGTTGCGAGTGGAGAGAAGAGGTTTCCTTACGGCGGCTCTTTCATGATATGCAGCCTTATGGAGATCACGACGAACAGTTTTAGTAGAAACTGGACTATTCAGATGATTATTCAACTCAGCAGTCACTTTGACCGCAGTAGTCCGATGATTTTTCGCCACATTGCATTTCAACAGACGTCGGTTCCTGTCACAAAATTTGCAAGTCAGGCTTCAATTGCTACAGTTGCTAGAAGTTTTGTCCTGTTTCTCAAATTGCGTCATAGTTCTTGATATGGTAGCTCTTGAAAAACCAAACAGTTCAGCAACCTTAGTGATCGAGGCTCCTGCCATGCGAGCTGCAATTTGCCCATTTTCGAACTCAGAGAAGTCAAGAATTTAGCTTAAATTTTACTAAATTCTAAAAATAAATAAGACAAAGACAGTAAATTCGATAAATAAACGTATTTACAATAGATATAACCTGCAATTACGAAGTTTTGGTTAAAGTTCTTAATATAATAGGTCTTTGAAATATAGGAGTGGAATTTGCACCTGTTCCGATTATTTTGTCCAACCGCTGTATTTGATAAAACCTTAATGAAACTATACAGTGCAAAGGTTTTAAAACTGCAAATTTCTCATAACTGCCAGCTTCCAAAAGAATATTTCGCGTTACAGATGAAGCATTAGCCCGATTTGGAAGCAGTATTCTCGTATGTGCACCACATCCGTTCAGGATGTTCGTGATCGTGGCTCTCCACAATTTCCTGACCTTTGTAGCTCTGAATAAATTTTGTTTTTTATTATCGTTCCTAAACCCTGTTCTGCCGTCCATTTACCAAAGCTCGCTAGGTATTTAAGCACTCTTTTCTGTTGTCCCTCTTGCTTTCAAACTGTCCTGAGAGTATCAACTTTTCCAAACCCTCTCTCCTCATATTCCCTAGAAATTTAAACTGTATATTTCTTATTCTAAGTATTGTGTCCGTTTTATTTCCATGTTCTGTTCGTGGTATCCTCAGCATCCTGCTGTAGAAGCACGCTTTTGCTGCTTTGTCTCTTTTTCATTTACTGCCATATATAGGAAGAGCGATAACTTGACGTTTTCCAAATCCCTACAAAGTCGCATACTACAGCACGGACATTGAATTTCATCACATTTCTGTCTTTGCTGATAATGATTGAAGCCAGTCAAAAGCTCGCAATCTTAATTCAGAACCACAACGGATGGGTGGACAAAAATCTTCGCTTCCTCGACACAAAGATACGGAAACTAATCCGCCAACAAGAGAGATTCATTAGATTATAAGTAATGTCTGTTATCCATAACAAAACAATCTTGAAATCTTTGTCAGCCTAACACACACACACACACACACACACACACACACACACACACACACAATATGCAATGTTATCTGTCTTGACCTGGCATCCCGGTTTCAGTCCTTTTTCCACTGCAGTAACGTAGCTTTCCTGTTCCTTTTCTATATCTTCATGGTAATTGTTCGGATGAGTTTTCCTCCCACCTTTTTTTTAAATTGTTGTCTTTAACACCCCTCCCCCGACCTCAGACAAAACATTATACATATGGGGTCTAGTTAGAACTTCCTAGAGACTCTGAGGTACTGAGGTGGCTGGCGTAAGAATGGTAAGAACATGTTGTTTTGGCGTAAGGAATACTGTGGTATGTTTACGTCATTAATCGTAGCTAAGCTAATTTAAATTATAAGACAGAAGAAGAACAGCTTTCTCCACACACACCCTTTTGACCTTGTGCCATATTTTTGTATTTTTTAAAAGAAATATCACTTTCCTCTATGGTAAATATTAATTGGGGTTTCATTTTTAAAAGTTGCTTTTTTATTTCCCAACCACCACAAACAAATTGTACATATGGGAACCAAGTAGGACTTCATAGAGACGTGAGGTATTATGGTGATTGTAGTAAGAATGGTAAGTAAGAATGTGTTGCTTTGATGTAATGAATATTGTTGTATATTTGGATCAGTAATTGAGGATAGTTATGTTTAAGATGAGACATACTGAAGAACAGTCTACTCCCACCCCTCATCTTGTTCTTGTGCCACACTTTATTTTTATTACACAAAAATACTTTACTCTATGTTACCCAGACTTTATGAATTTAAACGCAGTACGTGTTTTGGTGTAAGGAATACTGTAGTATGTTTGGGTCAGTAATTATGGCGAAATAGGTTTAATTATAAGAAAGAATATGACCATCTACACTTTTGGCCTTGTGACACACTTTTGTATTTTTCAAATGGGGGAGTAATGAATAGCTGCTCGGATTTTAAATAATTTATTCCCTTGGGTATAAGCTTTTTTTTAGCGAAATGTATCTTTTGACAAAGGGCAAATTACATTTAGCCCAACCTTAAATTTACAAATAAAGTAAAGTCATCACTGACTTGATAACCATTTTATAAAGCAATAAAAAATGTACAGTTAGCAATAAACAGACAATCATATCAGAGACTTTGTATGTTGGAATTTTTGGCTACCTTGGTATACTAGTGAGCCAGCCAAAATGAGCTGACTCATTTTATAGTTCATCAATAGAAGTGTTAACTAATCAGAAGGCTCAAAATATTCAATAAGACGTGTATAAAGGCGGCCATGTTTTTTCCGGAATATTCACTGCCAGCATTTGATATCGAAGACTGAAGAATTACGGAACAGCTGCTGGTGGTATTGGCTATATAGTCAGATTCAGTAGTGTGTCTGAATAGTGAGTGTTAATCTTTAACGTTGTTTCATTGAACAGATTACGTACTGCGCTGGATTCTATATTCATAGACTATGGTGAACATGGTCAACATTGTCCTTTCATCTTTTCTCTTTTCTATCTGTAAAAACATTTTAAAACAAATGTTTATTTTTATAGAATTATTACAATTAATATTAAAATACGAAAATGTATGTTTCTTTTAATTTCATACACAGATATATTAAAAATTATATATTTTAGTTCAAGTAAAGGAATGAGTTTAGCATCTAAGTTATATCAATACCTATACGATAGGGCGGTATTTAAGCTAGCTCTTGCGGATGGCACTTGATTGGGCCTTCATCACAATAGGAGGAGTAGATGCGATAGACAACAATAAACTACAGAAGAACTTAAAATTGATTAGTGCATTTAAGTATTGCATTAATATTTAAGCTTACCTTTTTAAAGTTCTTCTGCAGCCACTAAATTTAAAGACAATTTGATGTACGTAGGTCCTTGTTTTTTTGTACAAACAATTTTTTTTTATTTCATTTGTAACGTTCGCTGGATTTTATAATTATTTTCAATTAATCCCAAATTAATTTCCAATTCATAAAAACGGTTATCGTACAAAAAATTCGTAGCAAAAAATCTCGTCAAAAATCGCCGAAAACAATCAAGGTAATGAAAATTTAGGAATCCAAAATTTCAGGATTGCGGGTCCGGATCCGGGCCGGAATGGCTTTAATTTGCTTACAGAGTCGTCTTGATTCCAAAATGGTGTAATATTTTGGGCTATCGCCTCTGGGAGTAAACTTGAAAAAGTGTGACACAGTGACACACTTACATTCGCATTTATTATATAGAAGAAGAAGAGCTATTGGAAGTTAGAGAGTTAGTGAGTTAGAAAGTTAGAGTGTTAGTGACACTTTAATTAAAAAGTCTGACACTGTGACACACTGACATTTGCATTATATATATATATATATATATATATATATATATATATATATATATAGAGAGAGAGAGAGAGAGAGAGAGAGAGACAGGCAGTCCTGTTTATTTCTCCCTATAGGTAGAGTGAGATAAATCGAGTGTAGTTTTTTTCTCTCTCTCTCGCTAGGTTCATGTATATGATTATATATATAGTATTATCGACGTTGGATATTATTCATATTCTCTAATATATATATATTTTATTTTTATATATATTATTTTATATGCCTAGTAATTATTGGAAAGTGGTCAATATCAGTATTAGTGCTAACATATTGCCTTATTATGGCCAAAGCGTGGAACCCAGGGTCACAAACCCATATACATACAACTGAATATATATATATATATATATATATATATATATATATATATATATATATATATATATTTAAAGATATTTTTGTAGGTTCAAAATTTTATAACTGAAATGAAGGTGTTAAGCTTAATATTACTAGACATGTTAAAATACTAAAGCAAAGAATAAAAATTTTTTCCCCCTCACACTCATTTCCTTTTTCATTGCATATTCTGTTTTTTAATTAGCTTAAAATCTCCCGTCGAAGCCTGAAGAGCGGGAGCGAAACCGGTTGGTTCCCTTTGTATTCTTTGCTTTAGTATTTTAATATGTCTAGTAATATTAAGCTTAATACCTTCATTTCAGATATATATATATATATATATATATATATATATATATATATATATATATATATATATATATATATATATATATATATATATATATATGTGCAAACAACTTTGATAAAAATATCTGACAAGGTCTGTCTGTTTCATTTTTGATTGCATTTTTCAGTTTCCAAATAAGGTGTTGAGAACATGTGACCAATGAGGAATTTTTATTGAAAATGAAAACGAGAAGACAATTGTACTTAGAAGCCGAAAGACAGCTGAAATTTCTAGGACGCAAAATGAGGAAAGATGGTTTGGAGAATCTGACACTCATGGATGATACTGAATGTAAGGAACTGAGAAACAGTAAGTAACCTACTTACTTAGTTTTTGCGAATGGATGGGATAGTAAGCTGTATAGTGGTACAAAAGACAGGAAGTTGTGGAGAACCATAATCGCCAACGTCTTGAAGAAACACGACATATAAAAAAAAACTTTATTTTATCGGTGTATTTGTTCCTCTGGAAGAATTGATTATGATGGTCTGCACAAATCTGACATTAATGAACCTCAGTTGTTCCATTTGCCAGTCTGATACTCGACTATTCCAAGAATAAATGGCCTCGGGTCGAAATTAACTCCTGAAAACCAAAATAATGCGACGAAAAAGCTGTAAATGCCAGCGTGGCTTCGTTTTGCTATAGAATATTTACACGTCAATAAACCGGAAGCAGAGAGAAAGGAAGCGGAAGTTCATTTATCACGTGACCATCCAGCACACTTTTCCACTGGGATTATTTCAACAACAAACATTAGCGTTGCCCCACTCACTCGCGTATCACTGACCTTCTTCGAGAAAACTTTGATATTTACATATTTGATAAGCCACTGACGTTCCCCGGAAGCTACGTAGACATAAGTAACATGCTTCCGGCGTTGGTCGCTAACTCGTGATAGGAGCGAACAAAACAAGGTTTGCTAGGGGCAAATTAGCTTTCCCTGCATTATTTAAAGCAACGATTGATAGCTTATTGCTTCGAGAATTAGATAAGAAGCATTTTATAATCTTGATCCAATAGGAAGAACCGTATTTTCTGGTTTAAAAGACACTTCGGTTTGGAAGACGCACCCTAATATTGGAAAGAAATTTCTAAGAGATGCTGTTGTAATCAAAATGATTGAATAAGGAAAAAAAAAACCTTTGAAAATCAAGGTGGGCAACTCTTTTTTTCCCATGATAATCAATAAAGTAATTAATAATACTAATAAACTAAATAAGTAGTACATATACCGTATTTTCCGGTTTACAAGAGGCTGCAGTTGGAATACGCACCCTAATATTGAATAGAAATTTCTAAGAAAAAAAAGTCATTCTCCTACAACAATACATTCACCATGTGCCCCTCACATACTGGGAGCCACGTATTGTTTACATTAATCACTCATCCGATTTTGTTTGTATGGCAATGACATACTAGTCAAGAGCAGAAAGACTCCCGCCGCTGCTAGTAAACAGAGCATGTTTAAGCTTGTGGCTCAGCCCCAAGAAGGTTTATAGTCTTGGAAATACTTGTAACAGCTAGGTACTGAGGTTACATCATATAAAAACCGCCCTGGTATGCCGATAAACTACATCTGGCCTCTGATTAGGAGGTTTTGAGGAGCGTGGAATCACCTCTTAATTCCTGGTGTTCTCAGGTCCTACCTGACCCGGAGTGGTAGTACCTGTTAGGGTCCCAGCTATGCGTAAATTGTTAACCCCCAAACTGGTGTCAAAACGCTATAAAATTGTAAAAATTGGTTTTAATACCAGCAATATATCTTTTGTGCTGGTGTTCCCAGGTCCTCTCTGTAGCACCTGTTAGGGTCCCAGCTATGGGGTCAAAACACTATGAAAGTGTAAAAATAGGTTTTAATACCAGCAATACATCTTAGTAAAAGATTGTTACCAGCAATAAATTTTTGAGAAAAAATATTAGCAGCAATTCATTTTTGGAAAATAAAAATATTGTCGACATTAAATAACCCATTGAGGTTGATATACCGTAAAACAAACCAAACCAAACCAGAAATCATATAAAAGGCTAAATTAGATAGATAGCTAACATTATAGTGTAGTGACACAAGGGCACTTCGACGTGGTTAACAAGCTTGTCTTACTAGAACCATGACAACTGAGTAGTGAGTTCAATCCTCACTTGCTTTAGGAATTGTGCCACATCTAAGCTGCGCTTTGAAAATTATATAAGTGTGTAAATTACTATAAAGTAAATTGTAACGCATTACTTACCATCTCTCAGTTGCGTCTCTGTCTTTGGGCAGAGTGCACCCAGGGGCGTCTCCGTCAAAGGACAGAGGAAAATTATACTGAGAGGTAAATATTTGGTATATATGCTAGGCCACAAAAATCTCTTGAGCCGACCAAGCATAGAAATGAATACAATATGGGAACCAGTAATAAGGAAAGCCAGAGAAAAGCAGAAAATAACAACAAAAATTGCAATATGAGCTCTGGTAAAAAAAATGGTTGCTGAAGACATTAGGTTTATAATACCCAGAAATTCATACACGGATATACTCAAGGACACATGGCACAGTGGATAAAAGCGTTAGTTAGATCCAGTGACAGGACCCCAAAGAGTGTGAGTTCAATACCCAGTTTAGGGGAATTAACAGATAACTGACATCCATTAGACATGGCACGTGGAACTAGAACAGTCTACCCCAGTGAGCGAAATAAAGTGATCAGTTCGACATTCCAACCACCTGAAGAAGGCCCGAGCGTACAAGGGCCGAAACGTTGTGATAAATATGGCGAAAAAGATGAGGACAATAGTCCGAATAATGTAAATAGTCTACATAATACCTCATATCAGAAATATCGACAGATACTGAAATATACTGTTTGATATATAAACGGAGCGTCTACTCAAACACGAGTATCCACTAAAAATAACAAATTTTATTAATACCACATTCAGGCCGGTAAATGTTATAAATACTGTTTATTATAAAACAGACCATTTACTTAAATATTTCTATCTATAAAAAGAATGTATAAACATAAAAATGTCTTAATATATATATATATATATATATATATATATATATAGATAGATAGATAGATTAACATTTAAAATAGAAATGCTTTACAAATGAGGAAGGAAGGGATTTTCAGTGGTCAGGAATTAATACAAAAGTTACTACCTAATTATATGAATAATGGGCTAGCGTTCACTGTAGAAATGCCTTGCAAATGAATAAATGTATTTTCAATGTTCAGGAAATAAGGTGTTACTGATAAAATGCTAGTTTTCTCAGGAATACATCTCCATAAGAATAGGTGGGACGCTTTCGTCTTTTACGCCGCGTGACAGTCTTTCATGTTTTTTATTTTTTTTTATATCTACGAGTAAAAGAGCGCAAGATAATACTTCCTCCAAAAGTAAAATGGCGCTGCCTTTAAAGCAGAAAACGCCTTTTCAAGGCAGACCTTTTCAAATGCTCGCTACGAATGGCAAGAAAAGAAA
Source organism: Acanthosepion esculentum (assembly GCA_964036315.1). Taxonomy (NCBI): domain Eukaryota; kingdom Metazoa; phylum Mollusca; class Cephalopoda; order Sepiida; family Sepiidae; genus Acanthosepion; species Acanthosepion esculentum. The sequence goes on from OZ038495.1 coordinate 86,848,564, forward strand.
AGAAAGAAAAAAAAAGAAATAACAATTCGCTTCCCTTTCATTTCTTTGAGGCGTATCCCTCAATATCACGTACGTTTCGATTTTTTCCTGAACACAGAGAAGATGCAATTCACGCATGCGCACACTGACTTGGAACGTGCAGAACTGCTTAATTGTTTTCGGAAGCGACAAGCAATGTTACCCGTTAATGGAAGAACAACTTCATGCATTTAATCATAATATTCCATAAGAAAAGTACTGACGAGTTATATCTATCCGGTTATGGAATAAAAAATTTGGACATTCGGATCTGGGGAAAAAATGGAGTGGCAAGAGTGTGGTTTTTTCCCTTGGCTCCGCTATTATTTTAACTACATTCACTCTTCGGCAATTTTTATTGTTTTATAAAGCGATATATATATATATATATATATATATATATATATATATATAAGGCAAGATGTGTGTGTGTGTGTGTGTGTGTGTGTGTGTGTGTGTGTGTGTGTGCGTGTGTGTAACGAATGCACGGCCGCAATTTTCGACGGATTTGCACCAAAATTTACATGCACATGTTCCAAGTTAGCCGGAAGGCCAAAACCGACGTTGCATTTCCCAACTCCCATCGATAGTGGAAATAATCGATATTTTCATGCTTCTACGGCAGTTTTCATGTAGATTGCGGCCATTTTCTACTGGCCAGTGTGAGAGCCTATTCAGCGTTGATTCTGATTCCGCAGAACTGGGTTGGGTGTGAAAAAGTATTTGTCGTTAACATTCTTTTTTCCATTCGGTTTTTCCAGTTACGAGTCCTTTTTTTTTTTTAAAGCTGATCGTTTTGTGTTCATTTTGTTTAGTTCTTTTTTTTTAGTTGTGTTCATTTTGTTCAGTCGTTTGCGCTGGCCCCGGTGCGAACACCGATCCCTCCCTCTTGGTGCAATGGGAGGGCGCGACATCGGGCAGCTGTTCCCCATGGTTGGGCACCTCTTCAGTATTATTTTCCTCAGTTGCCCTCTGTCCTCTGACAGAGAAGCACATGAGCGCACTTTGCCCAAAGACAGAGAAGCAACTGAGATAGGATAAGTAAACGTGAAATTACTCAAAATGAGTAAAGTGCACGCTAAACATCAGTATTATATATTATCGACTTCTAGGCAATATCAGTTTTCAGGTTTAACTAATTTGCATATTGATTTTTAAAAACTATATATTCATTAAATAACTCATTTATTAGTGTTCTTTTATTGAAGGATTCTTTTGATTTTCATCTCAAAAATAGTTCTGTTAAGGAATATTGTCTGATATAGTGCAGAAAAGTGATTGAAATTTGCATTTTACTCGGCCTTCAACAAGTTGGCATCTATAATTTGTAAAACTTTCCTTAACTATAAAAACCCTGCCCCCACATCCGACTAATTAATTTCTTCTGTCTTTGTTTGAACAAATATATTGAACGTCCACAACCTCGTCAGCATTTCATTAATAGTGAACATTAAACCCAGAGAAAAACAACTAATTTTTCCTAGAAAATTAACCAGGTTATGTTTTTCATTCATTCAAATACATGTATTTTATTTCATTCAACACCACTTAAATGTTATTCAGTTTCGCCATGCTTCATTTGTTTAAAAATGGCTAAAATTCTAACGTTTAGCTTTCTGAATAAATAATTTTTTTTCTTTCATATTCACAACCAATTTATGAACGAAATGGTCATTTAAAATTTTTGTTTTAAAGATTTCAAGTAGTGAATATATCTTACTTTGCAAAGCGATAGCGACCGACCGAAGCCTGCTAGTAAATAATAATAGAAATCATCTGAATTTAAGATGACAGAAATTTTCGTCAATAATAATAATAATGGCTGACGATATTCATCAAAATAATAATGGTTGAAAATACTTTATCAAAATAATAATGGCTGAAAATACTTCATCAAAATAATAATGGCTGAAAATACTTCATCAAAATAATAATGGCTGACAAGACTTCAACAAAATAATAATGGCTGACAATATTTCATCAAAAAATTAAATTAATAATATCATGACGACTTAGGACATGGAATATAATTAAAATTTAATTTCTAATTTTAAAATAAAAATAAAACACCATCTCTATAAAATGGGAGAAGATCCAAACAAGTTAATTTGAAACCTGAAAAAGAATAGATTGACTGAAAAAGCCTTGATGACAAAAAGTATGAATAAAACATCTTTACTGACAATGTTTGTCTTCGAATAGACGACACTTAATCTTCCATTTTCTTTTGAGAGGCTTTCCTCTCTTTGACCTTTAACATATCTCGTCTATCAGTTGGTCTCCCTTATCTTCTGATACGAAAGGCCAATTCAAACTCAACTTCATGTGACCTTCTTAAATGACTTGGCAGGCGGTGGGGTCTGCATCACATCTTAATAATTATATCGATTCCTCAATACCAGACGCACAACCTGAAGGCAGAGTCAGGCCGCGCCGCCCTCCCTAAATTAATCTTGTTCCCTCATTTTTTCCTTCAATATCTATCTATCTATCTATCTATCTATCTATCTATCTATCTATCTATCTATCTATCTATCTATCTCAGTTTATTCCTATCTATCAATCCTAGTCTATTCATTATCTATCTATCTATCTATCTATCTATCTATCTATCTATCTATCTATCTATCTATCTAACTTCATTATCTATCTATCTATCTATCTATCTATCTATCTATCTATCTATCTATCTATCTCAGTTTATTCATATCTATCTATCCTAGTCTATTCATTATCTATCTATCTATCTATCTATCTATCTATCTATCTATCTATCTATCTATCTATCTATCTATCTATCTATCTCAGTTTATTCATATCTATCTATCCTAGTCTATTCATTATCTATCTATCTATCTATCTATCTATCTATCTATCTATCTATCTATCTATCTATCTATCTATCTATCTATCCTAGTCTATTCATTATCTATCTATCTATCTATCTATCTATCTATCTATCTATCTATCACAGTCTGTTTTCTTCTCAGTCCATTCAGATCTATCTCGGTCCATTTGTCTGTTCTTCATATCTGTTTCTTCATATATATATATATATATATATATATATTATATATATATATATATATATATATATATATATATATATATATATATCGGCCTCTTGTGTTGAACGTAGTGCTAGTGTACTTTCACGAGCTCAGGTAAAGAAAAAGTTTCAAATATTGGTTTCAAGTCAGAAAGACCCACCCCTCTTGAAAGATTAGCGCATTACAATCTTCCTCTCTCCGCCCACGCCCTTCTTCCCCACAGGCTTATCAATGCGTGCCGTGAGAATTTCGAGTGCAAAATCGGATCGGGTCAGCTAGGATGAAAGTGGAAAGGGTGAGACATGAGAGGCTATAGCCTGGAGAAAAGAGCGTGACGTGTGGGCGTGGAGATGCTTTGGACGCTGTGGGAAAGAGATATCGAAGAGAAAATGGCGGCACCTCGCTAAATAAAAAGAACAAAAGGATTAAGGCGAACACTAGTGTTATAAGTTGGGATTTTGATATGTATGTTTTAGCGCCCCAAACGTTCAGAAATTTAAGAAGGCGTCGGCTTACTAGAGTGATAATAGTTTCATTAAACTGAAATCCATTTGAGACGAGCAGATTAGAGTCCGCCTGATATGACAAACCGATTTCGAATTCAAGCTGATGTAGTGAGTGACATCTTTGCATATATTTTTAAAAAATATTATTATTATTATTATTATTAATTTTAAGCATTCAACATCAAGCAAGGCGGGAAGCACGCAAGGGGTTACAGAGAGTTGGAGCGAGAGCAAATAGGAGTGATAGAGGGAAGGATGAAGAGGAGGATAGGGGATAGATCAGGGCATCTGGAGACGTCGATTGACGTTACATTTGAATAATTGGAGATTATAGCTATCAGAAAAACAAGAAATGGCGAGGGAGTTCCACAGGCGAGAAGTGCGAGACATGAAGCTATTGGAGTAGAAGAGACGGATACATTTAACAGTTTCGACAGTGAAAGAGTGAGAGCGAGATGCCAGCCTAGTAGAACGCTTAAATTCATGAAGTCTGGGAACCAGGGAAAGCAGCTCATCGGAGCAGTCACCATGAAAGTATTTGTAAAAAAAGACAGAGGGAGGCGACTGCACGTTTGTGAGAGAGCGGCTGCAGACGAGATGCCAGATCAGGGCCAATTATATTGCATATCCGTCTTTGGATTTTATCAAGGACCGTGAGACAAACAGAAGGGGCTCCAGACCATATATGGCAGCAATACTCCATACAAGGACGATTTGTAGATTTGAAGGATCGACTTCGGCGAGATAAATTTCTTGACGCGGTACAGGGAGCCAGCTTTCCTTGCGGTGGACGAAGCTATTGGCTCAGTGTATTCGTTCCATCTCAGGTCAGCGGACAATGTGAGACCGAGCAGTCGCAAAGAGGTGCTCTCGTGGAGTTGAGCTTCAGACATCCTTATGGGGGTGGGGGCAAGGATGGTTCTCTTCAGTGAGTAATAGCGAGCAGTTTTGTTTTTTGAGACATTAAGTTTAACCAGCCAAATCCTGCACTAGTCCACAACCGATTGGGGGTCCTTTTCTAAACAGACGGCCAGGTCAGTTTTGTCGGCGACTCTAGATTTGTTTTTGAGGCAGGAGTAAATAGAAGTGTCGTCCAAATAGATGCCTACTTGGGAACCTTTTTATATTATTATTATTATTATTATTATTATTATTATTATTATTATTATTATTGTCTCTACTTTTTGCGCAGGAGAAAACGATCATTACTCTAACACACCAAATATAAAATAATTCATGAATTACCGTATTGACGGCATATAAGACGTACGGGTGTATAAGACGCACCCCAATTTCAACAGGGCAAATCAAGAAAAAAAATTAGTAATTAGTAAAATTAGTAAAATTATTAGTAAATAGGCTATATTTAGGAGGTATTATTTTGGTTAAACAAGCCATGATTACAATTAAACCAAAAATAATAGGAAATAAAGAACACGACCCTATAAAAACTTTATTATATCCAAAGGTAAGAAAACAAAATGAAAATCAAGCAATTATTACAATTGAGCAAAACAGTAGAGTTACCATTAAAATTCAGTCAAAAACTTTCCTTTATAGGATCTGTATAACCTGCATCTTGTAAAAGTTTTAGTGGAATAATTAGGATATAAAAATTCTGATTGTATTCATGCCAATGCAACCGGAAGTTATCAGAAGAAAAATATTAATGAAACAAATATATTTTACAAATATATAATTTGAATTCATTGCATATAATTTTAGTGAAACAAAGTATTAATATTAAACGTGATGAAATTAATATAATGAATATTATCAATGATAACACTTTTAATCTGCATAAAAGCCTTTTAAATAATGACAATAGGTATATGAAAGTTACTCTAAAGTCTAAGCTAATAGGAGTTACCAGGTAGATAATTTCGGCCGACTATCGCGAATTTTAAATCTACATATGGTATATAAAACGGAGAGGAATTTTAAAAGATATTTTTAGTAAAAAAAAATAGTGCGCCTTATATGCCGTCAAATACGGTAATCTTTCGTTAACTTGCGGTGAGGGTGTACCTAGCTATTCTATGATTATTCTCTATTATTTTTGTATCGGGAAATATTTTTAGATTGTTGCTGTTGTATATGTTTGTTCTTTGTTGCTTTGCTTCTTGTAGGACGAGTTTCCCCACGTTCCAAACAGAAACTTCAAGAGACAACGAGGTTTTAATTTTATATCAAAAGATGCAAACAGATGAGATCTGCCATGCAATCAGAAAAAAATAATATCATTGTGGCCATTGTATGGAGAGAAATCTACTCAAGATGTGAGAAGTACCCGTGACTATGCTTTTTAAATACACGTCACGATGTCTTAATACTCGTGACTATATCTTAATACCCAGTACTATGCTTTTTTTGCAAATTGACATATTTGTTTTACTCTTTTTGATATCAATCCCAGATCCCAATAACAACAGATAATGTTGTTTTATTCAAATGCATTCTATCTGTTCTCCTTCTTCTTCTTCCTCTTCTTCTTCTTCTTCTTCTTCTTCTTCTTCTTCTTCTTCTTCTTATTATTATTATTATTATTATTATTATTATTATTATTTTTATTTCCTTTGATATCTGGCGTTTACACATTTCTTTCCGGGTCCCGCCCAGGGACCTAAGGTTAGAAATGGCTTCATGACACTTTCCACTGCAAAAATAATAATAATAATAATAATTACATAGATGAAGCCCTTCGTTAAGTGTGGGCTGTACTTGTCAGAATATTTTTTGTATCCCTTTGAAGCATGGACTTCCAGGGATCCCTTCAATTAGTCTACTGTAATCTTTTCCAACCAGTCCAAGGGCTCCAACTACAACAGGGATTGTTGATGTTCCCATGTGCCACATTTTTGAGATTTCTATTTCAAGGTCCTTGTATT